>JAMZEH010000005.1:8622500-9045000 GCA_024699665.1 Ostrea denselamellosa | reverse complement strand
CAAGCGACGGATTTAGATGGGTTGCTACAAATTTACATTATATTACTGGCATAATACTAGTAGATGAAAACTCCAAATTTTAGCATCCAAATTATCTGAGTATTTTGGCTAATACTTGACTTTCACATACCCCCCCCCCCCCCCTTTCGGAAATCATGAATCCGCCACTATGTGTCATAAAAAGTATAAATCTAGGTGTAATAAGCTACTTGAACAATCACAAGGGCATAGTTTGTCAGATTATCAAAATCAAACATCCTCATGTAGTGTAGATTCAGTGTTGTTTATACCAAGACCCTAGGAGTAGGACGGGGTAACAACAGAGTTCAAATTATATAGAGAAATTCTTCAAATTCTTGAAAACCACTTTGCTTGGTGGAGTTAATATGCAAGATTGCTTATGTAGTGTAGATTCAGATATCAACACAGAGTGCTAGACAGAACCACGAATAGAAATCAAAATTCAATTTGGAATACATTTAAAACTATTTCTCAAATAATTCTCAACATCAAGGGTTCATCTTACCAAAGAAAACTGTAAGTGCCCTCCTGTAGTGTAATTTGTGTAGATTCATATTTGCTCAAACCATGACAAATGGTATCAGATATGAGACTAAATAGAATATTAAAGTTTTACATGGTAAAGTATAGTTTCCTCCAAATTTTGTTTTAAAAACAAGGGTAATACAAGTTTTCAATATGATATGCAAGCATCTTGAATGTAAACTCAATTTGATTAACTCAGACCATGTTACCCGTGAAGTGTGCAAGGTCACAATAGCGCTTTGGTATCTTGCATACAATTATATACATTGTAGAAAAAGTTTGGGGGGGGGGGGGGGTTTAAAAATCTTTATTTAAAGAACCACTATGATACAGACAGTCTCTTTAATATGGAAGTGTTCTCTTGTATTTAGTGTATATTCAATCATTTCATTCTACGACCTTTGTGCCAGAACGAGTTCACAAGCTTTAGACTACTATAATGAACGAGTGAAGATAATGAACAGTGATCAATCAAATTCCACAAAGAATATAAAATTAAGAGAAGGGCAAACACGGACCCTTGGACATACCAGAGGTGGGATCAGGTTCCTAGGAGGAGTAAGCATCCCTTATTGACCGGTCAAACACGACATGCGCCCTATATCTTGATAGGATAAACGGAGTAATCTGTAATCAAAGTCAGCATGTACAGACGGCTTAACAATTAGTATGAAACAGATTCGGCTTAGTAATAGCTCTTATTTGCAAATTAAATCATTTACGTATATGATGAATAAATATTTCTTAAGCTAAATTGCCATGGGTTAGTTGACCTACAGTAGAGATCTACAGACAGATGTGTGAATCTTTTAGGATATTTCCAACGGACATTTTGTTAATTACAATTACAGCTTGTCGATATAATTAGTAGAGTACAAGTGTATATAATGGAACAATACTTACAGTTAAACCATTGTTCCAGTGAGATCACTGGGTATCTTGTTATTTAGTATGTATTTCAAGTGCTCTTGCGGGGCTGCTCCTAGAAAAGTTGAATGTAAAAGGTCAGAGTCACTGTAACCAAAATTCCTTGTGCTTCTGATTTCCAAAGCACTTGCAGGAATGCTAACTTACGCTGTCATGTTGCGACAGGACGCCTCGCTTTGTAGAATACGCTAGTACAAGTCATACTAAAATGCTGGATAAAATCCTCGCATATGAGAGAGAGAGAGAGAGAGAGAGAGAGAGAGAGAGAGAGAGAGAGAGAGAGAGAGAGAGAGAGAGAGAGAGAGAGAGAGAGACGCAGCATCAGCAGCTCCTGAAAGAGAATCGGAATAAATACAGAACAGAGAATGTATTAACGAACACAATGTCATTCAAGAGCCTTTAGGCAACTTTAATTTTAATTCTAGATAATTTTGGATACATTCAACAAGATCTGGCACCATTATAGCGAGTTTACAATCGGAACTGTAGGATACCAAAGACCTCTGTTGATGATATGTAAGAAAAGGGGTCTGTTAATGAAACTAAATGACCACAAAAACGTTACAGGATTAACAGGCAGTAGACAGATATTAATGTTTATTTGAGTTGGAATCGAATTAAAACAGGAAAGAAGAATTTTAGCAAGTCGTCTGTTTGTACAGATCGAAGTAATGTACTCAGTTAATATGGGGTTACAGTATTGTAAACGAAGAAACACAACGGGGAAGACTTCACATTTTAGTAGTGCCATCAACCCAATCCATTTGAAATATATTTTTAATCATACAATTGTATACCTTTCCACACAGCATGTTGGTAAGAAAAGAAGGTAAGGTATTCCCACATCATTTGGATTTTTATCCAACAAAATAGTTTCAAAGCACCGTTACGTAAAGTTGGATCAATGGATAAATAACACTTTGTAAACACGTAGGCAAGCATGAATTACAGTCTATGGATACGGAAATTACCGAGTACATACTTAGTTCATTATAATTGGTACACCTTTTTGTTGCCTGTCTGATTTGTGCTAGTGACGTAATTTATCTAAGGTGTAGAGTATTATTCAATTTATTACAAAGGGGATATTGTACTTATTCAGCTGTGTTATAGACACAACCTTATTAACCTTTATCTGAAATTCACAAGAATACGCTTAGTAAATGATTTAGAAGAGAGATTTGCACCTTCTAAAGAAATGGTTTGCTAATTATTTATACAATTGCTACAGAAAAAGCAACAGAAAGCAAAACAGTCAGGTTACTTTCCTGAATTGTAAAGTTCATGCCTAGAATCAAATGTAAAATCTGAACCCAGCTTAAACTTTAGTGTATCAGTGAATTTGTACATTGCATTATACTGCCTTTGTATACAATGTAGGGTGTCGTCTAAGTTACTTTGTACGTTGTATTATTATGCCTTAGTGACTTTGTTCATAGTGACTCGACGCCTGGACACACCAGAGGGGGGGGGGGGGGGGGATCAGGTGCCTAGGAGGAGTAAGTATTTCTTGTTGACCGGTCACACTTGCTGTGAGCTCTATATTTTAATCAGGGAAACAGAACAACCCCCAGTCAAAACCTATATATAACTCAACAAACTCAGACTAAGACTGAAACTCACGTTTTTCACCTCAACGGAGATTTTGCTAAAATGCCGTACCATCAAAATTTCTCAGAGTCGCCTCACGCGACTTGAGATATGAAAAAAAATCAACGTGCTTTTACGTTACAAGGGGCCTTATTCTCGATAACGTCAACTTTCACTTTGTTTTTACATTATTTGAAACGCGTAGAATGCGCTTTACATTTTATTTTCGATCATTCAATGACGTCATATCTAGAAGTCGTCTGCAGTTCATCCATAAAGGATCCCCTTTGTCCTCGCAATCATTAGATTCTAATCTCTTCACCAATGAAGATTTCACTCCAATCATAAAGCCGAGCCGAATCTCAGCCGAGATTATTTAAATTCTTACGATATCTGCGTTGACGAAGTCATCTGGCAGCCCTTTTTTGTGAGTAAATGCATTTGAAATTTTACTTGAGATTGCTATTTACCTGTCTCAGGATTTACTGAGAAATCTCAAATATTTTGTTCTCAGCTGAGTTCAAAAATATTTTGGTGTTTCGCGCATTTGAGAAAATTTCAAACGTGAGAGAAAAAAACTTGAGAAACATATTTGAATTTGAGAAAACTTTTATTTGGTGGCACAGTTGGGTGGAGAAACTCTCAATTTTTTAAAAAAAAATCTCAGATTTGAAAAAATCTTGGCGTTGGTGGTCTCGAAGCCAGCATGCAAAGAATGGCCCAGCAACCGACACGAAAAACGTCGAACAGTATTCGACCCAGTGACAGCCTGTACCCGCATATTAAACCCCTATAACGATCACAAAACTATATTGAATTTAAAATTTGATCATGTGCAGAACATGCTCTCGTGTATCGAATCAGTTGAGAGACATAATCAGCATTGTGCTAGTGATAATGGAATATTGCTGAACAAATACGGAAAGTCGAAAATAGAGAAGTCGAAGTCATAAAGTTATAAAGTTAAGTTGTCATCTATATTCAATAAAATATTTAAGTGCGAAGCAGACGTGGAAGACTATGTGTTGTCTTTTATTTCAAGTTCACTGGGATATATCGAATCGACATATGAATGAAAATGATAACTGTTAATAGATAAAGCGACGTCGATATATCTAAATGTTGAGTTTGAGGCCACAGAAAAAAGAGATATTTTCTTCTCATGTATACCGGTCGCGGTAGCTCAGTGGTTAGAGCGTTCGCTTCGTAACCGGGAGGTCGTGAGTTCGAGACCCGCTCGTGCCATGGCCGCGTCAAACCTAAGACGAAAAACAAGTAGTGATTGTTCCTTTGCCAAACGCTCGGCATTTAGAAACGGAGGTCCCATGTCACGGTAGGCGTTGGCACATTAAATAACCCTCACTGCTACGGCCCTGAGCGCTAAGCATAGGTCTAAATTTGTGGTACTTCACCTACAGCTGGTGACTTCTCAATATGAGTGAAAAATTATCCACAGACGTAAAACAAATAAACAATCAATCAATCAATCTCATGTAGAAATTTTTCAATAAATTCTGCCTTGTAGGAATATAAAAATAGGTCAGCTGATAAAGGAGCACGATTCTTGTCCATATGAATTCCAATAGACATTTGGAAGACGTGATCACTATGAAAACTATGAAGATATTGTCAATGAGGAGCTCTGACATCTTTTCAATATCATATTCAGAGCACTTGTGCGTGGAGTAAGAGTGGTGTTTATCAAAATAATTTTTTGGATGACTGATCACTAGGTATGAATATTTCCTTTTACCATTTTTGTTGAAGAAGCAACTGTGTTTGATGTCAAAAGTCTATTTTTTTAATTTATCATGAAGTATTGACGTGTAGTGTTGTAAAGTCATACGCTTTAATGTTGTTAATTTCAGAAAAGTTGTGATTTCAAATTTACTATATGTTCTTTAGAATTCTTTAGCATCCACATTTGATTTAGACCACGTCTGGCATATGTTATGACACTATACAATTGAAGTTTCTCCGCAGCAGTCACTATTTTCGTTTATGGATTATTTACTGGATATTGCTATGTTAGGATTTTTTGTGTAGTTTTGGAATCCAGTATAGATACGGTAACTCATATTCATTCGTCCCTTGACTGGAATATTAATGTTTTTAAAACTGAAGTGTGAGTTTGAAGAATTCCATCTTTGTAAAGGGAATTTGGAGGGTAATTATAGGAATTAAAACCAAGTTCGTTTAAAACACAGCTGTAATAATAAACCTTACATACAATGCTGCAACAAGCTTTGTCATCTGGAATCAGTACATATTCCCCATGTAACCTATCTAATTCTTTCATAACATCTGGTTCACTAAACACAGAAGGAAAGATGACATGTACTTATGTTTTGATGCGACTAATACAGTGTTTTAGTAGCTCCTTACAGTGTACATTGTATTATAGTACCCGAGTAACTTTGTAAATTGCATTATAGTGCCTTGTTGAATTGTATCATAGTGACTTTATGTCGTGAAGAATAATGTGCTAGTAACTTGGCATATTGTATGATATAGTGTCTAAAGGTAGTAACTTTGTTCATTGTGGGATAATGATTTAGTGATTTTGTACAATGTATAATTATTGTCTTAGTGGCTTTGTACATTGTATTATAGTGTATTAATGACTTTGTACTTGCTTAATCCTCATCGTCTCTGGTGAGAAAGATGGCTGCAATCTTTTCCCGTCATTTGGGTCTGTCTTATGCCAGCCTTTGTGCTTCTCCCCAAATGAGCCCACCTCTTTCTGTCTCTACCGTTCTCGCCATATGTTTTTCACTTGCCATGTTTTCTCTTTCCAGGTTGGGTCCATCTTATAGCAACTGGTGGAAGTCGCTGCTGATCTATTCTGAAAATATGACTTAGCCATTTCAATCTTCTTTCCTTCATTTTAATGTTCCTGCAGTTTGTTTTCTTCAGTCAGGTCAATATTTGAATTTTGTTGCATCAAAATATTGTACATATTCCTAAGACATCCGTGATAGAAATTTTCAGTTTTCTTCAAGTCACTTCATGTCATTTTGTATACTTTTCAATATTCAGATCTGTATAGAAATATAGTAACGTGGAGATCGGGGTTAGAATAGGTCGTCAGTACCCCTTGGTTAATGTAAGAGGCGACTAAATAGGGCGATCCTTCGGATGAGACCGCAAAAGCCGAGGCCCGGTGTCACAACATATGTTGCACGTTAATGACCCCTCCATGCTCAAAGGTCATAAGCACCGAGCATAGGCCTAAAGAGATACAAAATTAAGAGCTTAGCAAACACGGATATCTGCTTTGCACTTGGCCGTTAACGGCAAATTAACAATTCAGCTTTATGACGAACGGGATGACTTCAGCTGTAGTTTCAAGGCTGCTTCTACAAGGTGATGGCCCGAGTTGATGTGTGCTCCGGATAAACTCTAATATCTTTCAGGAATCTCTTCCATTTGCTGTTAATAAGTATATAGTCAATCTGATTGATTGTTCTACCATCTGGTGATTTTCATATAGGTTTATGGATGTTTTGGTGTGGGAAGATGGTATTTCTGACAATCAGGTTGTTGTTTTGACATAAATCGAAAAGTGTCTCCCGTTGTCATTGATGGATCCGCACCAATGTTTTCAAAGAACTATCTGGAAGGTAGTGTTGTCAATCCCAACTTTAGCATTGAAATCGCCAGTTATTAGTAGTACATCATGCGGAAGTACTTTTGATATAGTTGTTTAAAGTAGTTCTTATCATTCTTCTTTTATTTCCACCCCGTGGGGATCCGGGTTGTTAGAATAGATCCTCAGTACCCCTTGTTTGTCGAAAGAGGCGACTAAATGGGGCGGTCCTTCGGATGAGACCGCAAAAATCGAGGCAGGTGTGGCACGATCAAGACCCCTCACTGCTCAAAGACCCTGAGCGCCGAGCATAGGTCTAAATTTTGAAGCCCTTCACCGGCAATGGTGACGTCTCCATATGAGTGAAAAATTCTCGAGCGGGACGTTAAACAACATATAATCAATCAATATTTTATTTCTTCTCCTGCATCATTAAATCGTGCATAACACTGTATTATTGTCAGTTTAGAATACTGAGAATTAAAGCGAGCACGCAGGAGTCGCTCGTTGATTGGTTTCCATTGAATGTGTTTGTCTGTTTCCTAAGTACAGGATGACTGTTCCATCACTAGTTGTTCTCCTTACGTATCCAGTGGTTTTCACTCACACCGAGGAGAGCAAGGTCGTAGCATTTCATCTCTCTACAGGCGTATACTCTTTTGGATGGCTCAAACATGGTTCGGACATTCCATGTTCACACGTGCACATTCAAAGTGGATTTGGGTCCTATAGACTCCTATTCAAATTGTTAATGGTCATATTGCCATCTTAGTGGCGAGAGTCCACTGTTAAATCCCCAGTAGTGTAATGTCTTGTAGTTTCTGTAACAAGTAAATGTTTAACAGTACAGGGTTGTTAGTTGTTCGCTCCATGCCCAATCTCCACTCTGATGACCTGGGTTTTCTCTCTGGGTTGTCCTTCCCGTAGATGATAACGGATTTCATCCTTCCAGTTTTGTGTCTGGGTTCTCTTCCTTTCCCTTTGGCAATCTAATACCTATCACAAGGCAGTAATACTATTTGATTGATTGATTGGGGTTTTACACCGTGTTGGCAATATTTCAGCCATTTTACGGCGATTAAACAACTGAAACATGGTTGGTTATGAAAACTGAAGTTTCCCTGACGGCCCTCAGTGAGCCTACTCTTTTTCGAAAATCAAGGAAACGATCTTTTACGCGCCGAGGGGGTTGTAATCCTTGACACGGGGCACCCTTTAACGTCCCATCCGACGGACTTAAAAGTTAAAAATCGTAAACAGGTAAAAATACATATCATTTTGTGTATATGAATAGGTTATATTGTAAAGGATCAAATTTTTCTGTCGCATTCCCGCAAATACTCTACAACAAGAAGACAGTCAACATTTGCAAAAAGTTGATTGCACACTATTAAAAAGTCTATTTCGCTTGGGTGCAAAATCACTACATTTAAAAAGAATGTGTTGTATAGTTAATGGACACTCACAAACACACATTCAGGTTGAAGTTCAATTTTGAATGTCCGATGCGTATTCTTGAAATAACAACCTCGTCCTGGCGCCTCACTACAATGTTACACGACCCGTTTACCTTGTTTTGAACAGAATACAGTTCACCTCCGTCACAGAAATCCCAATACATTTGCCAAAGATCACTTACATATAGTTTCATGTTATATTTCAAATCTGTGTAAGGAACCCCAAACTGTACAATATCGTTTTGTAGTGCATTCCTTGCATCCCCGTCTGCCCCGCTGTTACCATGGATACCAATATGACCAGGAATCCAGCAGAACTCAACCATTTTATTTTGGTTAGTTAGAAGATAATACTGGTTTAAATGTCTAAAATATATGGATGATCAATATTCATATTACTCACAGACCGCAGACAAGATAGGGAACCTGAGAATATAGTGAAGTATTTGTCCTTAGAAATTTTAATGCACCCCAACGCAAGTTGGATAGCCCTTGCCTCGGCGGTAAAAATTGTTGCTTTATTTGGGAGTCGCGACGAGAAAACATCGTTATTGACCACTGCAGCAGCAGCAACCCCATTTTGGTCCTTCGAACCGTCTGTATAAATATCAGTTGTAGAATGTTTAGACTGTCTTAGTTCAGATAATCTTTGCTTGAAAATAACGGAACCCGTTTCAGATTTTTTATATTCAGAAAGCGATGTGTCAATCCTGGGCCCTAGCAATTTCCATGGTGGCGCTTCTGAAAGTGATGAGGGCTTTATGACGTCCATCCATAGGCAAGTCAGAATCACGTAAATGTTCCTTGACTCGGAGACCAACCGGCCCCATACAGGTCCCAGTCCTTTCACACAAATCCTTAAACTGTGGGTGGAAAACGCAGTCAAATGCAGGATTGTCACTGTCAGCCTCCAATTCAACAACGTATTGTAAGACAAGCTTTATTCCACGTAGATCCAGAGGCGGCCCGCCTGCCTCAACACACAAACCATCCACAGGAGAGGCTCGAAAAGCTCCTGTGCACAGTTGAAGTCCCCGATGGTGGACTGCACCAAGGACCTCAATGCAGGATGCTCCTGCCGCCCCATACACCACACAGCCGCAGTCCAGCCCAGACCGGACGAGAGAGTGACACAGATGCAGAAGAGCACCCCCACCCGCTCCCCACTCCGTGCCCGCAACAACCCCCACTACACCAAGGGCCTCTGCACACCTCCCTCCGAGCATCGCAACATGCGGAACAAAAGCGAGTCCACCACCAAAAACGACACCCAAGAACTCAATCTCCCCTACAACCCCAACCGGAGTGCCATCTAATTCCAACCACGGATCATCGCGGTGCCTCCGTCCAGAACAGAAACGCACGCACGCCGCTTCAGTTCTGGAGAATTTAAAACCATTTACATCAGCCCAGGTCTGGACTCCGTTCAGACACAACTGCAATTTACGCCCGTCGGAACCCACACCTTCGGACCCACATCAGAGAACAAAGCCATCGACATATAGACCTCCACGAAAGTCGCTTTCAAGCACCTCAGCGAGATTGTTTACCTTTATACTAAACAATGCAACCGATAAAATACCTCCCTGCGGCACGCCCAACTCCCGTTCGAAACTGTCCGAAAACGTAGATCCCACGCGAACACCGAAACGCCCACCACTCAAAAAATTCTTAATGAAGCTTGGTAAATGGCCTTTAAGACCTATATTACGAAGATCTCCCAAGACACTGTATTGCCATATGGTATCGCATGCCTTTTCTAAATCAAAAAATATCGAGACGACGTGATCTTTCTTGACAAAGGCATCTCGAACATACGTCTCAAGTCGCACTAAATGGTCGACCGTGCTTCGATTTTTCCTGAAGCCACATTGTATATCAGTTAAAATGTTATTAGTCTCAAGAAACCATACTAAGCGTTCGTTGATCATCTGTTCCATGGTTTTACATACGCAGCTTGTTAAGGCTATTGGTCTGTAATTATTAGGATCTGAGTGATCCTTACCAGGTTTTAGAATAGGAATAATAGTTGCCTGTGACCAGGAAGATGGGAAGTTACCATTTTCCCATATCATGTTAAAGATTTGCAGAAGACATTCTTTGGTAGGTTTAGGAAGGTGTTTTATGATTTGATAATGGATCTAGTCCGGACCTACAGATGTATCATGCGATTTTTCTAGAGATTTTAGTAATTCATCATACGTAAATGGTTCGTTATAACATTTATTGTTTTCAGATGTAAAACCCAAAGTTTTCCGTTCTTCTGTATTCTTGATTGAGATGAAATTTGGGTTCATGTTGTCTTTTGGTGAGTTTTTAGAAATAGTATTCGCTATATTGTTAGATACATCTTTCTTATCTGTGATTATTTGATTTCCTACCTTCAGATGTTGATATTTTTACCGGGATCTTTTCCTTTTATTTTCCTTATTGCATTCCAAACTTTATTTATAGGACTATGCGAATTTAGACTTGAAACAAATGTTTTCCAGGATTTTCGTTTACTTATATTTATGGTTCTACGAGCCTTTGCTCGATATATGCGAAAATTATTCAGATTTAAAGAAGAAGATGATCTATTGAATAGTCTTTCTGCTTTTTTGCGAGCTTTAATTGCTGCATTGCATTCCTCTGTAAACCATGGCTTTTTTATTTTAGTAGAATTTGTCGAGGTTTTAGGTATGCATTTATTTACTATTTGACCCATTGCTGAGGACCAGGTTTGCAGTCATCAGGACGTGTCCATACGCCGATGGACCGCGCATGCCATGGACTTACTCTTACATCCTGTGTTTTAGTCACAAGGATTCAGCTACCTCTACCACCTCGAGGAGGACCCCATATCTGAGACACATAGATCTTACTGCATGAGGGTTGGCAGGGAAGACTTACGCACTTTGCTCCGAAAAACTGCTATCCAACGGTGAGGGTGAAAGTGAAAAGGACACACACTGTATGCATCACACAGTCATTTGGTAAACTAGTGACTTTGCACAATATAGAATATCGTCTTAGTGTGTTTGTACGTTGTATCATAGTGCCTTAGTGACTCTGTACATCGTATTATACTCCCTTAGTGACTCTGTACATTGTATTATACTCCCTTAGTGACTCTGTACATTGTATCATACTCCCTTAGTGACTCTGTACATCGTATTATACTCCCTTAGTGACTCTGTACATTGTATTATACTCCCTTAGTGACTCTGTACATTGTATTATACTCCCTTAGTGACTCTGTACATAGTATTATAGTGCCTTAGTGACTCTGTACATCGTATTATAGTGCCTTAGTGACTCTGTACATCGTATTATAGTGCCTTAGTGACTCTGTACATCGTATTATAGTGCCTTAGTGACTCTGTACATAGTATTATAGTGCCTTAGTGACTCTGTACGTTGTATCATACTCCCTTAGTGACTCTGTACGTTGTGTTATACTCCCTTAGTGACTCTGTACATTGTATCATACTCCTTTAGTGACTCTGTACATTGTATCATACTCCCTTAGTGACTCTGTACATCGTATTATACTCCCTTAGTGACTCTGTACATTGTATTATACTCCCTTAGTGACGCTGTACATTGTATTATACTCCCTTAGTGACTCTGTACATCGTATTATACTCCCTTAGTGACTCTGTACATTGTATTATACTCCCTTAGTGACTCTGTACGTTGTGTTATACTCCCTTAGTGACTCTGTACATTGTATCATACTCCCTTAGTGACTCTGTACATTGTATCATACTCCCTTAGTGACTCTGCACATCGTATTATACTCCCTTAGTGACTCTGTACATTGTATTATACTCCCTTAGTGACTCTGTACATTGTATTATACTCCCTTAGTGACTCTGTACATCGTATTATACTCCCTTAGTGACTCTGTACATTGTATTATACTCCCTTAGTGACTCTGTACGTTGTATTATACTCCCTTAGTGACTCTGTACATCGTATTATAGTGCCTTAGTGACTCTGTACATTGTATTATACTCCCTTAGTGACTCTGTACATTGTATTATACTCCCTTAGTGACTCTGTACATTGTATTATACTCCCTTAGTGACTCTGTACATCGTATTATACTCCCTTAGTGACTCTGTACATTGTATTATAGTGCCTTAGTGACTCTGTACATCGTATTATAGTGCCTTAGTGACTCTGTACATCGTATTATAGTGCCTTAGTGACTCTGTACATTGTATTATACTCCCTTAGTGACTCTGTACATTGTATCATACTCCCTTAGTGACTCTGTACATCGTATTATACTCCCTTAGTGACTCTGTACATTGTATTATACTCCCTTAGTGACTCTGTACATCGTATTATACTCCCTTAGTGACTCTGTACATTGTATTATACTCCCTTAGTGACTCTGTACATTGTATTATACTCCCTTAGTGACTCTGTACATCGTATTATACTCCCTTAGTGACTCTGTACATTGTATCATACTCCCTTAGTGACTCTGTACATCGTATTATAGTGCCTTAGTGACTCTGTACATCGTATTATAGTGCCTTAGTGACTCTGTACATCGTAATATAGTGCCTTAGTGACTCTGTACATTGTATTATACTCCCTTAGTGACTCTGTACATCGTATTATACTCCCTTAGTGACTCTGTACATTGTATTATACTCCCTTAGTGACTCTGTACATTGTATTATACTCCCTTAGTGACTCTGTACATTGTATTATACTCCCTTAGTGACTCTGTACATCGTATTATACTCCCTTAGTGACTCTGTACATCGTATTATACTCCCTTAGTGACTCTGTACGTTGTATCATACTCCCTTAGTGACTCTGTACATCGTATTATAGTGCCTTAGTGACTCTGTACATCGTATTATAGTGCCTTAGTGACTCTGTACATCGTATTATAGTGCCTTAGTGACTCTGTACATCGTATTATAGTGCCTTAGTGACTCTGTACATCGTATTATACTCCCTTAGTGACTCTGTACATTGTATTATACTCCCTTAGTGACTCTGTACATTGTATCATACTCCCTTAGTGACTCTGTACATTGTATCATACTCCCTTAGTGACTCTGTACATTGTATCATACTCCCTTAGTGACTCTGTACATTGTATCATACTCCCTTAGTGACTCTGTACATTGTATTATACTCCCTTAGTGACTCTGTACATTGTATCATACTCCCTTAGTGACTCTGTACATTGTATTATACTCCCTTAGTGACTCTGTACATTGTATCATACTTCCTTAGTGACTCTGTACATTGTATCATACTCCCTTAGTGACTCTGTACATTGTATTATACTCCCTTAGTGACTCTGTACATTGTATCATACTCCCTTAGTGACTCTGTACATCGTATTATACTCCCTTAGTGACTCTGTACGTTGTATTATACTCCCTTAGTGACTCTGTACATCGTATTATAGTGCCTTTGTCAATTTGTACACAGTAGGATAGTGTCTTGGTAATTATTTACATTGTAGGTTACCTTATAGCTACTGTTATTTTTTTCTTTTCATTAAAATGCATCCTTAAGGTGATGTTGAATGATGGCAAACAGTCTATTGCAATGTATATTAATGAATTGCTACAAGACTAGGCAAACATTGATATTTTTTTATTGTTAATTCTTGTTTTATTGCACAAATACATGAATTAGAAGTTCCGTCTTAGTATAAAAAGTGAGTTGTAATTTCATACATGTACAAATTGATATTGTGCCAGGTACAAAAACACACTGTTGTCAATTAAATTTGTAAATGATTAATACATAATGTAGTTTATATATTCAATTGAACAGAACAAACTAAACATGTATCCTACATATTTATGCTAGATACATCTTGTATCCATACTCATTACATAGATTTGATTTAATTCAATTAAAACTTCTGTAATAAAGAAGATTCTTGGAATTTTTTGATACAGAAAGGTTAGCCATTTTAATGCATCCACCATAGACTGGTCTTATTATGCTATGCCGCAGTGCGTCTGTTTGCACTTGTGGTGTGTGTGTGTGTGTGTGTGTGTGTGTGTGTGTGTGTGTGTGTGTGTGTGTGTGTGGAAAGACCTTTTATAAGATATTTTACTCAATAAATAATTGAATTAAATATGATTAAACAACAGACATGTCCTATATTGAAAACTATCTCCTTAAACTCATATATTACATGTAATGTGATGAAGCAGTTTATACCTATGCTATAAAAATAATATTTGAGGAAACGTCAGAAACATCGCGTATGGCCTTAAGTCAAAGACTGGTTTGAGTTCAATTTATTCTTATTCAAATAATACTTTTATCATTAAGTTCCTTGATCTCGTTCAGTTGCTAAATACATATGTACTTAGTGAATGAGATTAGCATTATTAACAAGTAAATATTGAAGCAGTTTCAGAGTTGTATAGTAATTATATAAAGATGGGGGTGGGTGACTCTCATGACCGTTTCATCAACTTTTATGTTACAAAATATACACAACCAACTCTGAAATTTTATTATTCAGCTATTGAGCGACATCCTATTAATCCCTTAAAGAATTCTGTTTCAAGACTTTACTTTTGGAATTTTTCAGATAAATTCCGAATTCTAAATAAAAATAAAGTTTCGTCAGTATGTTCAGAATCATATCTTATATTATTTTTTTTATCCAAGCAATGAATTAATGATATACATATTATGTCCATAAAATGAGAAATTGTCCCCTTCCTGATCATGGTCTATGCGTATGACGTCAAGTACTAATCATCTGATCAAGGAGGATTATGTGGGTAAAAACTAGTGAAAAATACCTTTTCAGGGTCTAGAAGCAAGTCAGTAAATTTTGTCATAACATCATTACAATAAGTATCTGTGTAAATCTTGATGTATAGTTAGTGGGAAACTTTAAAAAAAAAATTATTGCATAATAGAATAACGAAACTAGAAATGGCTTTTAAACGATTAGGAACGATAACTCTTATTTAAAAAATATGGCAGCCGTAATACTGGATAGGTCTATAGGAGATCAAAGTTTGACATTGATAGAAAGATGGATAGATGAATGGATATGTAAATAGATTCTTTGAAAAATTTCTTATAATCTAAAACCACATCATTTATACTGATATGCAGGTATTCTAATGTAATGTGCAGTTTCAAATTCGAAAAGGGTTGGGCTTCAATAGGGTTTTAAAGTTTTACGTAGGAACTTAAAACAAATCTTTTTCAAGTATCGATATTCAGGCATCTCTGTTTTTTATTATTCAAGTTCAGATACAATATAACTCTATGAGGTTATGTTAGAGTCATGATATGGGGTCAAAATGTGTCATGAGATTAAAGAGAGTAAATCTTACGAAGAACAGAAGGCCCAAGGTGACGCAGATGAACACGGTGACCCATGGTTCTCTTGTTTTCTTACAGTTCCGTCACTCTTGCTCGCTAATGGTACAATTCAAAAACCCGCTGTATATTTGAAATTGTATTTTAGTTTATCATTATATATACATATTCTGTCAACACTGACAGTGTTTGAGGCAATTGGTTGAAAGTTGAAACGGTGCTTTCAGTGCCAGTAGTGCTCACTTTAAAAACGAAGAGACATTGTGCTTTCATCCAAAACATTTCTGTGAATTAGTAAATTATATTAAAATGAATAGAAAAGTAAGATTTTCGGAAATTTAGAAACAAATTGGTATACCTTTTTAGTCTACACATTCAAGTTGATTCATAAATTCAAATTCATTCATTGCAACTGGTTCTAGTTCATGCATTTTATATTATTTTTCTCATCTCCTACCATTGAATTACCATGAGATTGAGATTGATTACTTATTTGAACAAAATGCATTTTTGACAGCTTTGCATAACTGAAAAAGTGTGTTCAATGGGATTTGACTTCATTGAACAAGGCTGATTTTAATGGATATTGAGTGTATCATTTTTAGGAGTATTGTGGCCATGACAACAAACAAAATCATTTCAAGCTATGAGTTTTCGGTTTGGACGGGCGGTAATGATGTTTTAATGTATGTTTGAACACAAGTATGATTAGAAAATACGGTAATTTTTTTTTGACAAAATCTTTGAGACTGCGAGGCAAGAATTCAGCGATATAATGCCTCAACCGTGGGCAAATTTCTGCGCCGTAAATCGAAGTTTGTTTTATTTTTATAACGGTTGGATATGTAGCTCTCTAGTTTCACAGAGAGATACACTGACGACCTCTCGGTCACGAAGCGAACTCTCCAACTACTGAACCAGCTCGACTAATGCTGTGTTGGTTTGGACCTATTGTCCATCGACCTCGAATCGTCTGAATAAGCTTAATGTCGATTACACGCAGGCTGTTTACAACAAATTGCTGTCATGTGCACGGAACTATAACATGGATTGTAAATCTTCCCGGAATCGTATATTTCAAATGTTCGACTAGAGTGTGTTCTTATTCTGAACGTCGTATGAGATTTTCTTTCTCTGACTAATCAGAGGCCTAGAATTTGGGTGACGTATTTATGCTTCACCAGCTACTTTTATTTTATATATCAGGTATCTTATTACAAACAGCCAAATCCATTCTAAGAAAATTCCTTAATGACGATGGATCTACCATTTTCTTTTCTGGTGCAAATGCAATGCAGAAGCAATGAGGAGAAGACACTTTTTCCTCTTCGCGCTCTTCTATGTTGACATTGATAAAAGAAAAAATACTTCAAATGGGCTGATTTCTTAGTTTATGTTTACATGACATCAGAATGGAATCTAAAACTGTTTTACCGTGTAAACTGTAGGCGAGAACAATATTACAAAAGTTGTAAACTACTCTTATTACAGTGTAAACTGGCTTATACGAAGTATGAATTTGTGGTTAATCGAACAAGAAATATGACTTCAAGGTGTCTTAATAGTCCATAAGCATTAATACCGCTTTGTGATTTTTTTCATTTATTATATAGATATTAACTGAATATAGTACTGTGTAATTATTTCCAGAACACGTACCGTATCGCGTGAATCACATTACACGGACTTTTAAAACATATATATATATATATATATATATATATATATATATATATTAGGGATGTCAACGAGTACCCGGTTAACAGGGTACTCGATCGAACGTCAGAGTATCGAATACTAATATCGGTACTCGGTTACTCGAATGTTGAATTTTTTTTTATATACTACTCAAAGTTTGATAAGGATCATATTTTTCAGCACTTGTAAAACTTTAACAAAGGTGAATGACAACCAACACAGAGTGATTTATGTTCAGAAATGTTTACTTCAAGAAATTGTGACAGAAAAATTTGGCAAACATGACATTTCATCGCATACTCCTAAGGTAAAGGGAGAGTACCCTGAAAAGCATGGTAATTTCATGTTCACGGAATTGTTTAAACTCTGCACATTCCATTTCACACTGCACAAACAAGTGTCAATAGCGGGTATGGCCTCCGTTAGCTCCAATGACAGCTTGGCAACGTCGTCTCATGCTTCCAACGAGGTTTTGAATGGACGCAAGAGAGATATTGTTCCATTCTTGGATCAGAACATTTTCAAGTTCCTGGAGGGTGGCTGGTTGTACAGGACGACGTGAAATCGCTACCTGAAGCATATTCCAGACATGCTCGATAAAGTTGAGGTCTGGAGAACGAGCTGGCCAGTCCATACGAACAATTGTCTCACGTTCCAGGTACTCGTCCACCACCCTAGCACGATGTGGACGTGCATTATCGTCCATGAGGATGAAGTCAGGACCAACAGCACCAGCATATGGTCTCACGTACACATCCAGGACTTCATCCCTGTAGCGCACTCCGGTCATCGTGCCTCGCCTTAGGACATGGAGATCAGTTTGTCCAGCTCGACTGATTCCTCCCCAAATCATCAACGACCCACCACCATATCTGTCATGTTCAGCAACATTAGCGTCCTGATATCGTTCTCCTGCCCTTCTCCACACTCGTGCACGACGATCTGTGAAGTCAACACAAAACCTCGACTCGTCTGTGAAAAGTACAGGGGCCCAATCAGCAACCCTCCAATTCACATGAGCCCTGGCCCAATTCAAACGATCTTGTCTGTGTCGCTGAGTAAGAGGGATGCGAATACAGGCTCTCCGGGAACGAAGACCACCTTCATGAAGACGATTACGCACAGTTTGCGTGGAAATGTTAACTCCAGTTGCATTCAGAAGATCATTTCTAAGCGCAGTCGCCGTTGCAAACCGATGACGTCGTGCTGAAATCAAGAGAAAACGGTCATCTTGCTGCGTGGTGGACCTTTCTCTGCCACCTCCATGTCGATGAGAAGCTGAACCATGAGCTTGATACCGGTTCCAAGCTCTGCAAACAACGCTCTGACTGACACCCAATAGCTCTGCAACGTGACGTTGTCTTGCACCATTTTCGAGCATTCCTATGCATCTGGCCAATTCTTCAATAGTCAAACGACGTCTTTGACGTTGTGGAGGCATTTTCATAGAGTAACAGTGACTTAAACGAGGTCAGATGTAAAGACAATGGCCAAATTCAAATCAACGACAAGCACTCAGAAATGTGAATAATGTGGGTACCATGCTTCACGTGCTACTCATGATCACTGCAGCATGCATTTCCCTACCTAACCTGTGTTTTGAGGCTCAAGAGGGGTCAGTCCAACACTATGATGAAATTTGCGTGTCTTATCAATTCATATATTGATTTTATAATGTAAGAACTATATGATCCTTATCAAACTTTGAGTAGTATATATTTAAAAACATATACATTTATTAAGAGCATCACTAATATAATTAAAATATGTATTGCCCATGTATATACAGTAATTATCGTTACCTACACCAGTAAATGACTGTTATCGCCCGTGGCTGTGAATACGCCGGTTTCGAGATGAGAGCTCTTCTGTGTAGGAGGTGCATTTAGTGGAACTTTGAATGCATAAGTGGGACATAGTGAGGAAAGATGATAAAATGTATTAAAGCGGCTTCTCATTAAGTATGTAAAGTGTGGAAAATACAAAATACTATCGAAATATATGTTTTACTAAAGTGGAAATATTAAAACAATGTCATATTTGCAAGTAATATCCAGGATATGATACGTACGAGTAACGAAATAACGTGATATAAAAAGAATTCCATGTATTTAATTACTCCATAAATACTTATCATTTATCTAGTTTGTTTATTAGTCACACTAGGGTGATGAAACTGCGTGTGAGAAACATACTGAGCACATTCGCTTATGCAGTGATGAATATTTGTCCCACTCCCGCAAGTAATCAAAATGTTTCGCGCCTTACTATGTTCAAGAGTTCTCTAAAGGGAAACAACTCGGATGTATCTCGAAACCGGCGTATTACCGTACCCAACTTCATACCTGCATTAATGATTTGATTTTAGTGAACATCGTTTATGGCATGATTATATTTTAAGTTAAAACATTTGTAATTATGTGTGTTTTAATGTCATTTTTGTTTATTTGATAAATAAATAAATACGAGAAAGTCGTTTATTAATTTCATCGGACTCGAGATTTTGTTAATTACTAATCGGTACGAAAATACATCCATGGAGTAAATTTAACAGGTGTCAATATAACACATTTATAGAGCGAAGCTCTCGGGGGGGGGGGGGGGGGGGGGGGGGGGGGGGGGGGGCTTATTGACTCCCTCAGTGATATACTTCACCGGTTTTATCAAACAAAACCATATAATAAAACTGAAACTAATACAATGTTTACTTTAACTTTTCAAGTTCAGTATAACAGAAAGGAGGGGAAAAAAATCTTTATTACTTGAATTGATTTAAAACATAGTATAATAATTGAACAAGGAAGTCAGGGTCTTGTTTCACCTACATAGCTTTATTTTGTGTGGTAACAAATTATACAACTGCGAGTGGGTCTTGGAGGAAAATTAATCATATCAATATTCAGCCCTCTTTCACGCATTACCTGTCGCTCAGTGGTTAGAGAGTTCGCTTTGTAACCGGGAGGTCGTGAGTTCGAGCCTCGCTCGTGCCATGGCCGCGTCAAACCTAAGACGAAAAATAGGTAGTGATTGCTCCTTAGCCAAACGCTCGGCATTTAGAAGTGAGAATCACGGGTCTTTCGGATATGACCTTAAAAACGGAGGACCCGTGTCACGGTAGGCGTTGGCAAGTTAAAAAAAAACCTCACTGCTACTGCCCTGAGCTCTAAGCATAGGTCTAAATTTGTGGTACTTCACCTACAGCTGGTGACTTCTCAATATGAGTGAAAAATTCTCAACGGGGCCTAAAACAAACAAATAATCAATCTTTCCCGCATTAAGAATTTTTTGGTTTTTGGTTTGCTTATCAAGCATTTCTTACTCTATCCGATAATTTGGCGAGTTTTCTTTATTGACCTCCAAAATTCATTGCGGAGAGATTTCCGATGTACTGGCATGGAGTCCAGGATGTGCTGTCAAAGTGGGAAAAGCTAGATAACGGCCCATAATTATCAAGAAGTTGGGTATATTAGTGTAACAAACAGTTGAAACACTCCGGTTGGAATACAACATTAAGAGATGGAAAAACATACCAGAGGTCGAATCAGATGCCTAAGAGGATTAAGCATCCCCTGTCGACCGGTCATACTCGTTATGACTCCTTATCTTTATCAGGCAGAGAGGAAAATAAAGAATTGTTTTATGAACAACTTTATAGTCATAGACTCAACATCTCAACATGTCCTTCTGTTAGTAATAGGAGACCTCGATGCAAAAGTTGGAAGACAACTGGATGGAGAGAAAGGCATTATAGGTATACAGAGTCCATTGTGATCGAAATGACAACGGGTAGAGACCTGCATCGTTTTGTGCACTTAAGAAATTAGCCATCACATTAACCATGTTTCCATACAAGTGTATATATTTACAGACATGGACATCAGAGAATGGAACATACAAAAACCAGATAGACCGCACGGCCATCAAGAGGTCTATACAAGAATAGTATACAGAGCTGGTGATGCAGAAATCGACCCCAACCTGCTTGTCACAAAGATATGACTCGTATTGCACAAAACTGAACTTGAACAGAAACATCCAAATAATATGAAATGTCTAATCTCAAAGTTTCACAGACAAGAGAGAAATATAGCTTCTAACTGCAAAATCGCTTCAGTATCCTTAATAATTATGAGGAATCTGGACGTGATGACATATGGATTAAATTCAAAACAACATTCAATGACACAGTATCCAACATCCTTGGGCCAAAGAAAAAAGAAGATTTAAGAATGGATCAGTGCCGAGAGATGAAAATTAGATGACAAAATGGCCCTTAACGTCAAGAATGATTGTATATAATCTGAGAGAATGAAGAAAAAAAACAGACAACAATACAGTGAAAATAAGACAAATCTGTCAAACAAAGCATGAGGAAGGACAAATAGAGCTGGCTTGACGAACTAGCGAGCGGAGCAGAAACAGCAGTAAACATCGGAAATATGAAGAAAGTGCACGACATTATAAAGACCATCTGTAATGACAGACCCCGACAAGAAAGCCTCAGCAGCACGCAATGACAAATGCTAACCAAAGAAGGCGAAGTTGGAGTAAGGTGGAAGGAGCACTTCTGTGAAGTCCTTAACAGACCAGAACCAGCGGATGTGGAACCTCGCAATGTACACGTCCTTATTATCGATGACTCCTCACCATTCATTTTTGCATTTGACATGGACAAAACTATCAAGAAAACCACAGAAAAGTGTAATATCTGCGCAATTTTGAAGAACTCTTCTAACTCCAACCCGATTACAATTCTATCCAACCACCTGATAAAGTTGAATATCTGTTTGTAGTTTTGAAGCGTGAACTCGTTCTGGTACTCTATGAGTACGTAACTTCCTGTACAAGGGCATTACTTATTGAAAACGAGCGCCATGAAACTCTTAGAGAAGACTACTTATTTTGTGTGCTGAACTCATACTATTGGATGGACCATTTGCTATGTTTCGGACAGACCCTGCTCCTGATTTACTGCATTAGTCAACAGTAAACTCCTGACAAAACATCGCAAAGTCCATTGACGTTGGACGTGTGAAAATTAATAATAAGAATCCCGTAGCAAAGTGCGCAATATATAAACTAGAAAATGAAATAACACGCCATGATCCACTTTGTCACAAATACTCCATTATCTTTGTGTTTTTCGGAAAACGATGTATGGACCCACCGTGACCAATTCACTAGTGAACAAAGTCCTTTGGATGATTGCCAACTTATCTCGCAACAACATATCGTCTTAAAGACAGTGATCGCTTCTTCCTACCATCGGAGGAATTGAATCGCAATGGTATTAATGTTGGCCCACAGTCTGAGGTGGAGTGGGATGACCTACTTTGAGAATCCTCAAGTTTAGACCAAAATTCAACAGATTTTACATATCTGTCTCCACCACTGGTACCGCCTACACCTACCATTCTTTCGGATCCGCCTGCTCCACATCAACTCTCACTTCTGCAGATAACCCTGAATAAGTAGCTGTTGAGGCTACACAGCCCGACATTGACTTCGATTCTCCTGTTACTCGCAGTGATGCATGTCCACCTACATCTGCATCCGACACCCAACTGTGTGGTTATCACAGTATGTGTGTGATTAAATAGTACGGTTTGTGTTGGGGGGCACAAGAATCCCCATTTGTGCTACACTTGACTATAAAACTAGATGTGTAATTAAACTTGTGATTTGTGGTAAAGGGGCATAATAATTTTGTGATAACCTCAATTGTATATCATAAATGAATTATCTATTTCGTTTGTATTTACAATTTATATTGTATTTGCTCAACATTTGAGTCAAATTTATTGTTTTCTTATATTTAAAAGAAAAGAGAAAAATGGTGACACCAGTATGTTAGGGATATGTATTTCGTATTTCGGGTTTGCAAATTGTTACCTTATAGTTCTATGTTTTACTCATTCTCCTTGTCTCTGTCTCAGGGTTTAATAAACGTGAGGCGTTTTCATGCTATACTTAAGCGCTGTTGCTGTACGGCATACGTATGTATTACCTGCCGCAGCTTCAGGTCCACTTATTTCGCGCGCTTTAGTCATTAGAGCTCGCGGTGCTAGCCAGCAGTTAGCACTGGCTCGCTGCACTCGCTATTACGTGAATTATCACTGATAAACATCAGTGAGAACATCAATTGACTTATCTTTAATTTTGTACGAGTGGCAGGCAAGTACTATAGGAGGTGTAAATAATTACACTCAAGACTAGGCCTACTGCGATCTTCGTTATTGCTGCGCACCTTGGATCATGAGCCAAGCTCACACCAATCATTTTTTAATCAAATATCAATCCGATTTAACACATCATCACTTGAATTAATCGTGTGAAAACATATATAGTGCATATGGGCTCGTCAACAAAAAACTGCTAAATCTGCTGGTCTTTTAGGGAATCTATCAGCAATATCAACAGAAAAATCTTTATACAATATACTTTTATAATACGTTGCTTTTATGTTGTTTTTACATGTTTACATATATTTTTAACTTTCATGTTGTTTTTACATGTTTACATATATTTTTAACTTTCATGTTGTTTTTACATGTTTACATATATTTTTAACTTTCATGTTGTTTTTACATGTTTACATATATTTTTAACTTTTATGTTGTTTTTACATGTTTACATATATTTTTAACTTTCATGTTGTTTTTACATGTTTACATATATTTTTAACTTTCATGTTGTTTTTACATGTTTACATATATTTTTAACTTTCATGTTGTTTTTACATGTTTACATATATTTTTAACTTTCATGTTGTTTTTACATGTTTACATATATTTTTAACTTTTATGTTGTTTTTACATGTTTACATATATTTTTAACTTTCATGTTGTTTTTACATGTTTACATATATTTTTAACTTTCATGTTGTTTTTACATGTTTACATATATTTTTAACTTTTATGTTGTTTTTACATGTTTACATATATTTTTAACTTTCATGTTGTTTTTACATGTTTACACATATTTTTAATTTTTGAGCGGAACGTTAGGTGATATACAATCAACCCACCTGTAATAGTCGTCAGTGTTTGCCACTCTAGGTCTCAGTTTCTATTATTTATGATATTGATCACTGTTCGTCATCTTCACTTTTTTCATGAAAAGGTCAATGATACTCAAAAGACTTACTGATTTCGAAATCATTATCCATTCTTATGTGCAATGCCGTCTTAGATGAAGTATAGACCAAAAAGTCTTTGTCATGCATGTATCCATGCTCTGATATTCCTGTAATTTATTCATGCTCATTAATGCAAGGATATTTAAGATATAGTAAAACTCGGAGTCATGTATGAACTTTTTCACCCTTTAGATTGCAATATGTCAGCAAATTTCTTAGTACTATCATTAAGAAATACTTGCATTCACTGAATCTTTTATCTTATGTTTCTTTTGAAATTGACATTGCTTTCGTCATTGACAATGAATACATTTTGTTGCAAACTACTTCGATCCGGATTTTTATAGTACCTCCCATACATGTATGAATGCCTACATACCATGGGCTACTTTTTTGATCTACATTACAAAATGAGAATGATAAACTTGTTTACCAGTGTGGATACATAGATGAAATTCCCATTAAATTTTTAGATATCAAATAATCATTCTTGTTTTGTTTTTAACAGATGATTATTTACACAATCATCTACAAATGTGCTGTAAATTTCAATAATAAGGCAGAACCTAGTAAGAAATTTTGATTGGAATGTAAATAAAGCCGAGTTCTACTTTCTATTTACGGATGATGAAGACTATTGATATTGAATATCTGGGGTAATGATTAGGAAGCGGAGATATTGCAAACGATTTCTCAACAAACCTATCAAAGCCAGTAATTGCAGATCTCCTCCAACTGAGACACAATCATCCCAACAAACTAAATGCTTCGCAAAATGCACATATAAATGCACAGACAAAAAAGATGTGTTTGTGAAACACTGATACCCCGAATTACAATAAAGTGAAAATGTACGACATTGTAGTTTTCTTGAAAATTTTCAAAAAACTAGTTCAAGGTCACAAGGTCAACAAAACTGGTATTGTTGGAAAGGCCTTCTCACAGAAAATGCTTAATATAAAAACAGTACCTCCTGCGATTTGAAAGATATGGTTAATATTCTAAACGTCGGTCAAAGGTCATTGTAAAGGTCACAAGGTCAAAGATTTTGACTTCAATGGAAAGGTCTTAGCACAAAAAATATACATACCAAATATAAAGTTCTACCTCTTATGGTGTAAAAGATATGACCAAAGTTAAAGCTTTTTTGAAAATTTCAAAAAACGAGATCAAAGTTCAGTGTCAAGGTCAAGATATCAACAAATCTGATATCGTTGGAAAGGGAAAGGTCTTCTCATAAGAAATGCACATACTAAATATAAAAACAGTACCTCTTACGACTTGAAAAATATGGCTTATATTCGAATTTTCTAAATGTAGGTCAGAAGTCAATGTTAAGGTTACCAGGTCAAAGATTTTGGTGTCAATGTAAAGGTCTTGCCACAAGGAATACACGAACTAAATATAAAAGCTTTGTCTTTTATGGTGTAAAAGAGACGACCAAGGTTATTTTTTTTTTTGCAACAGACGGAAAGACAGGCCAAAAATTATTTGACTCCCGAATCTTGGATTCCAGGGGCATAAAATGTCAACCGAATGTTTGAAGCACGTCAAACAGATTCAACTGAAAGGAACACTACCTGGGAATTCAAAATAATTCTAGGTAATACTTTTTATACTTTTAAAGGAATACAAATTTAAAATTCACTGAAAAGTCAGAGTACTATTCAATAGAAATGTCAACAAAGGAATCATACTTGTTCCTCATTCCCACAAGAAATCTGCACCAAAAGGCCTTGTAGACTTCAAGATTGAATATTGTTTGCTGAAATGATTTTTTATATATATTTTCAACAACAACAAAAACTAGATGACATAATTTTTTGCCACAAAGGGCAGTTTAAAGCAATTTTTTTCTATATCAATCCACGTATATTGTTATACTACTGAATTAATATTAAAAAATTAAAATTTTCAAACTTGCATTAAATGTGTATCTTAATTTTTTTTTACCATAGCCCGAAGCATAGAAAGAAGAGGTGAGTCCATTAATTTCGAAAACCCAACAAAGCTTTAGAGAGATTTTATTGTGAAGTTTTACCTGGCAAAATAGCGAACTATTAAAAAAATCTAAGAGATGGAAAACTTGCCGATCTCAAAAGAAATGTACGTTGACATTGTTAATGACAAAGAGTTTAAAACATCTAATGGGGTTTTGAATGGGTTACTAAATGAATGCACAAGGCTTGGTACTTTAAAATCAACCCAACACACACACACACACACACACACACACATCATATGCTCTGGTAAACCCCATCATTCTTACCTCCAACTTGCTATTCACTAGAATTTCACCATCAGTTGAAAGATTCCCTTTTGATTCTATGCTGAAAAACATACCACCCTGAGTCATGAAACATACACACATAAAAATCAACAAGGGGGTCTTGGAAATGTTGAGATGTATACAGATAAACGCATGTACGTAACGGGTGTTGATACGTGCCCTGTCAAAATGTTGAAATTATTAATAAAAAACCCCAGATGAATCAGCCTCATTTCTATTCAATAAATACAGTAAAGAATCTATGTCGTCTCTATCCAAAAGTTCATCAAAGTGGTGGCTAACTACACCCCTGAGCAAAAGAACCTTTTCAACTTTTTGAATGACTGTAGTAAAGCTGCTGGTCATTCGAAACTGTACACGGGACATTTTCTAAGGGTAACAGCAATACGGCCTCTGAATAATGAAGGCTATGAAACCCGTCACATCATGTATATTAACGATCATAGGAACGAGGGATTTCTGCGTTATACAATAAAAAGGTTTCCCACGACTCAATAGAAAACTTTAATCCGCTGAATTATGGATCCATCAACAAATAAGCCTACCTCAGATTTCGAATTTCCTCAGTCTCAAAAGCGTGAAATGCAACCGATGGTCTTCACTGTGTTGTAGTGCCCGTCTCCTCCAATGTCCTTCCCTGTCCCTCCTCACACTCCAAGTCATACAAAGATCTTGCTTTGACTTGTACAACTACACGTTTAAGCTCTACAGTGATCGAGAATGCTCTCATCAATTGCGATATCCGTTTCCATAGTCTCGTTCAAACAGACACTCAGCCGTACATCTCCGACGAGCAGAGGGCCCGGTAAGGCACTCGATAATAACGGTTACCGCAAGGGAGCCCTAATGTATTGATTGAACTCATATGGAGACCATACCATTACCGGTGAAGGACTGCAAAATTTAAGTCTATGCTCGGCGCTCATGGCCTTTGAACAGGGAGGGATCATTTTCGTGCCACACCTGCTGTGGCACGGGTCCTCGGTTTTTACGGTCTCATCCGAAGGACTGCCCCACTTAGTCGCCTCTTACGACATGCAAGGGGTACTGAGGATCTACTCTAAGAACCCGGATCCCCACGGGGAGGGCGCCCTAATTTAATTTCGGTTTGATTTTAATGTAATGTTTATCAATGCTTATCCGATGATTTAGGCAGCTTGTGTAGCATAATCAGTGATACCAAAATTTTAGAACTTTGATTATTACATAATTTTACACCACGTATGATCTATGTACGTCATATGCAGTACGTATACACTACTTCAATCAGTTTCAAAATAAAAGACTATTTGCCTTTCTCTATTACAACGGTTTTTATACAATCTAATTGTACATTGTCCATCCTTTAGGTTACACGGCAAACTCAATCTATTAGCAATCTTCCACAATGTTTTAAACGGTCATTTGGAGGTGTGTTGAATCAGCCAATCAAATTAGATATCCGAATTTTGGTAAGTCTCGTTCTGACGTTACAAACTTATTACCAGACTCTCTGCTTGTCGAAGATTTACTGAGACAACCGAGCGTCTGGTTGAACGAGACAACCATTTCCACGACACGTTCAAGCTCTGCAGTGATCCAGATCCATTTACACACACACACACACACACACCAAATAACTGACAACAGGAGATACAGTCTCCGACCTACTTAAAGCCACTTGTTCAATTGTTTATTTGTTGTTGACACTATTTAAAAACAAATAAAATAAATAATGGTTTGAATCATCATCTGATGACTTGTTTTATGTGCTTTAAAAATATTTTTGATGGACAATTTCCCTTACTATTGACGTCATTATCAACTATTGAGTCAAAGACTAAGGGTGTTTTGGCCGTTAAAGTAGCGAATGGGTCAACGATGTGATATCTAGTTTATATTTTTAAAAACTACTTAAAAATATAACGCGGATTATGAATATTTCTGCAATGCTTACTACCTTCATCGCCCGATAAAACAACAACGAAAGCACTTTATTATTAAAGTAAATAAAGTAAAACATCTTTATAGACGGATTCAAGTTTATTGGCACAATTCAGCTTTTGTCATAAATTAAGTTGAAGAGGAGTGATGATGCACACCTGCAACTTACAGTCAGAGGCAGGGCGTTTTATTGTAATGGCAAACTGGGCCAATGCTCTTACGAATGGAGGAGGGCCTCCGTGGACAAGTGGTTAGAGCATCATGCTCAAAATCACAAGGCCTCTCACCTCTAGTCGGCACGGGTTCGATTCTCGCTCGCGCCGAGATATATATATATATATATATATATATATATATATATATATATATATACATACATACACACATACATATATATATATGTATATATATATGAGAGAAAATTTGTCAGTTTACTTTCGGAAGGTCGGCTGTCTTTTCCTAGGTACACTGCATCTGGGTTCTGGGTTCTCTCTTCCACCAGTAAAAAATTGGACGCCACCAGACAACTGAAAAATTGTTGAGTGTGGTGGAAAACAACAAACAGACAATTAATCTTACGAATGGACATGTATCCTTGATAAGAAAGACCTTCATATTACCAAGCTATTCTTTTCTTTCTTTTTCTGATCACCTGATCTTGATTAAATAGTAATTTGGTATTTTACTGTGGATCACGAATAATATTTTTATTGAGGGATTATGTGCAACGTATTCTCCCTGAATTCTAACAATAAATCAGAGATTATTTTATTGTTAACATAAATCCCTATTACAAACCTAATGTACATCATTATGCTTCCTCGTTTTGGGAAGATACATTCCATTCCAGATCATGACACTTTTCGGTTTATGCAAACATAAGGCTTGATCATCTTATCAAACTTCCTAAGAGGATGAAAAACATAGATTAACACTTAAAAGTTCCAATCTACATTTCACATTAATCCCAAATGATATAACGCTGCAACGCACTAGCGATATACAATTTTAAAATAACTTTTACACCATTACCAACACAAATATCTACAGTTTCTAGTCTCAGTGTCTTATTTTCCCCTGAACAGTCATATATATGATATGACTGCAAAAACATCACAATCACGTCTCAATACGAGTGAAAAATTCTCGACGGGATGTAAAACAAACACTCAACTAACCACAAACAAGTCTTACAAAGTATTATATAAGGAAATAGCCTAAAAGCTGATGTAAAGTTTTATTAGCCATGTGCCTGCAATGTGTTGTTAAAGTGTTTATCATTAATATAATTTATGGCCAGATGTTTTGTAATATATACTCAACAAAAAAGAAACGCATATTCAGATTAAGCATAATTTAATTCTTCATTTTACATCATATATTTATTTTTTATTTCTTAAGTGTAGTAATGCGTCTTATGATCAAAATCAAACATGTCTCATGTTGACGTATTGAAAAGTTAAGAATAACATCACAGATCTGGTCAGTCAAAAGAAGGTAAGACCTTAATGAAAGTATTACAGTGAGTTTTAATATCGCGTATGCCCTCCGTTTGCATCAATTGCAGCCTGAACACACCGTATCATAGAGTTAATAAGTTTGTTGATGGTAACCTGGGGAATATTATTCCATCCCTGCTCTAGATCCTTGATGGTGGTTGGTGGATGTGGACGGCATCTTGCACGTTTATCCAGCTCGTCCCATGGATGTTCTATCGGATTAAGGTCTGGAAAGAACGCTGGCCATGGAAGAACATCTACGTTGTTCATCTGCAGAAAATCTGAGCAAACCCTTGCGACATGCGGTCGTGCGTTGTCTTGTTGCAAAGTCGGAATGTGTTCATGGACAAATGGGACAACCAAAGGAGCAAGGATTTCATCTCGATATTTAATTGCATTCATGTTGCCATGAATTACGTGGAGCGGGGTTCGCCTCTCGTAAGCAATACCTCCCCACACCATAACGTTTCCACCTCCTAAGTGATCTCTTTCAATTGCACAACAGTCTGAAAAACGCTCATTCTTCCGGTGATACAAACGTGGACGACCATCAGCTCTATACAAGTTGAATTTCGACTCATCTGTGAAGAGAACTTGATGCCACTGTTGTCTCCTCCAAATTCTAGGGTCATGCCGTTTTAACCAATCCATTCGTCCCTGGCGGCGTCGCGGTGTAAGTGGATTTCCAATGTACGGACGTCGAGCACGAATTCTAGCCCCTCGCAATCTGTTACGAACAGTTTGGGCACTTATACGCCGATTGCCAAGTATAGCAAATGTAGCAGAAGTTCTGAATCGATTGCGCAGGTGCTGAAGACGGATTTGACGGTCCTGCCTGGGTGTCGTTACTCGCGGACGGCCAGTTTTTGGTCTGTCGTCCGTGCTTCCTAGCTGGTGGCGACGTACGTTTAACCGCTGCACAGTCGATTGATGTGCACCAAATGCAGTGGCAACTTCCTGTTGCGTGGCTCCCGCTAGTAGCATCGTTACAGCCCGGTTGCGTTCATCTTTATTTAGACGTGGCATTGCAGAATCAGACAAGCAATAAAATCATAAATATGGGTTTGACAGGAGTGTTTATCATTTCTCTAAATTCAAAGTATCAATGACAATAGACCCCCGATTTACAAGAAATCGTTCAAAACACTCTTTTCATAAACATGTTTAATCAAGCGAAGCGTGTTGACACTTGGGCTTTAAAAGCCCATGTTCTTTAAATAGGTCACAGGTATCCACTGATACAAGTGGAAGTTGTTTAATAAACTGTTTCAAAATTTCTTTGATGAGTAAAAAATATGCGTTTCTTTTTTTATTGAGTATATATTTTAGATTTCATAACAATTATAGCAAAATGAATTCAGAATGATTTTTAAGTTATTTTTTAATCAATATGCAGCATAAAACACGAAAATGGACTCTCAGTGCGTATAAGATTCAGCACAGAACATAATTCACAAAAACCTCACCCACCCCAAAAAGGCACAACAGACAACAGCATTGTAAACTTTAAAATAGAAACATAAAATTTAAAACTTTTCACCTCAAATCGTGGTCATGCACCTTTAAAAGTCACATCGTAAAACGGTTAGCGTCAATATAAGGAAAAGATAGAAGATTTACTGTATCTGATTGTAATTACAATAATTGCTAGTTAAAGAATTTTTCTAAGTGTAATTTCTGAAAAATACTATTATTGTATAATAAATTTAAGTCACTACATGATTATATTTATGTGCTCCATGTGTGATGCTTTCGCTGACAGAGTTGGACCATGAAATTTGGACCGAAATAAACAACAAATACGACTGTAATCTACAATTTGATAAAATGTATATTTTAAACTGTTCTTCATAAAATCGAAGAAACCTTGTTTTAATTATATATATTTATAACACAACCTGTTAACACCCGGCGTAATAAAGAATTCGGCTTAGTAAGCTTTAGTATATCATGTTTGGGCCGCTTCAATAAGCACGCTACAACTCCCGGTGTAAGGGGAGTAACTGCAAAATTTTTGCTCATTGTAGTTGTTATAAATTGTACACATTATGAAATTAAACGTTTATTTATTTAAAAATCTACCAGATTGACATGTCCAGGCGACAAATTTAGACCTATGTCTAGGGCCGTAGTAGTGAGGGTACCTTAATGAGCCATTGCCTACCGCGACACGGGGCTTCTGTTTTTAGCGTCATGTCCGAAAGATCCATTATTCTTACTTTTAAATGTCGAGCGTTTGGCGAAGGAGCAATCACTACCTATGTCTAAGTTTGTTTTAAGTTTGATGATCTCCCGTTTACAAAGTGAATAATCTACCTGTACCTTCACTGTACCTGATTCTGGGCAGCGAAAAGGGTAAAAAAAAATATGTCTATGCAAAAGGATCAAGACATGAAATAAAAAAAATATTGAATGATTAGATTCAAATGTAAAATGAAGGGTCACCGATGCTAAATTTAAGAAACATTTATCAACACAATCAATATTCAACTTATCTACGCCCTGTTCCGTGTTATTAGCACAATAGATGTTTAAAGCAAGAAATCTTTCTGAAACATGTTTGCCCCCCGTGGTGCGAAATTGAAATGGGTTATACACAGAACAGAAAATATCTTCATATGTCCAAAGTGGATTGACCTTTGACCATGTGACATCAAAATCAATAGGGTTCATCTACTCCATATGTTGTACCAAAGTACCATGTTTGGTGTCAATCAAGCAAATGATTTTCAAAATAGCCAGTATAGTATTATGTCCAGTTTGACCCTTGACCTTTGACCATGTGAACCCCAAATCAATAGGGTTCATATACTTCTTATGATGTACCAGTGTACCAAGTTTGATGTCCAGAGTGAATAAACCTTGACCTTTGACCATGTGACCTCAGAATCAATAGGTGTCATCTACTCATTAAGATTTACCAGTGTACTCAATTTGATGTCTGTAAAGCGAAAGGTTCTTATGATATTGTGCGGACAAGACAGATGCTAACCAATATGTTCCCTCTTTTTCGAAGGGGGTAGGGCATAAAAAATAATCATTTATGATCAAGGCTTAAGGAGTTTTTGGTTCAAAGAGGGCTTTAATAAATGTGTGAAGGTATATTTAGACACAAATATAGTGAGCAAATGTGTCAGAAATATTCAGATTTTTCTTTTTTTCATTTTGAGACGGCAATGCAACAACATGAGATCTCAATCGTGCGCAGAAAAATGCGCTGTATATCGAAGAGACCCTTATAAGTAGTATAAGGTCACTCGATAGACTGGTCAAAGGCCAAGCGGGAAGTAAAAGATCAAGTGCACTTATCTGACCTCGGGAAATGCACTAATTTGACCTCGGGAAGCTGCACTGATTTGAGCTATCGAGAAATGGCGTAACGATGCCAAAAAATGCGATAACATCGGTGTCGAGAGCGCTAGCAATGACGTAATAATAGCAATGATGCAATAACGCTAATGGTTAGGAAAAAGTCGATAACGTTAAATTCGGGTTTTGTCGTAAATAAAAACAGTCGGAACACCTCGCCCTTTACTACTTTTTACGGAGTCTTTTTACGAAATAAAGGGCGAGGGGTTCCGGTTGAAATAAAAACCCATGTGCCAGCCAATCAAAATGGCGCACTTATGCTGTGCGGTATGAGTACAAAGCATTCGTGGTATGAAATGAAAAATCGAGCTGTTGAGCCATGTTTTGTAGCAGTTTTCGGAGATAAGAGGCATTGCTTGTCATTCTGAGTCATTTCAAGTTAAGTACTTCATGTTGTTATTATTAGTATATAGACTTATGACAACTTATTTACAGAAACAAGTGCCTATGAGAAAGAGGAAGAATGAGCTCTAACACTCGATCGGGATTTATATATCTATATGTATAACGTCATGAGAAAATACGTGATGTAACAGTGTTTTCATCAGCACGAAATGATTTTATAACAGGCCAAAACTCTTTATATTGCGCAAATTTTCGTTCCTTTGTTAACATGTGGTATGGGTCAAATCACTATTGGCTTTAACTGGTTTTGTTTTGTTTGTTTGTTTCTTTCTTTTTTTTTTTTTGTTTTTTGTTTTTGTTTTTTTGGTTTTTTTTTTGTTACAAAAATGAAAATCTTTTGTTTAACATTTAACATATCAATCTAAACTGATTTTTGTTCTAATTAGCGTTCGCTTCGTAACCTGGAGGTCATGAGTTCGAGCCCCGCTCGTGCCATGGCCGCGTCAAACCTAAGACGTAAACATAGGTAGTGATTGCTCCTTCGCCAAACGCTCGGCATTTAGAAGTGAGAATCACGGGTCTTTCGGATATGACCTTAAAAACGGAGGTCCCGTGTCGCGTCAGGCGTTGACACGTTAAAGATCCCTCACTGCTACGGCCCTGAGCACTAAGCATAGGTCTAAATTTGTGGTACTTCACCTACAGATGGTGACTTCTCACTATGAGTGAAAAATTCTCGACGGGACGTAAAACAAACAAACAAACAACAATCAAACTACTGAAATCTAAATTATATATTACAAAGAATCTGGACTTAAATTATATTAATGATATTTTAAAAAATTACCAACAATTGCAGAAATTTGACAACTGAGCCTTTACCATCAACTTTTAGCACTCCATTTCCTTACATAACCCTTTGTAGGTTTTGATTTTGATGCTTTTGCAGTTATATAATACGTATGGCTGTTCATGATAAAAAATTAGACACTGAGACCAGAAACTGTAGATATCGTGTTGGTAATGGTCTAAAAGTTACTGTGAATTGAATTTCATCAGTGTGATGCAGCATTACTGTATTTGGTCTTAATGTAAAATGTAGATTGGAGTGGAAACTTTTAAGTGTCAATTTTTTTTGGTTTTTTATTTTGTTTGTTTGTTTGTTTGTTTGTTTGTTTTTATTTTGTTTTGTTTTATTTTATTTTATTATTTTTTTTGTTTTTGTTTTTGTTTTGTTTTGTTTGTTTTTTGGGTTTTTGTTGTTGTTTTTTTTGTTTTGTTTTGTTTTTGTTTTTGTTTTTTTTGGTCTGGGTTTTTGTTGTTTTTTTTGGGGGGGGGGGGGGGGTTCTTTGTTTTTGGTTTTTGCTCTAATATACCCCTACCATTTTAGGAAGTTTGAAAAGATGATGATCAAGCCTTGTGTTTGCATAAACCAAAATGTGCCATGATCTGGAGTAAACTGGAGTAAAAAGTATCCTCCCCTGAAACGGTATATTTAATTCATTAAGGTTAGGGATTTTATAGGTATTTATGTTAAAAAAACATCTCAATTTATTAACAGATCACATTATATGGGACTAAGTTGCACTCAATCCCTAGGTAATAAATATTCGTGGTCCACTGTTAAATATTAAGTTTTTAATCTAAGTTTACTGTTTAATTAAGGTCAGATGATCAGTAAAAGAAAGAATGATATGGCAAAGTGAGAGTGTTTTTACTCAAGAATACATGTCCAATCGCTGTTGATAAAAGCTGCCATTACTTTAAAAGATGAAAATGCCCTGCCTCTGTCTCTTAGTTGCAGGTCTGCATCATCACTCTTTCTCTCCAACTTTCTTTGTTAAACACCTTTATAGGTACAGGGATTTTACCAACGAATGGTTTTATTTACCAGTGATATACAGTAGGTATGGGTACTAAAAAACTACAGACTATAGAAACTCTTCAATGCCAGGAGATAAACAATTCCTTCATGGGATTCGTCATTTGAACGGAAAATTGAGTGACTGTTTTTATTTTGGGATTTTCATACCTAAACCGTAAACATAAATTATAAAATCAACAGTAATAGAGAGTTAGTTTAACATTCAAATAACTTATTTAAAGCGAACACTAGTGTCACCCAAGTGCATAATAATTGCCAGAACTGGCCAAAGCTGGATGTAGCTAGATTTCCAGACAGAACTGCTCCGAGATTCGGAGAAGGCATTTAGCCGAGCCGATACGATCGCTTATCCTCGCTTAAATTCTCAAGATACGTACAAAAGAAATCGTTATTTGAAAGTTGCGGGGTACGACACACCGTAGGATTAGAGCAATCGCTTCATTATAACAATGGAAATTGGCACTTGCATTTGAAATATTCTTTTTCATAAAGTAAAGTACGAAATTTCGTTTTAATATTAGTCGCATGCTACATTTCGGTGAAAGTATTAACGGAAAATTCAAATAAAACAGAAAATAAATTAGGTTTGCGTAAAATGTAAAGAAAAAAAATATATAGAACAATCATCAGGTGTTCTAAATTCGTGACAAAAATCTGAAATAAATAAATAAATCTATAAAAAATGGCCATTTATTTCTCCCGTCATATTCAAGGTCTACAGAAAAAAACAAACCGCGTTGCCGATCGCGTCCGAGTTGAAGGGAACTAAATAATCATCAAAAAATCTCAAATTTGCACAGCAGGTGCCCGAGACATTCATCAATAAGATGTCCCATGCAGAAACCGATCAGAGCAAGAATACTGACGTAACTGGTGATTTACTTCCCCTTGGGAGTACTGTGATTTCTGCCTGTTTTATCAGTGAAATATGAACCACGTGTAGAACTTTTTAAATTGAAATAACTTTGTCAAAAATCCAGATATTTCCATAAATACGGTTTCATTAGAAAGAAGAATGATGAGATTTGTTATTTCAATCAGTTATTAATCCTTAAGTAATTTACCAAAAATTTTACATTGCTAATTATATCAAAGTTTATATGAATGAGAGCTTTGATTTTATGAAAAGTTTCAATTTTCGGTACTATAATGGAATCTGCATCTGGTCAATTTGGTATCCTAGCAGAGCCCGTTTATTACACTTAACAGAATAAACCGAGTTAATACTCACGAGTGATTAGTGTTGACGATAATGGTCACCTAATCTACCAGGGGTGGTGCGTATTTCTCCGTTCGTCAAAGCAGGGGTAACACATAAAAGAAGACTATATACTGGTTAAAACAAATAAATACGGCTCAAGTCTGGCTGGGTAGTATGACCTTTTAAAACATATACACAAATCATATAGAAATTATCCATCTAACTGTTCATTACAAGAAACCTAAACTAAAATATTTCCTAAACTTTGGTTCTCAAGAAGATGTTGACCAAAGAACAAGGGCGTTAAGAATAGTGACGTTGAATTACAATGCTCAAAATGCTCAATACGGTAAGAATAGCTAGTAACAAAATTAATATGCAGGACAGAACACCAAAGTTTTGTCAACGCTTTAGAAGCCGTCAACAGAATCATGTACTACGGCGTCAGAGCTGTGATATTCTGCTACAGAGGGGACTGTCGTAAATCGTGTCAGAGATAATAACTTCGCGTTCCAGGCCCTAACAACGAATTATTTAAAATCTTCTGTGTCAGGGAGACATTTTGGTGTTCATATGAGTGACCTTGACGAGCATTTACAATAAAATTATCTGATTTCCTCTCTAAGACATAAAATTGAATATATAATAAAATTTCTAACCTCAACGCAGAAACACAAAATCGCTGAATTGTGTCAATTTACCATAGGGATTTTGAACCAAGAAGTCATAGAGTTCCGTATAATACTAATGAAGGTCAAGGAAAGTGCATTTAACGCTTGTGTAAGGCAGGAGGAGGGGGTGGGAGTATTGTACAATATTCGTATTATAAAAGTAATATGAAATGTTGATAGGTCTTTTGGAATGTGTTGAGTGTTAAAAAGGCCAGTGTATGCTACGTAAATAGGCGTATTTACAAATATCAACGATTTTCTAGCTGTTTACGGCAAAAAATACCTTGTTAAAACGTATTTGGATATGATTGAAATTTCGCATTGTGTATTGCGTAATGTTTTTGAATGACCTAATAAAACACTGTTTTGTTTTTCAAATCTCGTCTTTTGATATCCAGTACTGATTTTGAGATGATGACAAGGGAAAGGGCCAAGAAAAATGGGAAATTGTGAATTTCACGACTTCCTTCAAGGTATCACACCGGTAATTATTTTCACTATATATTACTATAGAGGGGAAAAAATCCTTAAAAATCAGTTTACAAAATTGATGCCAAATAACGCACTTGGACATGTTCTATGTTACCTCTCTCGTCTGCTGACACCAGAAAAAAGACACCCTACACGGCATTTTCGAAATAATTTTACCCGCAAAGAAGATTACCCTCAAATCCACGTGTTTTTCACATGTGTGTAAACAGACCGAGTGCTCCTCGGAAAGAAGCCTCAGCTACCAACATCAAATAGTTCCACTGTAAACAACTGATTATTTCTACAAATTACACAAAATTTCCTAATCAGGGGTACAAAATATAAGAGAAAAGAAGAAGGGGAAATGAGAAAAATCACGCATTAAAAAAATTATTCTTTTAAATATACGGAACTACAATTGAATTTTGATTGGACAATTACCGGTGTGATACCTTAACGATCTCGCTTTTAGAAGGGTGTGATGTCATCTGCAGAATTTTGAAAGACGTGCCGTATTTTATGCTTTGCTAGGCGGATCAAGCACCCCCCCCCCCTTCTTGGTAAAAATATATTCTGTAATGAAACAGTTGTCATACTTGGTGTACCATTATTCTGTATATGATATCGATGCATTAGAGTATGAATTAAATTTTTACCGTTAGTGTTAAAATGTGTTCTTACAATTTAAAGAAAACATACTTCTTGTTTGACATCTAGGGGAAAAAACTGTCGAACAAAACTATTTTATTGTGCACGTTTTATTCCGTTAATTTTCTATTTCATAGAAGGCCTACAACTTAACAATGCTGCGATGTATAAAAAAAAAATAAATTGAAAACAGGTAGTGCCGTCCCGGGGTGTCAAAGGGTCGTGTCCTCATACCACGTTATGTTTCAAAATATACTCTGCAAAAAAAGAAACGCATAATGGATTTTTTAAGATTTTAGTAGATGTATTTTGGATTATGATTTTACAATAAAAAATGTAGATATTCACTAGAATTGTTTCAATTGAAAAAACTTACAGTCCAAACCTTAGATATTGGTGAAAAAAAAGTCAGATCATCACAGTTAAGAACACTTCCTGTCACGTTTAAGTTAGCACCGTGTATGACCACCTCGAGCTGCCAACACAGTTCTGCATCTCCTTGGCATAGAGTCAATCAATGTTCTTACGTTATTGCGTGGAATTGTTCGCCATTCCTGTTGTAACATTTGACGGAGCTGATCGAGGGTCTGAGGCGGAGGTTGGCGCAGGCGCACACGTTTATCCAGTTGGTCCCATAAGTGTTCCATCGGATTCAAATCCGGTGATTTGGAAGGCCATGGTAGCACATTAATGTTGTTCTGCTGAAGGTAGTCAATTGTTAAGCGGGCTGTGTGAGGCCTAGCATTGTCATGTTGGAATAACTCCCTCTGTCGGTCAATTACGCGCATAAGGTGAGGTTGGAGAATTTCGTCTCTGTACCTTTGAGCCGTTAAATTGCCCGGGACATGTGCCAGTTCTGTTTTACGGTCATTAGAGATCGCCGCCCACATCATGACGCTACCTCCACCGAAGCTATCCACTTCTTGGACACACGAGGAAGAGAAACGTTCATTCCTGCGCCGGTATACACGGATTCTTCCATCACGTTTCTGTAGCAGAAAACGGGACTCATCGCTGAACCAGATTCTACGCCAGTTGCGGAATGTCCAGCCTCTCAATCTGTTGCACCATCGGACTCTTTCTCGTCTGTGTAACGGTGTCAAAACTGCTCCAAAATACGGTCTTCTGGGTCTAATGCCATATTGTCGAAGTCGGTTGCGGACTGTCTGCGAGCTGATTCTTCTCAATCCAGGTATTCCGACTGCAGTAGCTGTTGCAGCAACGGTTCGATTCCGTAGATGAAAGACCCGGATGTAGCGATCTTGTCCAGGAGTCGTAATGCGAGGTCGCCCACTCCTCGATCGGTCATTAGTAGAGCCAGTCTGCTGGAATCTGTTCTACAGCCGAGAAATTGTGCTCTGATTTACGTTTTCAGTTCGTGCAATCTCACTTTGGGATACTCCGGCCTGGAGACGGCCAATGACGATATTTCGAGTAGCAGGGTCCAACCTTGGCATGGCAGCATTTTAACGTTATGATGAATTCAAGCTTCAAACTTCGTCCTTTTATACGCTTTAATGTAGTGGTTGAATTAAGCACAAAGTTCTCGTGAAAAACGTAAGCCAAATTCCATGGCGATAGAGGTGATGTGCAATTTTAGAGAGTCGCCGAGCTAATTTGGCAGAGAGCCAAATCAAATGAACAGACCTTTAAAGTTTCATACTTACCTGTAAAAAATCAATTACTCAATTGACAATTTCAGTTTACCTGGTAAAATACATAATTTGCATTTTTAAAATTTCAAAAGGGCTATGCGTTTCTTTTTTTGCAGAGTATATTTTAATGAACTAAAATAATCGTGTGCTCAGCCAATGAAATTGTGCGTTACGATTTTAATTAAATTATCTAAAAGTGATGTAGTATCAATCAAGAAGCCTGTGTTATATTTAAAGCACAGGCACATGGAGCATGGCTCAAGCACCCCCACCCACCCCACAACCACCTCCACCACAAACCTTGTTTTTAACTGTTCTGGATCGGCACATATATTTTTTTATTTATTTTTTTTTAACTTATGTTTTTGTAAAAATGCAGTGATCATTGATAATGTGATTTTTACTCATACGTGATCTTTAATATATATTCACAAACCGTAAGTAGAAAAAATAAGTGTGTCGATCCCCGATCATTTTTAATGGAGGGCGTGGGTGGGTGGGAAGGTGCAAGACCCATGCCCCTAGTGCCTGTGATTTAAAACAGAATTATTCCGTACTTGATGACTTTGCAACAGTCGAATATACATATTCAATAACCACGTAGTTGGAAGTATGCAGTGGCAGTTAACAAAGATGGACAGCAGTGGGCAGTGGCAGTTAACAAAGATCGACAGCAGTGGGCAGTGGGAGTTAACAAAGATCGACAGCAATGGGCAGTGGCAGTTAACAAAGATGGACAGCAGTGGGCAGTGGCAGTTAACAAAGATGGACAGCAGTGGGCAGTGGCAGTTAACAAAGATGGACAGCAGTGGGCAGTGGCAGTTAACAGAGATCGACAGCAGTTGGCAGTGGCACGTGGCTGTCGCACGTGGAATCCCATAAATCAACCTTTCACTCATGCTTGTGCAACGCTCACCAGTTCCATTAATCAATTCAAAATTTTAATTACTAAATTATTTGTTATTACGGGTTTACAAAATGATGCGTGTAAATCAATTTGATAATTCATTAAGACAAATTAAAACTTTATGATTATAATCTATAACAGTATACTTTTTTTTTCATATTCAGTGACATTTTGATAGTATATTTGTGCAAAATTCATATTATTCAAAATGTTAATAAGGTGTAATTTGGATTTAAATTTCCTTGGTGTTTAATGATTCTATTATACTAAGCCCAGCGGCAATTTGATCAAAATCAGACTTCTTAGATCCGCGCCATATACTCTGCGTTGGGCCCAGCGGTCATTTTTCATGTTACTATTTCAAATCAAGGAAGCTAGCTCCTAATCCTTTGAGCACAACTGCACAGGATGCTATAATATAGTATTTACTGATTCGATACTTATTCAATTGGTGTAGACATATTACATATCTATTACTGAACCCTGTCCAGTTGAAAAAATGTGTCAATTCAAATTTTGAAAGGTTTGGTGGGGACTGTAATATTTTGTGGCTGAAGGTTTGTTTAATCAAAAAGTTCTAAACCTCGATGATTACAGGTGTATTTCAGTTTTATAATTCATGATACAAGTAGCTGAGACTTAGGACTAATTCAAATGTTGCATATTATTAATTTGGTTGATATATTTTTCGAAATTGATATTTTATAAAAAGTCTAACTTAATTTACTCTACATTTTCTTTAAAAATTCAGTATTTTGGCCAATAATTAAAAAATTTGATATCTAACCCCTACATTTTTAAGTTCCATTTTAAATTTTAAGTCACATGTTTTGAAATTTATTTGAAATTTAAGAAATTGTCATTACTCTTAATATGTTGTTTTATATCAAATGCAAAAATGTCATTATCTATTAATCTTTTTAATACATTTATTTTTAGAAGACATCATTATGTATCAATTTTATATGATGATTTATTTTTGTTGCTTATGATATGTTGACACCAACAGACAAATGAAGTTTAAACGAATAAATTTTGATTAAATTTTAAGTGCAAAAAGGTAAAGTTTAATACCCTGTAGCTCAAAAGCAAGCATTATGCCCCCCCCCCCCCCGTTTTTCTTTTTAATTTCCTAATTCTCCTTCAATGTAGAAATAAAAAAACAAATCTCTCAAAAATTGACATTACTGTACATCTTAGGTGAGAACCTTGTTAACTACGTAGTACCGCAAAATCGTGCGATACGTCATCGCGTTACGGACAAAAGCTATGTATGTGATTTATTGTGACGTTACATTAAGATTCGCACATGACTGACGTCATAGTTAATCAATTCAACAGTGAGTTTCCTATTTAAACCTGTTTTATCTCTCAAGACTAAATGAACATCATAGACAATGGGTAGGAAGAAAAAAAGAGCGGAGGAACATTTACGAAGAACATTGTCAAAAAACCGAAGAGGAATAATACATCGAAATCTTGGACAAAATGATAAGACGAAATCCTCCAAATTGAAAACCGTGGGTAAAGACAGCACACCAAATAAACACAAAGAAAAAGTGAGTACATCTCTTTGTAAGCTGATTATGAGAAGAGAAAAGAGTTTATCAATTTGCAAAGGAAAGCAAATCTCTTGTAAGGATGTATCAAGTCCAAAAATGACAGGTTCGCTTGACACTTCTCCTAGTGTGAACTCTAGATCAAGGCGTCAAATAACTTCTTCGCCGAGTTTCAAAGAAAAGGTAATTTGTTCGGAAATGAATCGAGATTCACGGAATCTTAGAACACCTTCCAAGTTGTCAGGTATACATAAATATGAAACACCATTAAAATCGAAAGAAAAAAATTGCCATCAAGATTCCAAAAAGAAGAATTCGACACGAGAGTCACCATGCATAAAAAATAACGAAATAAAATCGTATAAAGAGCGTGAACTGGAGTGCTGGACAAAAGGCGTTTCTCCAAGGGATTCCAAAAGATGCTTACGAAGTGGGTTTGAACTCGAAGATGTTAGGTCATCTGGACCTGAAATACCCAAAAAACAAAGTATAAAGAGGAAATCACGTGAAGAAGAAACATTTGTCAGGCGGAAGAAACTGCGTAGTGAAGTTAAAAGTGATGAATTATGGGAAGGAATTTTTCCAGTTCGTTTCAAGCGTCTGACTCCTAAGAAACCCAGAAACACGCAAAGTGAAAATTCGTCATATGTAAATAAAATCAGCGATAACAAACCTCAAGGAAACCCCTTGACCTACCCAAATACCAATAGTAAAAAGAGTTTTGAAGAACTTTACATTGAATTCTTGGCTAAAAGTGAAAGTTGTTTTGAGAATCAAGACAATAGTGACATTTTTAAAAATGTCATGGGATCTTTATCAAACACTTGTTTATCTGTAAATAAAGGTATTTCTAAATGCAAAATGTCTTCCAAATCTACATCTGACGTTTTAAATTGTAATACAGAAGAAGCGGCTAAGAGTCTCAGAGAGGTTTTCTCTAAATCCAAGGAGCACAGTGAAATTAAAAAGAATACGAAGCTCGGAGAGGAAGACAAAAATCTGAATTCGACCTACAAGGATAAGAAAGAAATGAAAGCAGATGAGACATGTGATGTAACAAATGATATTAGAACAAGTGATGAGTCTGTTGTGACTCCGAGGCGAAGCTCGAGACTTCAAGAACAATTATCCTCGGGCAAAGGGAAATTGTCTGCTTCGGGGATGTTTCTACCTCAGTATAACAAAGAATCTTGTGTACAGAAGAAAAATTCGACAGCAAGGTGTTTATTGAATGAATACACAAATTCAAAAAGCAACAATTCTGAAATACTCGTCACAAGTAGCAACTATCTGGAGAAACCAATCCAAGAGGTGAAGTTAGGAAAATCAAAAGAGATGCAGGAAAACCAAAGTACTTTCTCACTCAACACAAAACAAAGTATAGAAGTGGACATAAACAAAGATACTAAAACCTTTGATTGTAAACATAAATCACCAGGAAGACGGAGAAGAACGGATATAGAAGACGACTGTAAACATAAATCACCGGGAAGACGGAGAAGAACGGATATAGAAGACGACTGTAAACATAAATCACCGGGGAGACAGAGAAGAACGGATATAGAAGACGACTGTAAACATAAATCACAGGGGAGACAGAGAAGAACGGTTATAGAAGACGACTGTAAACTTAAATCACCAGGAAGACCGAGAAGAACGATTATAGAAGACGACTGTAAACATAAATCACCTGGGAGACAAAGAAGAACGGTTATAGAAGACGACTGTAAACATAAATCACCTGGGAGACAGAGAAGAACGGTTATAGAAGACGACTGTAAACATAAATCACCGGGGAGACAGAGAAGAACGGTTATAGAAGACGACTGTAAACATAAATCACCTGGGAGACAGATAAGAACGGTTATAGAAGACGACTGTAAACATAAATCACCGGGGAGACAGAGAAGAACGGATATAGAAGACGACTGTAAACTTAAATCACCGGGGAGACAGAGAAGAACGGTTATAGAAGACGACTGTAAACATAAATCACCGGGGAGACAGAGAAGAACGGATATAGAAGACGACTGTAAACTTAAATCACCGGGGAGACAGAGAAGAACGGATATAGAAGACGACTGTAAACATAAATCACCGGGGAGACAGAGAAGAACGGTTATAGAAGACGACTGTAAACTTAAATCACCGGGGAGACAGAGAAGAAAGGATATAGAAGACGACTGTAAACTTAAATCACCGGGGAGACAGAGAAGAACGGTTATAGAAGACGACTGTAAACATAAATCACCGGGGAGACAGAGAAGAACGGTTATAGAAGACGACTGTAAACTTAAATCACCGGGGAGACAGAGAAGAACGGTTATAGAAGACGACTGTAAACTTAATTCACCGGGGAGACAGAGAAGAACGGATATAAAAGACGACTGTAAACTTAAATCACCGGGGAGACAGAGAAGAACGGTTATGGAAGACGACTGTAAACTTAAATCACCAGGGAGACAGAGAAGAACGGATACAGGTGACGAATGTAAACATAAATCACCGGGAAGACAGAGAAGAACGGATGCAGAAGACAAAGATGCTGTAGGAAAGACTACAATTGGTAGAAATAATATCATTCCTATTATACAAGAAAAAGAAACATTGAAAAATGACACTGTGAACGAATTTCAACCTGTAAAGCGATCGCAGGCCAGTAGGTTTCAAAACAATTGTGAGGAAGATAAACACTCTCATCGTACGGATGACAACCGATCAAGCAAAGATAACTCAGGAAAGAATATAACAAGAGCAAAAGAAACTAGGGATAAAAATAAATTAAACACATCAATTCAAATAACCGAGGGCAGCAAGAATGCAACGACGAATCTCCTTCAAGATATTGTAGAAAATAAAACTACCTTGTCACAAAATATTGTACATGCACATGAGTGTCCAGAAGCGTCACTAAGTGAAACAGAAGAAAGAGAAGCAGACGACATCACCGGTAACGGTAATAACGATAATCAGTTGGCTGGTTGTGAGTTAGCTATGTCGTCATCCAGTATTGTTGAAAAACAGGATGTTTTGTCACCAGATTCCAAAACAAACCTTGAGGTGATCACTGATATTATTAATGTCATTGTTACAAAAACTGAAGAGTTGCAGAAAACATTTGAATCAGAAGCATCTCGTGCAGCTAATGAAAAAGTCATTGATGTTTCGTGCCAAGTGGTGGGCGCCAAAGCCCCAGATAAAATCACACAAGTTCACCGTACTAGTGATGAATATTCTTTGTTTAACATGATGGTAGACAACAACGCGTTGTCTGATCTACATCCAGAATCTGCATCCCGTGATGAAACAGAACAGGACACCAGTCTTATCAACAATAACCGTAAAGGTTTGATTAAACCTTCTAGTAGAGACAGCGATCCCACTGACACGCGAAAACCACTCAAAATCGTGATGAAAAAGACACACCGGGGTGCAAAAATAGTCAAGAAATTGCCGGAATTGAATGCTAATCCTGTAGTCGCTTTGCCTCATCCGAGTGCAGTCTGTTCCTTAGAGAATCCCTCCAGATCCAAAACTGTAAAGGTGAAACTCAAAATAGAGTCAGAGAAATCCTCTCAAAGTACTTCTCATGGTGTTACAGAACAGTCGAAGAGCACTTACATGGGTTCATGTGGTGGAGGGAAAAAGCAGACTCGGAGTAGGACACGTTCCGGTGAAGGAGAGATGGCGATAGCATTAAACAATCCTGATACAGAGTTAAAAGCCCCTCGCAACAAGGGGAAAGTATTTCCACAGCGAATAAAGAGTAGCAGTTCCAAAGGACAGAAAATGACACCTAAGAGATCACACAATGGGTATGTTATGATCCCTTAATAATTTCTTTCATTAAGGAGAGTGAATACTAGAAAGAAATATATTAAGATTTTTTTTTGAAAATATATAAGGGTATGAACTGCGACGCTTCACGCCAGACACTTCATAAAGCGCAATCATTTTTTCTCTCAATATATATTTATACTCTACTTTCATTTCTATCGGAATTTCCTCTCTTTGAAATAGACATACTATATTTATCAAGATTCATACACGCATTATTCACAAATACATCGCATTTATGATTGATTTATTGTTGTTTTCCGTCACACTCAACAATTTTTCAGTTATCTGGTGGCGTCCAGTTTTTGTAGGTGGAGGAGAGAGCCCTGATACAATGTACCCGGGAAGAGACCACCGACCTTCCGAAAGTAGAGTGGCAAACTCTCTCACATATATTGGCGCGAGCGAGGATCGAACCCGCGCCGACTAGAGGTGAGAGACCTTGTGATTTTGAGCGCCATGCTCTAACTACTCCGCCACGGAGGCCCCTTCATCGCATTTATGAGGAAAGACACTCGGTACAATTTGTAAAAGATATCAAAGGCAAAACATAGGATGTAAATATAGAAATTTTGGAAATTGTTTGTAAAAACTATTTACTAAAAGGTATATATTTATCATGAATTCCCCGGCATCAATTCTTATTCTTGCATTCTGACTTTTAAGAGAGTGAAATTGTATCAACAAAATATGTTTAAACCGACTGTTTAAATACAAAAGAAGAGTTTTCAGAAGGATGATGTACTGATAAGACTTTTTTTTCTCTAGCTTAAAGCCATCTACCCCGACAAGAGGTTCATACGTAGAACTTGCTCTTCTTCAGAGTCAGACCATAGGAAAACACGCCATAATCCTTTGGTCGAGGTAAAATATAATCTACATTATTGCAAGAATCCAGTATTGTAATATCTTATTTTAGCAATGTTCTACCTTGTTTGTTCATAGATGTACTTATTCAATATATATCAGAATAATTTAAAACCCGAAATGCGCTTGACCTTTTTTTTTTAATCGGGTTATCAAACTTTGTCTCCAAGAATTTGAGATATATGGTCCTTGAAGATAACGTACCGCATGTAACGTAGGGAAGTTTCTGAAGGATAATTCGTACGCTCAAGATGGCTAGCTGGACACTTGCAAATAGTTCTGTAAACACGAGATAAGTTTCTGATATATAAATGCTGGAATTTATTATATGAACACATAATTCCCGGATGAGTCAAATATTGCCCGAGGAATATATTGCGCGCGCAATACTTCAGAATTGAAGACATCATTAATTATTTGAAGAAATCTTTAACTGAATTGTTGCGCGCATCAATTGAATTGATGAGATCTTCAAAAAATTAAAGATCTCTTCAATTATTTGAGTTTATGTTAATTTGGCGCTCCTTAAAACATTGATACCTCATAATTCTAAGTGACAACCGTCGATATTTCCAACTGAGTCGGCCTGATCTCGATGCCGCTGGTATAGAGGAAGTGATGAGGAATGCATGGGGAAGCCTTAATACCAAGGAGAAGCTGAAGTATTTCCAAAGAGCTTACAGCGCCACCAAAGATGAAACACGTCATTCCACACTTAGGAACGGTAACTCTCTCTCTCTCTCTCTCTCTCTCTCTCTCTCTCTCTCTCTCTCTCTCTCTCTCTCTCTCTCTCTCTCTCTCTCTCTCAATATGATTAGTTGGAGACATCTTTAGTTGATTTGGTGTTCGATAGATATAATTCCCAAATTGCAGTTGATATTTCTCGTAGTAATACACTATATTTATAATTCACATCCATGTTCAGAAAGTAGAACACTTGAGAGAGCTTTTAATATTCTCAATATTCACTTTTATATGAAAATCCAGCACACCATCATCACACCATCATACGACAAAACAAATCAGAATGTTGTTACAAGTTAAACGGAAATTTCAAAATTCAAATGGCAAGGGTACTTTCTAACAAGAGCCTCTTGCACGAGCCTTCCAGATCGTCTAGGCACCACACAACTAAACACTTTTATTAGACCAGTTACTTGTTGGTGGTCAAAGAGTGCACCTTTCACACTCGTCGAACAGAATATGGTTCAGTTGTATCAAGTAATGTTTCTCTGTGATAAAGTTATGGCCTGAACAAAATTTGTTAATTTTTTTTTTCGCCCGTTATCTTGATCAAGACCAAAAGACTCCGTTTCAGGGTCGCGATAAAGCAGTTTTATAAGGGAATGCGAGAAATGTGAGCTTCAATTATCTCTCCATTATAAAAATATGACGAATGACCTTGGCTTTGGCTTATTAAAATGAACCCATGATCATGACACACTATTCGGTAATAATTATCTTTTGTGTCTGGAATGGTTGATTGTACAATGCATACTATTTGATAATCCACTCGAGAATTTTTCACTTATATGGAGACTTCACCATTACCGGTGAAGGGCTGCAAAGTTTAGGCCTATGCTCGGCTTATGTCTTTTGAGCAGGGAGGGATCTTTATTGTGCCACATCTGCTGTAACATGGGGCCTCGGTTTTTACGGTCTCATCTGAAAGACCGTCCCCATTTTATCGCTTCTTACGACAAACAAGGGGTTCTGATGACCTATTCTAAATCGAATCCCCACGGGACGTGCCTAGTATGAAATTCTAATTCCCCTCTACTATAAATTGTTCAACTGTTTTTACCAATGACCCTTGACAAAATAAACTTGCCCTATGCTTGTAAAACAATGATTTGGCTCTTCCAATAAAAGAAGTTTATCCAGAAATATTTATAAATTATCTTTGTTTCAAGCACGAGTTTCTATTTTCTTTCCATTAAAAATTTGTTGCCTTGTAATTTCTAACATTTTATTTTTAATGACCTTAGTTTTGGGTCAGTATACGTTTTATGGTCACAAGCAACTTTGTACCAAGATGGAGCTTATAATATATCTTCATCAGACAGATTTGTCCTGAAGTCAAAATAATGTTGAGGATAGAGATTTGTACTATGTAAACCTTGTTTTGGTAGAGGTCGCCACCGCATTATATAACTGTACGCAGTCTCTGTGCTAGGTATTCAGGAAGATATATCAAAAAGATATTTAAACATATAATGCCTTTTTATTGAACGATCAATAGAGTCGTGTCCTGGAGCCTGAAGTCCTAAAATAGTGGTAATTAGATGCACAATTTTAATTCTAAAATATCATGCACTTAATTAAGTTGATTGGTGTAAGGTCACCGGAGGACCCCCACACTAGCACCAGAACCTCTGACCCAGGGACCAGGAATTTCACAAATTTGGTTGAGAACCTCCTTGTTCATTATGAATATGGTAGATAATGTCCCACATTTTGGGTTTTTTTACCCCCATAAAGTGTATGTTACATGCCAAATTTAGTGAAAATGAACCCACTAGTATTTATCAACGCATATTGCACGAATGCAGTTATTGAGAAGCCGTTGTCGAGTTTTTCTTAACCCCATGGTAGTAATTCAATATACATGTATTTTATTGCGTTCTGTTAAATTCATTCAGATTTTCCTTTTCAGAAACTATAAAGCATATGACCAATACAGGCTTGCAGAATTATTCGACAAACTATCGATTACAATTGTTTCTACCACCCACCCCCTTTCCTTCCGGAAAAAAGAAAAAAAACAAAACAAACAAATTAATAAGGGAGGGGGTGTTTTAAAAAGTCCTGACGACAAACATGTCTGATTAATGCTTAATATGCTTCCTGTGTCTTACTACTCCAGGAACAGATCAAGCTGTTTCCATTTGCTTCTTTAACAAATCCTTAAATTTCTGCTCTTGTGGCAGATTATACATTGTGTGAAAGTCACGCAGCGAAATATCTCTTCCGGATTCGCTTCGGAACAAACGCTCAGAATCATTCTATCTGGAACTGTGCAACAGAGCGCCACCATTGTCACATAAACGTATACTTGACGATTTGGGGTTTATTTCTTTTCTTTCTCTTTTTTTTTCATTAAAAAAAGTTTTTCTACCACATATTTTATGATTTTTATAATATGAATTAATTTCTAATTTTCTCTAGCTTATTTCTTTCACAGTTTCAATAGTTCATTGTGCAATATTGATATCTGGCATTTATAAGTGATTTTATGTATTCTGTATAATTTTGATTTGCATTTTAGTATAGTGTAAAGCGCTTTAGAGTATATTTAGATAAGGCGCTATATAAGTGCATTATCATAATTATTATTTCTGCCATTCTTCAATGAGAATCGATATCACGATGAAAAGTTTTTGCTCTCTTTTTCGAATACTAGGTCACGGTTACCAACAGCACGAAGTCCCATCTGCCGGTTACAGTGACATATGCTACAATATGCACTGCTGTAAAGCGTGAAATTTTCCACATTATGTATCCAATGCTTCATGAAGAAACTAGATATACGTACTTCATGAAATTCAGTACGATTGATCGGTGTGAAACGGCAACTTGATTGACTAATATACGTCTAATTTCTCAGTGATTTCCTTTTCAGATGATATCTCAGATTCAACTTTTAATACAGCTCTGAGAAGTTTTCTGACACTTAACCCGACAAAACAGTATGAGCAGTTGAGAAAGCGTCTAGAAGTCATATCTATTGTATCTATTGAAATATACGCAAAACTGATGGAAGAGTTCAGAACAGAATTGAAAAGGGTAAAAGCAACAAAAACAGACATGCAAGCAGTGTATCGCAGACTACTATTCCAAAGTATCCTCGAGGTTTGGGATGAGATTCTTCATATAGCTCAGCAGAAGAGGGATAGTCAGAGACAGGTCATTCGGAAAGAATTCGACGAGATTACTCGAAAAGTGATTGTTGGTGAGCGTGTTCATTTCTCGAAAGATGTCCGTTCGGAAAGATTGGCTGAACTTTTACTGGATTTGAAAGATCTTGAAATTAACGGCAAAGTGTCAGTCAGTGGCGAATTTATCGCCTGCAGCGAATACGAGGTCACTCTGGACGACTTGCTGGACTGTGAATTTGAGATCGATGAATGGTTACCCCAGAATGATCTTCCACAAGCACATCCCCAGGTTTTTGCGGAAATATTTTCTAAGGTCTGTTGATAACACGCATTTATATTTCTTAAGTCGTTTTCACGTGTGTACTCGCCTAACATCTTTTTCGACCGAGTAACAATGAGATCAGGATATTCTAGATTAAAAATTAGAATATTATATATCGTGCAAAATTTGCATTTATTCCTCATTAAAATCTAATAATTCTAATAAATGAAAATTCTTACATGTATATTTTAGGCATTGCAGGGAAAGGATATACCGGATCTAGGTGCTTCTTGCATGGCCACCGATCTCGATTTGATCATTTCTTTAAACGAAGATTTGTCAACAGAAAGACTGAAGTATATTGCCGGCGAATTCAACCAAAAAGTATCCGACACTTACAATAACTACCAAAATGGCAGTATACAAAATTGCTGCGAACTCAACTCTCCATCATGCTATCTCAACAACTGGCTGATTGCTGATCAATTTCTACTTCTTACAAAAAGTCATGTTGTTGACGAGCATGGGCTAATTCACCCTAAACTCATGCTGCCAGTACTTCGACCTTTGAAACAAGGAAAGAAAGAAACGAGACGGGAGCCTCTACCTAGTCAAGCAGTTACATATGTGAATTTTAACAGTAATGATGGAAATGTTTACTTACAAGCACTCATATGACATGGTTGGTATCCCTGTCTCGGTCGGCAAATGCAATTTCTTCAAAGAGTGAATCAGAGTGAATGTCACAGAAAGTTACCCCTAATAGTCAGTCACACTCCAATTATTTTTAATGAAATAACAAAATAAAGTATTCTTATGCGAATCTATATATATTTCTTTAGTGGGTATTTTTTTTTTGGTGGTGGTGGGGGTTGCTTTTGTTTTGTTTTTTGGGGGTTTTTTTGGGGGGGGGTTACTGCAGGGAATAGAAAAATTGTGCATTAACCCCAAAATATACTTAAACTACTTTGCCAAAAATGTGCATCCGATGCAATTTATAGTAATTACGTGAAGTTTTGAGAAGATGACCAGACCGTGTACTGCAAAATTTGTAAACTTTTAAAAAGTATTCATAGACAATCAGTGCTATTCAAAATCTAGATGTCGCTTTCGCAAATTAACAATTGCCTACTGAATTTCACCGCGTCTTTCGTTCCTCTTCATCAATTTCTTGATTTTTTCAAATATTTAATTGAAAGAGTCCTTCTGTATACAAGCTGTCAAAGGGATTTCTTTGCTTTTCTTAAAGTCGATTATATTTCCCAAATTATTAACGAGACAATGTTCTTACGATCTGAACGAGAGGCCTCCGTGGTCGAGTGGTAAGAGCAAAATCACAAGGCCTCTCACCTCTAGTCGGCGCGGGTTCGAATCTCGCTCACGCCGATATATATGAGAAAGTTTGCCAGTTTACTTTCGGAAGGTCGGTGGTCTCTTCCCGGGTACATTGTATCAGGGTTCTCTCTCCACCAATAAAAACTGAAAAATTGTGCGGCGGAAAACAATCAATCAATGATCTCAACGTACTCTTATTTGCATCACACTCGAGAACCTATTATAAAAGAATTCCCCTAGTTTTAAGTGCAACTTTGGTTGTCACGAAATGAAAAGTGGAGGATAAACATAGTAATAATTTAAATTTACAATATTTACGGATAAAAAACAAACTGGGGTGGTGTGGGGGTGTTAAACCCCCTGTGCGATTCAGACTTTCAATGTACATACATATCAACTGTCACACGTAAACTCACCGTGTTAAAAGCTAAGCAATAAAGTTTTAAAAGTAAAGAAATTATGTCACCGATATTAATTTTTCCAGAAGCCCGCCATTATGGAATGCGTTATTATCCTGGAAGAACTATTGAGGATACGTCTCAATTTGTTTCAAACACCACTTAACCTATAAACGTCTCGCAAGACCAATTTTAATCCTATGTTGGCTTCGATAGCATGCATGCTGCGCTTGCTGGAGAAGAAATCGAAGACATGCACGAAGACGGAGACGAAAGAAAATTGATCATAAAAGCTAATATATGTCCTAGTAAGTTGTAAATACGAAGTATTTTGATACCTCTGTCGGAAGCTGCTAACGTTTTTCAGTCTTATGATCATACCAGCCATAAAAAGATATTTGACCCTGGAGCTACAGCCTTCAGTTATGCTAGCAACATGAAGCCAATTTCATCATTCTATCTCTCTCCAAGCAAAATTATATACGCAAGAAAACTGACAAATCGCCAGTGTGGTTTTCCTAGTACATGTTTAAGTACTACACATGCAGAAATTAATGCACATTGCTTTTACACTACTGCAACCCAAAGAAATATGCAGTGTTGAAGATCAGTTTCATTTTGCTCTGATATTGCCAAGGGCATTTTTAAAAAAAGCAAGGTAAAACAATCGCTGACTGTTTTTATTTTTCCAAAAAGTCATGTATAGGAATCACAGATCATGAAAGTCGCTTTTTTAAAATAGGCATTTACAATATACTTTCAAAAAAAAAATAATTTTTTGAACACCATATTGTATGTACATTGAAGAAGGAAAGGAAGAGATTCAAATATATATGAAATGCAAAAAGACCTCAAGTCCGTTGGCCCTGAGGGAAATTAACTTGTACTTCATACCAGATATCCAGCAAGAAGCTCCCCCCCCCCCCCCCCTAAAATGGCCAGAGTATTATAAATAACCATGAATGCTCACAATGCTTAATACCACAAGGAAGAGACTGGCTGCTGGTGCTTTGGATATTTTTGACAGATTCTGCAGGGGCTTGACAATAACATACCAATTAAATCACCTTTTTAAAATATGGTTTTAAAAAAATGGGTACTAAAATGCAAGATTAAAAAATACTGAAAAACTTGTATGATACACTACATTTGCAAATGATCATTTCAATAAAACAAAACATGCTGGTGTGCAATTGCTATTGCAATTGTTGTATGTAACCAAGGACTAATATCTTGTACAGTTCAAAATCCTATAGAAAATAAGTTAAAAGCATGGTGATATTAAACAAGATCCCATATAACATCTTTTTTTTTCTTCTTCATATGTCAATAGAAGAGAATGAAGCCTTTTCAAGAGATTGACAGTTTTACTAGCAGTAGTACCAGTAGTTATTTCTATTCAGAAATAACATTAACACAGTCTTCGCTTCTTTTCATTGATTTTCCTGAACCAAGTCAGTGTAAAAAACTACATGTCTGTGATTCTTAACTGTAAACAGAATTCATACTTTATGGAATAAAAAGATGGTCTTTTTTTAAAGCCAAATTAAATAAACAAGATGTTTTTGTGAAACACCAATACCCCCATATGGCAACAAAGTACTTCTGGTACCAAAAGAAAGGTCCAGTCACATGGAACACAAATGTGAAATATGAAAGCCTTATCACTAAACGTTCAAAAAGTTATCGCCAAGGGTTAAGTTTTTCAAAAGTAGGTCAAATTCAAAGGTGAAGATCTTGAGGTAAAAAATTTTTTGGAACCAACAGAAAGGTCTTTTGACATGGAATACACATGTGAAGTATGAAAGCATTCAAGCATTCGAAAATTATGGCCAAGGTTAAAGTTTCTGATGTCAAACAGACACACAGACCAAAAAAAATATGCCCCTAAATCTCTGATTACAGCAGCATAGAAATTAATTTAGTTAAAAAGATAAAATTAGTGTTAATAATGTTATCTTAGTTTGTTGACACTTCAATCAACCATCCAGACATTTGATGCCATATCTAATCTTTTGTCTGAAGATAAATAATTTTCACATACAATGTACATATATGTGTGTATGCAAAATAGATTTCAAATACATGAAAAAGCACCTTTAGCTGACAATGTGTTAAAAAAGACAGTCTGATATAAAACAATTAGCTACAAACACTAATGCAACACATACCCCATTGTGTTAATTACATATCACAAAATTATTCACATTGCACAAATATCCCAACAGCACAGATGCTTTTATCTTACAAGTATTTACAATTTGAGCCCATGTACAGTAAAAAGTAGACATTGAAAACATGTCAGTTGTATCATGTTGCAGTGAAGTACAGGCAGCTGGAAGTTTTTGGGGGAAGAAAAACCAATGTGCCACAATGCTCACCTGAGTCTCAATAACTTGACATCTAGATGTTGTTTGTATTTTGCATTGAAAGATTCTGATTGTTCCAGGAAGTACCCTTCATCAGTACCATATAAAGTAATTTAGCATTTTTAAAACAGAAAATGGGGGGGGGGGTGTTACATAAATCTATTTACTTAGTTTCTATATGAATTATATATGGTACAGACTTTTAAAAGACAAACAGATAGAAGGACATACAAAGATAAAGAACTGACAAAGTTTGATCAGAAATGCTCAGAATTCTAAGGTGAGCAAAACACAATTTCTACTCTAGCAGATGCAATTTGTGATTCTTCTGGGAGCATTTTTTTTTTCTTTTTCTCAGTTTTGAGTTATATCACTTCCATACCATCAACGTATCATATATCACCTTGTGATTTTCTCCAAGCTATCCAGTACTTTCACAGTCACACTTAAGAATAATAGAAAAGTACATGTAGATCAGTTACAACAACACATTTTGATGTAGTAAAATAAATAATAAAATTCAGTCACTTTACAGATAAAAATACTCTGAAGTACATATTTCAAGTGTAGTGTTTTATGGATCCTGTGGCAAAATAAGATGCCGCATGAAAAGATGAACTAGGTTTCAAATAAAACAGTAGAGAGAAATAAATCTACCTGTCTCTTGCAGGTAAGGCATAAAAAAAAAATAATTGTGGTTCCATTTTCCTAACCTACCCTATTTTTTGATCCCCTACCCCAATTTTTTTTTTAAAGTATTGGGATCCAATTCTTGTATTTGAATTATCTGCCCTTAGATCCCCCCCCCCCCCCCCAAATTTTTTTTAAAAATTCTGACCTGCCTAATCTATTTCTAAAAAGCATGTAACAGGAACCACACGATTAAATTTTTTTGCATAATGCAATGACCACAAGATCTCGTGAAGAGGATGGGGAAAGGAGAGGAAAGCGATGGCTAAATGATTTATGGGTATCATACTGCTCATTTGTCCTATTCTTGTAGTTCACATCAACTTGAAATGAGTATTAATTACAAAATGATAAATCTGAGGAAATGAATTTGAATAAAATTTGGAATTAAGTTTTACATTAAAATAATGGGTATTTTTTCCTGATCTACAACACTTCATATTGACCTATTTTAGATATTTTATTTTTGCCCCCCTTAAAAAAATGTTAAATAGACACAGTCAATGAGTAAATATTTTTACCATGTTTTCATTTGGTTGATCTGCCTTTTCCTAAAGATGTATCATTTCAGTGAACTATTTCATGATAGTTTGGTTAAAAACCAAAAAAACAAAATAACCAAAAAAAACCCAAAAAAACCCCCAACCAATCATGTGATAAATAGCATGTTATAAGAATTTTGAGTAAACAGGATCTGGAATGAGAAGTTTTGCATGGATGAGTACAAGTTTATAAATATGACCAGCAAAAATAACATTTCATATTCAATCTGAAACATAAAATCTTGTACAATTGTGCATGTCTTTGTTTTCTTCTTTCATTTCCAACATCTACTGATAATATATGCTTTCTCATACAACAAACAAGACTCAATGTAGTTTACTGTTCAAGTCTTAAAAAAAATATGCACCAAGAGCCCTCCATATCATATCCTCTGTATATAGTGCAATGTGTCAAGATATCTGTTTACATAACTACTGCTGTTTAAATTCCTGAATCACCATACAGGAGAAGATCTAGAAAATTTTCAAAGGTGGGAGGGGTGCAATCCCCATACCCACCCACCTTCTAGATCTGCCACTGCCATATATTACAAACTTTATGGATTTAAGTGAAATTCTACAGCTACAGATTCCCCTCTGCTCAGTCTAGTACCTAAAGTCCTTTTAGTTTATAACTGTATAGCTTACTGCTGTGGATACAAAACTCCTGATTAGTGAAAATAAAATTCCAGTAACAAAAAACTATCCCCCCCCCCTTTCAAAACATTGAAGAAGAAGAAACAATGGATTACCTACTTTCATAAATTGTGCTATGAAAGCTTTATATAGCATTTTAAGTACCGCAATGAAAATAAATGCTTACAGTGAAAAATTTTTGATACTGTGAGAAGAAAAATCCTGAGAAAAGGGCTTGTGAATGTGGCAATGAAAATGAAATACACCTGTGTACTTTTATAAAGTATATAAGTAACATGAAATTAAAACTGAATAAGTACATGTAAAAGATATTATGAGACACCTTAAATAAACTAAAACTAGATCAGAACTATAGCAAGTATAACCAAATGTCTGAAAAATTCAGTATCAACTATAAAATATATTACATTACATAATTTCCATAATTCAAGAACCCTTGACTGTGTCGAAGTTAAGAATCCACAGGGCAGAAAGACAATGATAATACTGACCAAAAAGAAAACAAAGAATTAACAAAACATAAAACAAAATGGAAGTCAGCACAAGCTCCACAGACACTGACATCAACTGATCATTCTCGCTCTTCTGAATGCTTGTTTCAGTACCAGCTGCTTCTTTCACTCCTGTTTTTGATGACCATTAGTCTTTGCATCATGGTAGGTCTTAAACAGTTTTGCATATTCTGGCTTCTTCATAGCATGCTGAAAAAACTCCTCTGGAAAATAAAAAGTTTGTAAAGTGAGTATCATTTGTTTTTTAAGTAAACTACACAACCCCTTCAATTTTTATACTTTTCATCATGATCTTTGTGTAAAGCACAAGCACCTAATGTTTCTTTGTTACAACATGATTATCATAACAAAGTTCAGTATATGCCTGTGTTGAGGATCAAACTTGGACTCTGGCATGACATGGCAATACTCTACTGATTGAGCAATACGGTTAACCCTTTAGCTCAATTGGTAGAGCACTGGAATGCTGTAACAGAGGTCCCAAGTTCAATTCTCAGCAGAAGTATATACTCAACTCTGTTACAATATGGCCTAGTCATGATTTGCATAGACAGACTGGATGATTCCTATACACACCAAATCTTAAAAAGACCAAACATAGGAGTTTTCTATTAGGGTGCTGAAAGTCAAAATGAAGAATAGTATGTAAAGATCTGTTCTTTTGATGTCTGTCAATAAATTGTTGTCTCAAGTAAATCGAGAGCATATTTTTATCTCCCAATGTATATTGATATTTTATTACACATGTGTAAACATACAGTAGATGTATCTAATTTCAATGAATTTTACTAGGGGGGGGATTTTTGTTTTGTAATCTCATCAAACATAAAAATACATAAGATTATGCATATCAAGTATGAACCTTTGGTAAAGGACTGGTGTATAGCAAATACTGTATGCCAATGTTTAACTTCTAAGTCTATTGTTCAGTACACACAGAAAGTCATCATTCTGTTTGTCAACAACATTTGCAAAGAAATCTGACATATCCATCAAAACGAAGCTTACTCCATCATCCTGTTGGAAGTTTACAAGACACACCAGAACAGTTTCCTAAACTTGATACACAAGGACTGTCTATGAACAATATCTATCCCCCAAACTTCAGCAGTGTGACCATACAGTAAAAAATAAAATGAAGTCAATTGTTAGGAATGGGATGCTTTCAGGTGTCCAATCATGGAAACCGACAAAGTACAGACAGATCTACGAATGTCAGCTGTGACGAATGCCCATACTAAATGGGTCATTTATGTTGTCTTCAAAAGGACATTAAAAGCACGGGTATTGAAGTTAATGCTTGCCCAGTTGCCAATGCCAACAAAAAATTTGACTGGGTGAGATGAATTCATATTTCAGTTAACCAGGTTGGCAAGCAATATTTTCCATTTAATGCTGTTTGAGTTATATATTTTTTCTGCTTTGAATTCATTTTACAAAATCGGTCATTTAAACGCTTTCCAACAGTGATTTAATACACAGCTATTCAAGTTACTGAATGACAAGGACAACGGATGTAAACAGGTGGAATTATATAATATGAATATATGTTTAATTTAGACAAAATGTGACAAAATATTTTTAAAATACTGAAAGTTATAAATTGTTAGAGGGAACAAGAAATCAAGATCATGGTCAGGTAGGTAGATGTTATGTCTGAGAAAGAGGATGAATGTGAGAGTATAGAAGATGATACAAGAATAGAGGAAGCATTTTCGGATGATGAAAAGATTATTTTTTTTAAAAAAAGGTTTTTGAGTATATATTGAGAGATAGAATGATAGAGAATGCTTAAATTGAAAAATCACAATTTTGTTTTTAGTATAAATAAATTTTAGACATATTATTTATTTACTTTCTGTTTCATTGATTTTTCACCTGGGCAACCAATCTTTAGCCTGGGCAACTAAAATGTTATTTTTAGGGGCCCAGCTGGCTACCATGATTTTTTAGTCAAGTTTAAACCCTGAATACATGATAGACAGGTTTTGCCTTAACAGCAGGCACTCTGTATGCATGAGTTTTCCTGATCAGCTCACTGACTTGTGTTGGTTGCTGATATCAATCATGTGAAAATGAACTTACTTTTTTCCTCACTTTAATAATAGATAGGGCTAGTGATGTTAAATAAGAAATTGCTGTCTAGTTTGTCATGTATGTAAGATAATTTGCACAACAAATGCATGCATTACCACGTTTTCCAATAAACCAGACAGTGATTCCTTGAATTTATATTTGAAATAAAAATTAAAATATAAAATCAACAAGAGGCCCATGGGTCACATTGCTAACCTAAGTCACCTTGGCCTATATTTAAAGATTTTTCCTATATATTTGCATGTAAAACTTTGATTCCATACTGTGGCCATATCCTACCCCCGGGCCATGATTTTAACAAAACTGTATCTGCACTATGTCAAAAAGATGCCATATAAACTTTTCTGGCTCAGTGGTTTTTGAGAAGATTTTTCCCTATATTTTTGCATGTAAAAGTTTTATCTCCTATTGTGGTCCCACTCAACCCAGGATGCATGATTTTATCAAACTTGAATCTGCATTATGTCAAAAAGCTTCCATGTAATTTGAACTTTTTTGGCTTTGATGGGGGCATGGCCCTTCATTTGAACAACCTTGAATCCCTTTCACCCAAGGATGCTTTCTGTCAAATTTGGTTGAAATTGGCCCAGTGGTTCTGGAGAAGACGTTAAAAATGTGGAAAGTTTACAAACAGACAGACGGACGATGTACAATGAGTGATCAGAAATGCTCGATTGAGCTTTCAGCTCAGGGGAGGTAAGAATTATGCTTAATAGAAATTGAAATACACATGGCATTCCATGTTAATTTCCATAGTTCCACCAACTGACCTGTCATTTTTGCATGAACTGACAAATTTGTGTTCAGTTGGGGGAAATAGATTGGTAGAGCGATACATCAAGGTCAAAACTGTCAAAATCATAGGTTAAAGGTATATGTGCTGTACTGCACATATTTTTTTAATGTTAAAAACCAGACCAAAATTTTGTCAGTATGATAAACGACATAAAATAATAATATCTGACAATTTTGACATGTTATTGATTAGTATTACCAAAGTACTGAACTATTTCAATACAAGGGAATAACAGTGATTTTCTAATGCATATTTATGAAGGATTGATGGCACAGGAAAAGTATTACAAGAAATATCACACAGGAAGAGGATTTCGTTTACCATATATAGTTGTACCAAAAGTGATTCTATGTTAACTCCCCTTCACACACCCACTGCTTAAAGCGATTCTCCCTACCCCATTCCCTGTCTGACTGACTTTTATTACTGAATGTGTTGCACCAACAGCCTGCAGGCCACCCACGCTTTCACGTCGCCATATAATTGTTAGCTTGCAACATCACATGATCATGAAAATTTTGAAATAGGGCATTTATTATTTTACCAGGAAATGGGAAATTAGCTTGATTGCTTTTTAACCCAATTGCGTTAAATCATATAATTTGCATGAAGTGTAGAAATTACATTTGCTTGATAAAAAAAAAAAATACATACTTTAATTCCTTTAACAATATTCAATGAATACGGCATGTATACCTTTAAGGTCTGGAGTTTAATTTGTCACAAACAGTCTTGGCCACAGTTAGAGGCATATTGAGTTACATGAAATATTAATTTCCTGTGTGCAAAAAAGAAGCTGGGTAATAATATACATACCAAAGCAGATTTTGCCATCTTCTTTAACATCAATCTCATCAAATAGAGCCTCTGAATCCAGTCCATCCATGTTGAAAGCATTATGTAGAATGTTCTTCAGCTCTGGCTTGGTAATGTATCCCTTGTTGTCCTCATCAAAAAGCTGTTCAAAAATACAGAAAATAAATTGTAATCATGCATTCATTTTTGATTCTGTCTTTTTAAATTGAGTTCTTTAAAAAAATTGTTTCCCCTTGTTTTGACATTTCCTGGTATATGGAGGCATTTATTCATACTGGCCTTAGCTTTTGTCACAAGGTACACACATGTTAAATATGAAGTCTGAACCTAATGTATTTACAGAGTTGTTAACAGAATTATTGTGTACCAGGTATCCTCCAACTGAGACCATTTCATGTTAACAAATTTAATCTGTATCTAGTGTGTACATGTATAAAGGGCAGAGAGGTATTTAAAACAAGAGGCCCATTGGCCACATTGCTCACCTGAGTCACTTTGACCCATATCAAAGGTTTTCACTATATTCACATGTAAAAGAGCCAGGGGCAGTAAGCACTCATATATGCCCAACATATCTTTCATATTTCAAACAAACTAAATTCATATGAATTTTTATAACATTGAAATACAAGTTTTTAACTTCCTATAAATAATCAAATTCATTTTAATTTTGCATTGGTAACCAAGATATCGTAGATTGAATCCGCCATATTTTCCCGGAATCCGTAATTTTCCGTCAAAATGTCACTTTCATTACGAATTTTATGTATGTCCGCACCAAAACCACGGAATGAGATTTTAACAAAAAGACAGTGGTCTATGGATAAATCTTTCATAAAAATTTCTTACCGTGGTTTTCACGCGCCCACCACAAAAAACTTAAAAATTAACGGGTTTTTTTTAACGCGAATTTCCAGTTCGGTTTTTTATGTTATACACAACCAGGAAGTTGGAAGCTCATCGCCGCAAATCAAAATTTGTAATTGCGGTGTTTGGGGGTAATTTCGGTGATTTTATTAACCCGGATCTGGAGCAGACGTCATTTTGTAAACAATAATATAGCCGAGATCGACCTGGTTCATGTCAGCAAGTGAGAAAACATGTGATTCAAATCCCCAAGACAAAGAAACTGGTAAGTTAACATCTAATAGATGTGGGATGATAGGCAAATTACAGAACACACGATTTTTCATGAAACAACTAATAAGATGTTGACAGTGCGACATCACGATTTCACGCACATGTAGGCTTATGATGATTCTATTTGTTCAAGACGCACAGTGCAGTAGCTAGTATTTATGTATTGCATATTAGCTATACCGTAAAACACCTTAGATAACATTGAAAAAAATGATATTTATTAAGATAGGCTTGGTAACAAAATGAACTTTGCTTTGCAAGGCCGGGCTTTAGCTTGGTCTAGAAATTGCCATAGGCATTATCCAGTGTCCCACTCTGCATAAGTTTTCATATTAATGTGCATATGTCCATCGCCGATCTCACATCAAAGTGAATATATGACCAAAAATGTACAGATGCAATACAAATTACAGGCAATTATACCCCAAGATGATTTTGACAGCTGGTGTGATATTTTTAAATGACCTTGCCCTTTCATTGTATGGGTGTGCGGTGAATTCGACCCCAACACAATTCCTGTACAAATTAAAATCAAATATTGTTTATAAATTTTCTTCAATGAAGGCAATATTAGCTCTTTAATTAAAATTGTTTTTTTTGCAACTCCTCATACGTCTTAGGGATTTCAAATTAATGTGTATTACAGTGTATAAAACAACGATAAAAATATAGTAGTGTATATGAAAATGGGAATGTTATTCCCAATATTTTAAGGAGTTATGACCTTGAACTTGAACTTACATTTGGTTTTGTGTGTATGTGTGTATTTTAGCTAACCTGAGCTGAAAGCTCAAGTGAACTATGCTGATCGCCCGTTGTCCGTCTGTTATAATGTTTGTCTGTAAGGCGATTCAAAATTAATTTTCCGTTTAACGTCACCTTCAAAATTCAAAACCTATGAGGGAGGGAGGAGATCGAAAATTAAACAACCAAAAGTTTTAAACAAATGATGTGTATTTATTGAAAATTATCTATTCTGTGAAATAAACATCAATTTGTCGGATTTTATATTCAAATTCAAGTTGAGTGGGGCCACAGTAGTGAAAATCATTTTTACATGCGTTTATATAAGAATCTTTAAAGATCTTCTTCTCAAGAACCACAAGGCCAGAAAAATTCAATTTTACATGGAAGCTTCCAGATATTATGCGGATTCAAGTTTGTTAAAACCATATGGCCCCTGGTGGTCGGGTGGATCCACAATAGGGGAATTCATTTTTTCACGTGTTTGTATAGGAAAATTCTTCTATCGGTCTACCGTAAAATTTTCAGACTGATATTATGCCTTGATCTGAATCAGTTGTGTATCTTTTGTATTATGTTGTGGTATTAGTTCATGTAGTTTGTACTGTAGTGTAAATCTAAGACAGATTTTCTTTTTTTTTTTAAGAATATGCCTAGAGGTGGGCCAAAAGCATACCCAGGTGTCTCTTGTGGTAAAAGAACAAAACCAGACCAAAGGCGATTCATACTGGGTTCTGCCTATGACAGTTACAGACAGTATCTAGGTCTTACCACCTACCAGGCGACAGGTGTAACATGTACCAACTGTTCCTCTAAGTTTTATAAATCCACCCGTGCTTGCAAATCTGTTAAGAAAACTACGAGTTGTGTTTCGGATTCATCCTATAACAATGATCCAGATTATGAACCAGCAGTAAAGGCAAGAAGACAGTGAATATTAAAAGTCCAAAAGTGATTCCCCTTCCTATACAGTCTTCAGGAAAGAGCCATTCCAGTTGTGTGATATGTAAGAAGACAGATTCAAAGCTGTTCTCATTGTCTACAGAATGCAGACACAGAATATTTATTGCAACAGGTCGCCTGCTACTGTCTGGGGCAAGGTGCTGCCACACACATGTGACATCAGATGCCTTCCTAAGAGAAGATGCAATCAAGTGTCTGGAGGCTGCTTCGAGTGACTGTCAAACATTTTTCAACAAAAGTGACATATATTCACTTTTATCATCCATCAGGTCTTTTGCTCTCAGAAATGAAAAATGCAGACTAGACTTTGATACCAGTAAAGGACTCACAGATTACCTGTAGAAATCTGTGATTTTTGTATAAAATGTTTTCATTTTGCCCCAAAATAAGGAATTTGGACATATTAATGTTTTAAAATATTTTTCGTGCAATTCTGATGATGAATTTTAATACATGGAATTCTTTGTTTTGTTACTTCTTGTTTAATATATCAAATATAAATTGTTTCAGAAATCTGGAATTTTAGTGTAAATATTGGTCATTTTGCCCCAAAATGAAGAATTTGTACATAATTAACTATTCAATTTTATTTTTAATTTAATTTTGTGTTGTAGGTTCTAAACTATGGAATTGTTTATATCACCAGATCTCATAAATGTAAATGTTATCAATTCTTTCCAGAAATCGGTGATTTTTGGGTAAAAAATGGCCATTTTCCCCCAAAATCAGGAATTCAGACATAGTTAATAGATCAATTCTATTTTTAATTTAATTTTGTGTGGTGGGTTCTAAACTGTGGAATTGCTTATATCATCAGATCTCGATAAATGTAAAAGTTATTAATTGTTTCCAGAAATCGGTGATTTTTGGGTAAAAAATGGCCATTTTCCCCCAAAATGAGGAATTCGGACATAGTTAATAGATCAATTTTATTTTTCATTTAAATTTTTGTTGTAGGTTCTAAACTGTGTAATTGCTTATATCACCAGATCTCGATAAATGTAAAAGTTATTAATTGTTTCCAGAAATCGGTGATTTTTGGGTAAAAAATGGTCATTTTTCCCCAAAATAAGGAATTTGGACATACTTACAGTGTAATTTCTTTTTCAGTCTGATTTAGTATGATGAATTCTTAAATAAGGAAATATTTGTTTTGTTATTTCTTGTTTCACTTTATAGTTATTAATTATTTCCAGAAATCTCTGATTTTTTTCGCAAAAATCGGTCGTTTTACCCCAAAAATTGGGAATTTAGGCCCACCAATTATTACCAATTGTTTATTTTGTAATTTTGTATGATGAATTCTAAAATTTTGATCTGTTTGTATTTTCATTTCTTGTTTATTAAAAAAGTTATTAATTGTTTCCAGAAATCTGTGATTTTTTGTTGTTTTTCCAATATTTTACCCCAAAATTCACAAAATATTAAATAATCAACCTAATAATGGCTGAAATTGGTGATACAAGTTCCAGTTAATCAGAATAACAGTAAATTATGATGTTTTGACATTGGGCAAATTTTGGCCCTTAGTGCCCCTTGTTCTTTGATCCCCTAGTGTGCCCTCCAAGAGGGGGGGGGAGCAAAGCATGATTTTAACAAATTTGAATCTGCACTATGTCAGAAAGCTTCTATGCAAATTTGAATTTTACTAGCCCTGTGGTTCTTGAAAAGATTTTTAAACAACCCCATCCTATTTTTGTGATTATCTCCCATTTGAAGGGGGCATGGCCCTTCATTTGAGCAAACTTGAATTCCCTTCACCAAAGGATGATTTGTACCAAGTTTGATTGACATTGGCCAGCTGGTTCTGGAGAAGATTTTCAAAATTAGTCAATGTTTTTTCAATATTTCGCTATTATCTCCCCTTGGAGAAAGGCATTGCCCTTCAATTGAAAATACTTCAATCCCCTTTACCCAAGATGCTTTTTGTCAAATCTGATTGAAATTGGCCAAGTGGTTCTGGAGAAGAAGCTGAAAATGTGAAAAGTTTATGCTGCCACCAACTACAATACCGACAACAGACAATGGAAAGTTTTGATCAGAAAAGCTCGCTTGAGACTTTGGCTGAGGTAAGCTCAAAACAAAATGGGTTTGTGAAACATTGATGCCCCATAAGGCAGAAAAATTGATAATGACAACATTAAAATTTTATCAAAAGTAGTATAGTTAGAATATGTAAAACTTTCTACGGAAAAATATAGAGCAATTTTTTAAGCAAAGCGCCATAACACTTCAGGTATTAAACTAATCAATTTATACAAGAAGTTCTATTTCACCTGGAATGCAAATTTAATGGTATCCTCAGTGTTTTCTGGTGATGATACTAAAGACAGCCCTATCACGTACTCCCTGAAGTCAATGGTACCTGATCCATCCTAAAAAAAAATAAAGCTACTAATAACATCCTATTAATTACATGGATCAATTTCTGTACAGAAATTTCCTTCACTGCCTTGAAATCAAATCCAATGTTCAATTCTGTACATGAGCACAGGCAATCTTAGCACCCCATATAGTAATGTAGAGTTCCACTTGCTCAAAGATGATATTAAGACTCACAGACCATCCAGTGGCCTTGACCTTAAAAATCTCTATAGGATTTGATAGTTCATTATGGAAAACTGATATGCTATGTTTGATGACCCCAGTTTAACAGATTTGTCTAAATCATGCCCACAATTTTTTTTAAAAAGAATTCCTTCTTGAAGCCTCAGCCTTATAAAATCAATAGGGTTTGATAAATTCACCATGGGAAACAAGTTTATAAGGTTTAATTCCGGTTCTACTGTTACATATGAATCCTGCCAACAAAAATTTAAGAAATTCCTTTCAGTGGCATTGACCTTTGATTCCAATTTCATATTGTTTGAATCCAGTCCACAAGAATAACATGGAATTCCCTTTGGTGACCTTTACTTTTGACTACTTGACCTTGAAAATCAATTGGGTTCTAAAACTCAAAATTGGGGAAAAGGTATGCAAAATTTGATGAACCCCAGAGCTACAGTTTTCTTCAAATCTCTACCACACGTTAACTCGCACACAACAGTGTCGCCTCCACAACTCATTGTGAGGGAATTCATCAGAAATCATCACCATAAAACATTTCTAAAGGGTCTCGTAACATTTAAATTCTTTATTTAATATCAATTTTCAAGAAATGCATAAATGAAATCTACACAAGGGAAAATATATCTGCATAGCTGCTGTCAGTCATAAAAACTGCTTTTTCTTGCATTCATATAAATAACCTGCATATGTTGATTACAACAGACATGGGCAGTGGATAGCGAGGATTGCATGTGGTCTTATGGAAGTGCAGTGGTCATCATAAACTCAAAATTAAAGCAAGTGACTACCAGACTGCTTTGAACAATCTAAGAAATTCAATACAAAATCACTCCCAACTCAAAATTCATTTACTTCTCAAAAACTAAAATTCATGCAAAATGAACACATATTTTAACTAACCCGATCATAAAGTGAAAAAACCTCTTCCAGAGCATCAGATTTCGGCAAATGCAGATACTTTGCAAATTCTTCATAAGTAATGTTTCCATCACTGTTTTTGGCAATATCAAAAAATTTATCCAGCAAATCTTTGGCTGCATCAAATTTCAACCTGAAAAATAACATCAATCTCCATCAAATTTAAACCTAACAAAATAATATCAATCTCCATAAAATTTCAACCTGAAAAATAACATCAATCTCCTCCAATGTGAATGAAAACTTTCAGGTCATTTTGTGATAGTGACAAAAATGTTTCTGAAGTCCAAAACAATTTTAAAATCTCATTTCTATTGTGGAGTACAGAAAACTGCTAACTGTTTCAATATGACCCAAACAGTAACATGTACAGTTATGACTGACTGGGAAAGAACTCGCCCAACTAAACTCTTCAGTAAAGTACAGAGACTACGAGGGACACTTTTTAAGTTCGTAGAGTAGAGTGGTCTTTTTAAAACCTCTTGAAATATCAAAATTTTATTTATCTAAGACCTTTGAAATATGCCCCGTCTGCCTCAACACACATTTTACACCGATCTACCCATTTTCGGAACGCCGCCCGGTACTCCTCTTTAGGTATATGTTGCAGACACCGCTAGACCGCACTGCCTATACAACAACGGGGTTCAAAACGGTGCCCTGTCAGCATTTCTTTTAATCTTGGGAACAACCAAAAGTCACAGGGGGACAGGTCAGGGCTGTATGGGGGATGATCTAAGACATTGAGCCCAGATTCATTCAGATATTCCTGTACCATAGTGGATTTATGGGCCTGTGCATTATCATGGAGTAATTTGATGCCGCGGACACCGGTGCGCGGTCTGCGTTTCTGATAGAAATCAACAAGTTGAGTAAGAACACTTTCTCTGTAAAACTTTCCAGTGACAGAACTACCTTTCGGGACTGAAATTTGTAGGACTGGACCTTTCGAATCAAAGAATATCGCATACAACATGCGATTTGATGTTTTGCAACAGTGCACAATGACAGGTCTGTCACCCTCAGATGAAACTCAAACCTTGTTTTTAGCCTTAGAATCGGGTTGAAAATGATAGATCCAGGTTTCATCACCTGTAACTATCTCATCTAAACGACATGGGTCACATTTATCATATTTCTTTTATAACTTGCAATGCAAGTCTAATCTGCCTTTGTTTCTGCCTGTCAATGAGCACCCAGCTCACACAGATCTTATGTAGCCAGAGTCATTCACGCAAGATCTTCAAAACACTTGACGAATGTATACCACTTAATTCTTCTATCTCTTGCATGGTATAACGTGCATCTTCTTCAATTTTCACAGAAGCAACGTTCTTTTCCATCAAAACGGAAACCGGCCTACCCATTCGAGGGTCATTTTCAATTGACTCCCGACCATCATTAAAACGATGTACCCACTTGCAAACTGTAGCATATTTTAAAGCACCATTCCCATAAACCTTTTGCAAATCGGCATGAATTTCCATTGACGGAAACCCAACGTGTGCTCGAATCTTACAATATACCCTCTGTTCAGAGATTTTTCCATCCATATTGAACACTGTATTTTACTATAGTGAATAAAACCACGTGTTGAAAATACCCAGCGCAGCCCACACGTGGACCTCGTGTGCCGCATACCGTGATACCGTTTGAGAGAGGAATGATTACGCAAGTTCTGTGTAAAAAAATTGTGCAACTTCATAATCTAGTTAAAAAGTTATAGGCTTACTCTACAAACTTAAAAAGTGTCCCTCCTACTTTAAAAAACATACCCAAGTTTCTTGTTCAATTTCATGAACTCCACAAGTCCTACAGTTTTGGGGAGTTTGAGCTTGGCTGCTTTCTGCATCAGTCGACAATCATCATATGAATGATCTGTTACTGGGACATCCAGTGCCCTGAAAAGGACAAAAAGACATCTATTGTCACCACTTGAATCTTACCCAAACCAAGCCCAGAAGGGTCTTGACATAACCAAACTTGAATTCACATAACATGATGATGTCTCAATATTAATTTGACTATCACGACTTTGCTGACCTGGAGAAGAATATGTTTTAAAAGATTTTCTACCTTGTATACATGCACTATGTAAAATTTGATCTGCTCTAACCCCAATTCAATAATGATTTGAAAAAAACAAATACTTCAATCCACACAACTTAAGGAAGGTTTGCATTTTGTTGTCCTGCTTGCTGTTTAAAAATTTTGTTTTAAGGTGGCTCATTATGCCAAAATTTTATTTATTGGCTTGTTAAAGCACCTCAATTATCTAACTCAATTTTTTGTATGTATTTTCTATATGATAAAATAGGTCAATTGTTTGCAAATGAGAGATTTTATAGTCCTGGTGAGTTAAAATTAAAAATGATTGCCTTTCAAATGATGTACTATACAAAATACTTGGATAATATTTCCAAGGACAAAGGACCCTTAGAACAGCTATTTACTGATCTTAACAAACAACATCTATGTATGAAAACCTATCAATGCCAATTTTCCTCCATTTTGACAAAACTTGACTGTTTTCTCTTTTAATGAGTTCATTCAAACTGACTACTCACTCGGCCATTTTTGCCCTGACATTGGCTGCAAATAATGAAGCATCCTTCTTCTCTTCTTCTGATGGAGTATAAACTGGTAAAAACTACAGAGAAAAAGAACATTTCATAAGTTAGGAAAAAAACAGTTGACAAACAACTACATATGGCATGACCCTAACATGACTCATTAAAAGAGTTTATTTTAAAACAGAGTGTGTGCACCAAGTTTCTTAGCATATACAATTTCTAACTCAGTTAATAATTTAATTTTACTTGTATCACCCAATTCAATTGACTGAGCACACTGAAAAAATTCAGCTTACATTCTATATTTCATCTTAGGTTGGGGACACACATCGTTAATAAGCTGTTCCTAGCAAAAAAGATCCTTATCTTGTCCAACCATGTTTTTACACATAATAATGACAAAAATGACTTTTTTTTTTGCATACTTGTAAGGAAAGAATGTCACAATTACCAATCAACAGTTAGTTGTCACCTTGTTTGACTGTAATATCTTAATGACAATCAATATGACTAGTATTTTAAAGGATTGTTCTCTATAGTTCATACTTTAGCACTCAATTATCTTAGGCCCTTTCTGACTGGAACAAGATGACACTACATTTTTTCTACAGTTTTTTCTTAATTTATATTGCAGCACTGTTTAAAGTTGAAGGTTTTCTAAGTGCTATTAAATAAAATCAACAAATTTTTTTTTCTCTGCAGTGTCAAAGAAGACATACTTGCACACAACACAGGCCATCATATCACTTGGGTTTGAATTTACTATTGAAGAGTACTTTTTAATAGTAAATTTGAACCCAAGCGATATAATAATGGCCCATGGTACACAAAAGACTTCAGTAAATGACACACCAGTCTGTTATGATAATGTTTCCCTTTAAATTGTTGAGTCAGCCATTTTGATGGCAAGGTTGTTTTTGCTCTTTTGCCATGTTTCATTTTTAAAAAACACCTTTTCACTCGGTAAAATTTGCTTGATCCACCTCTCAAAGTGTATTACCAAATGATATCACATCTGAACCTGTAGTTTGCAATCCGTCATGTATTTCATTGTGACACATTTAATTTATGACAATGCTGCATGTAATGGCAAGTTTTAATGAAATTTAATACTTTGATAAAGTATAAAAGATTCCCACAACTTATTGCATTTTCTGATATTTGAAGACTTGTTCTGTATGATGTCAAGAATTAACATTTTCCTGTAATTCTTTCTGTTGGTGCAATTTCAAAGTCCATCTCTAAAGCACATATATTGCCTCACTCATGATGTGAAGTTACAAAATGGACCACAAATTCAAACTGGTGATAAATATCATCCTGGTTTACAATTTTATAACAAATTTATTTCTAAATTGTTTATATTTGGATTTTTATGCTTTTGAGTAGCCAAATTAGGCCCATACCATACAGAGAATGTTCTCAATCCATTAGCATCTAGTCATGATCCCATTTTTAACAGATTATTTCTAGTTATGCAAGTAAAAGAGTTAACAAAAGCAACATAGGAATAAATTTGCAATTAGACATAATAATAATATAACACATAACATACTAACCTCAATTTCACATTTTGTGTGAAACTGACATAATGTGTACCACAACAGAGCGAAGCTGAAATAAAAATGTGAACAAGTGTTTCAATGAGATCTAAATAATCATTTACTTATTATGTGACATATTTGTGATAACAACTACTAAACATGTGAGAATGACACTCCAGCTGATCGTGGGTCCACGAAGTATAAACTACCCTCACAATATATGTGACAACAACAAGCAACTGCCGTCACCAACTTCCAAGGCAGATAATCCAAATATTTAACAAAGAAAAATAGTATCAAATCATTAGAGGTAAAACGATACACCAACTTCACAATCCAATGCAAATCATGATACAGAAGTCACATTATGATTCTTTTAAATTTGATACGAGTACAAGAAAAAATGCCTGAATAATTTGTGGTGACTAATAATCTCTATGTTGCTTATTGTTACATGTAGATAAAATAACAAATTAGCAGGTTCACTTGTTGATGTATTTTGACCTTGAAATCAAATGCTTTACAAAGGTTAGAAAGTGGTCTGTTTGACTATCGGTACATGTATTATACAATCAATGACATTTTTGAGAACACAGTACCTTAGCTACCTGAAAAGTACAATATTTGCCTGGAGGTCAAGGTAAATAATATACTTCGAGAATAGCTTAAATATCATACTTTCCACGGAAATTTCAATAATTGTTTTATCATATGACTAAATAACTCAAAACATTAAATGTGCCTAGAGCCTACAAAACAATACCTGATTGACCATCTTTGCACACATCAAGATACAAGACCTAGTTGAAAGTGATTAGAGACACAAGATTTTGTTTATCGTATAACTAAATAATATAAAACATTGCAACCAGCTACTAAAACGTAACAAATGACAACCTGACCGGTCATCCTTAGACCTGATTTGCCGTTAAGATTAGTGCAAGATAGTCAAATGTGAGTAGAGAAGTAAGTTATCATTGAATGACCACAATATAATCAATCATATTAATTTTAAAAATTATAATTCATTTTTGACCTTATGTTGGAAAAATCAAATGTTATTTTCACCCCAAAGGCACATATAGGTGAATATAACATTCTATTTTTCCTAGGTTGTTGGATCTCAGCCAACTGGAAAGTGCAGAACTATTTGATAGAATAATAATTATTTGTGTACTTCAAGTGTGAAGCTGAACAAAATGCACAGATTGGTATTATTTACTTCATGACGGAATTTGTGCAGCAATAAAATTGGTATACAACTAATTTTAGCTTACCTTGTGAAAAAACTACCAGAGAACTTGTACTAGATGAGTATAGTGTAAATTCAATGTTTAAAGTCCATGTGACATCATCATATGCATCTTTGGTTACCCTGTTTCACATTAAATTAGTTGAGCATGAATCATAGACTGCAAAATTAAATCACTGCTTCTGTATATTCTCCTTTGCAGTGAAATGCATAGATGTGGCTTAATTTTCCAGCAGTATGTTTTCATGTTCCTTCATTACCTGTTTGTATTTCCATACCTAATGTGAGGCCCTAAATGAAATAAAAGTATCAAAGAAACTTACGCTCCTGGGCCTTCCCATGTCCATGTTATGGTGTCCTGTAAAGCAAATATTTTCTGTTACTTTTGAAATTTTCAAACTGTAACCATAAATACCATCCTAAGTGTAATATTAAAGCTTTCACCTTTTTTAACAGTCTAGAAATTCAACGGTCATTCAGAGTGACCAAATTAGCAAAAATGTGTACTGGTTCTGCTATTCTGAACATCATCCAATTATCAACATTTCTAGATCACAATGAGGCCCATGGTACTTGATGGTTACCAAAACATCACACAACCACTTTTTCCAACATTAAAATTTTACTATGGTGTAAATGGATGTAAACATTATTGAAAATGAGATACAGCAAATTTACAATGTAGGAATTCTCTACATTGATTATTTTATGCCTATCATTGAAGCCTGAATTTGATACACATGGGAAGTGATTTCACAATTTTGGAATATGACCAATTGTTCATCAAGACTGTGTTAAAAATCACAACAGCTGACCAACAGAACAGCCAAGATGACTCAGGTGAGTGATGTAGTCCATGGACCTCTTGCTTTAAGTTGCAACAGTTTTTGATGTAGTACTGCACAAGAATACCAGAAACTTACAAAGTGATTTGGGTATCGTATACAAACAGGCTGCACTGCAGTGCCTGGGTAAAAAGCACCTACAACAGACAGAGAAATGTACATTAATAATCTTATATAGACAAAGGATCAATACATATAATTGGCTACAGCAACCATAATAATGATTTCCAAAAGATGAACAATTAATTTCAGTAATTGGAAATGAGCAATTCTAATTGGACAAACCTATGTATTATCAAATAAAATAATTTTTCATATATATTACATTGTATTATGAATGTCTTTGTATCATGCAATAAATCACAGCCAAATTTGGGCTCTAAAATCTCTTATTTATAAACGAAACACTTTTCCTATCATTCTGGAAAAAAAAATCACAAAATTCATCCAAAATAAGTGAGAGCTTGAATCACTCTTTCAATGGTGAAATCATACTTCATATGAGATGCTTTAATGAGCCTTTAAATATAAATTGGTGTAATGAGTCATCTTAACTGAAAATGTATGCTATTTCTGTATAAATCTCAACCTGCAATCTAAATTTTTAAATTTGTTTCTTGATAAAACTGGTAGTGATACTTAATGCATACTGTTCAACTTTGGCTGTGCTCATATTCAAATTCTTTGTAACGGATGCCAAAATTCATCATTAACACACTTAACATATTCGATGCTTTGTTTCTTTATTCTGTTGAAGGAATGGTCTATAGTTAATACAAGTATGAAATTTATACTTGAAATTTTGCACATTTGCTGGATCTGGAAATGAGCAAGGCAAAAATTGACCCGAGTCATTTACAAAATCAAATCTTTCCACACTTTCCATTTTCACAACACCTACCATATGTGTACTTATTTCAACAGTTTTCATACTTCATTGTCTTTGATTACATGTCAGAAGCATGTGTGCTGATTTATATTTGCACTAGAAAATGAAAATCTCTGTTTTTCTATTATCATACATGGAAGAAGTCCTAAACTGTGATAACACCAATAGTACCTCAGCTCCAATTGTGCCAAATCTAAAACACTTTAAAATATGTTAGCAGTATGTATCTTACCAGGTTTGAAATTAATAAGGCAGCTTCTGTTTGTACATGTTCCCTCCGGGAAAATGATGATCTGAGGCCATTTTCCCTCAGAATGAGCTCTTCTGTGGATTTCTTTGATTGTGTTTGTTCTGGAGTTTGGATCCTCTCTCTTGACTAGAACTGGCTGTGTATACTCTATGAGAGCTGGTTATCATATAAAACACATCATGCATGAATTAACACAAAAGGTATCCACAAAATATAGATAAAATATATATACCAATGAAAACATTTGGTACTTTGACTGCTGAGTTTAAAAGCTATTTGATGTCATGAATCAAATGAAAATTTGTATTTTTCTGCAATTGCTATGTGTCACATCCCCTTTGGGCAAAGAAAAATGAAATTCCAAGTTAGTCACGAATTCTACTCTAGAAAATACTTTTTAGGAAATACACATTTATATATATGGTAATTTCTGAATACCATGCAAGACTTTTTGCAAAATGTTTATACAAATCCTATCTTAATGTCATTTTCAACTGTCTTCAGCCAACATTTTTTACTATCTGTTTTATGAGCGTTAGTTTTTTTTTTTTTGTATTTTTCTTTTTGATTTTTAACTTGGATTGGGGTTTTAACAGCATTTATATTTAATATATATTACAGAAGTAATTTGACATGGAACCAGTTGGTTTTTTTTATTTTTTGGTTTGTTTCTTTTTTTTTTTTTTTTTTAACCTCATCCAAAGAAGTTTTTGGTATAGATTTTGGGAGTGCTTTTATGGATGAAGATAACAGTTTCCAGAAACTATAGAACTTAACAGAGGTCTGCAGACTCTGAATGTTGTTTATTTACTTTTTTTTTCAAAGAACAGATGGAAGACAATTAAAATCAAGGTAACTGCAGTAATTCTGTAAATTCACCTCAAATAATGCAGTGCTTTGTACAATTTGAACACAAACTGCAAATCAATTTATAAAATTTTCATGTCTTTGCTTTTGGGAAGTTTCATATTTTAAAAGGTGGGTTCTTATCACCTTCACAAACATACATCACATCCTTTTTTTATTTTACATTACTGATGACAACCTTTAACTTGTTAAATATGTGGAACTTAATGAGACAAAAGTTCTGAAACATGTTACAGACCCTGAAGCATACTACTACACCAGTGCAAACGGTGAACAAATACTAAATGGCTTGGGAACTAATGGTTTTGAAAAGGAATGAACGGAAAGGTTTAGGCCAAGATGGGAACAAATTTCAACTACTGCATTTTGGACTCTTTCAGCACATTTTACAACATAATAAAAAAAATGTGATAAAAAAAGAAGGGGACTTCTTGTTTAAATGAAAGTTTATCCAATAATTTATTTGAAAGTGTCACCATATTCAAGTGAAAGGAATGGAAATGAAAATAAATTAAACCATGCACAGCACAGTTATGTACCCAACAATATTTACCTATATACTACAATTCATACAGAAAGAGCATTTAAGTATATATATAAAATTCTCTTAAGATCATTTCTGGTAAATATATCATGAAAATTGTTTATCCTATCATATTATATGTGTGTATATGAGTGTCCTGGTAGTACTGTGGTTAACGCACTCATTTCTCACTGCTGCAAGTTTGATCTCTGTGATCGGCAGTGGTTGTATGTGAGAGGGTAAGGTGATCTCCTGCTCGGACGAATTTCTTCCATGTTTAACCTATCCTACCATGCGAGTACTGCGTTATAATTTTACGAATAACACTAAGGATACTGTAGCTTGTTAACCTGTGTACAAGTGCTTTCAGTGATCTAAAATCATATACAATATTTTTTAGAATTAAAATGTTTACTATTTGTAATTACAGCCTTGCAGTGAAAGTGAATGTGAGCAGCAATAATTTATTGAGAAAAAATATTTTCATTGACCTCTTATTTTGTTTCAGATGTTGGATTGTGCGAGTTTTCATAGCAGTGATTGTACAACTGCTTTAATTTGGTTATGGGGAATCGACAAGGAACAGCTTGCCCCCTTTTTGTTGTTGCTATTGTTTAATTGTATATTCTATAAATATTATATTCAATTTATTTTTCCAAACATGTTTACCCTAAAATATGCACAGCAAATAGTATTCGATAGTTTTTGATGGATATACGTTCATGTTTTCAAAATGAAACATCTTCCTGGTTCCCTAATCAAAATTAAAACTCATCAGTAATAATTTTTTTTAAAAATGTTTACAAACATGCTACACGTTTTAATTTATTAAAAGGATACGAGAATGCCTGTCCTGCATTAATACTGATGGCGACTTATGGTACATATAATGCTATCTATTCAGTATACATACTTATACATACTTTAGTAAGCCCTGCTCTGACAAAAGATGACTTTGAAGACTCAGGAAGGGATATCTATTTTACCTATGGTGTGGACTGTGTCCACTCATCTGTAGGGTACTATACTGTTGCTCAATAGCAACTGATAGTTTCACACCTACATTTGAAGATGACACAAGTTGAAGACTACAACAAGTACATAATTCATTTCAATTTTCCAATAATTTCATCAAAACATGTCAATTTGATATAAAAGTTAAACTGCGAGTTAAACACATATGATTTGAAATACTGATTATTCAGAGCCCCTTTGTGACTGATCCAGAAAAAAATCCTTATCTATATATACTTCTTGTTCTTCACATCAACAAAATTTATTTTGTCTTCTTCCACCCTTACCATCCCCGTGGGGATCTGGGTTGTTGGAATAGATCCTCAGTACCCCTTGCTTGTCGTAAGAGGCGACTAAATGGGGCAGTCCTTCGGATGAGACCGCAAAAACTGAGGTCCTGTGTCACAGCAGGTGTGGCACGTTAAAGATCCCTCCCTGCTCAAAGGCCATAAGCGCCGAGCATAGGCCTAAATTTGCAGTTCTTCAACGGCAATGTTGACGTCTCCATATGAGTGAAAGATTCTCAAGCTGGACGTTAAACAATATTTAATCAATCAATCCACCCTTACCATGTGCCATGTTGACTGACAATGACTTGATTATGCTAAAGAGGTTCCCAATGACCATGCATGTGGGATTGAGAAAATGAATGATTATCAAGAACAGCTTCAGAGAACAAAACGTTTTGGTCTGGGAACAGAACAGTTTGGAGAGGGAATGGAGCAATTTTAGCAGAGAATGGAACAGTAACAAAACAGTTCCTTTAGTGTAGTAGTATACTTCAGGGTCTGTAAATGTAGTATTCTAACAAAAACATATCACATGCATGTATCAATTTTTATAGGAAAATGTATTCCTTGGACCTAAAAGAAGATACAGACCCACCAACTAACTTTTAAAAAACAGAGCAACGTGAAAGCTTTTTCATCAGTTATTTTCATAACTCATAGAAAAAATATTATGATGAAAAAAACAAACCAAAAAATAAAAAAAACCTACAACTAAAATGAATTGATATTCTGAAAAAAATTATGTGTAGAGCTTCCAGAGACAGTCATAAAATGTTGGCCTTTAGTATATTGAAAATAACAGAATGACATGCCAACAACTAAATTAGAATAATAAAATTTATCAAAAGTAATCATGATCTGCTTGATTTTAGCTTCATTACAAATGACAAACCCTAATTATATTAGTTACCCTTTCAATATAGGCTTTCATTCCCCAACATGCAGTCCCAAAATCAATACATTTTAATACAGAATCCATTGTGCAGGGCTACAATATTATACATAACATGCCGTTATCTTTAGGAACAACAATCATGCAGGGATTTTTTTCTAAGGAGGGATAATCTGCGAGTCAAACCCAAATCCAGTCTTCATGAGCATGCTCTAGTGGTCTATAGCTGTCTATGCACTGAATCCTTACTTGAAAGGCTATGAAAACATTGTTGTTAAGTACTATTCTATAATTCTGTATGAATGTCCTATTGGTCTATAGCTGTCTATGCACCAAATCCATACTTCAAGGGAAATTAAAACGTTGTTAAGAAGTATTCTATATGAATGTCCTATCGGTGACCTCATTAAGGAATCTACATGTTCACTCTCTGAATTTACAAACTAGCAGATCATAACCTGGCAGTTGTCAGAACTGGAGAGCACATTTCTGCTGTTTCAGTCAATTTTTTTATTGATCTTTTAGAACGATAGGAAATTTTTCATGAGATGCATACCAATGTGATTCATGGTAAAAATAAATATTTAAGATCTGTATACAGAGGAAATTCTACTGGAGACATTGACAGGGTTTCCTTTCATTCCTTTGATGTTACACTCATTTAGTAAGGAATACGTATTTGCTACATAAACAGATTCTACTTCTGCCAGCTCGAGTCCACAACCAAATACATCTGACCTAGTACTAATTTGAGGAAGAATTTTTATTCAAATATAATTACCAAATTAATATCTTTTAATTAAATGTGTTTGTCACTTATCTCTAAAAAAAAAAACTGATAGAAGAACAGAGACCTACAACCACATGGTACTACAATTCACTTTTGTGTCTCTGGAAATAGCAAATGAATTCAAACAAAATGAGTACTCTGTGACATCACAATTTTTTCCCCCTAAAAAAGCAATGATGGTGTATATGAAAATATTTCCCCCAAATTTTCCTATCGTATTACTTCAGAGTTTCAAAAGCTTATGCAACATAACTGACAGACTATACTTTATACTTCCATATTTTTCATTGTAAATTAAGGAAATTGTAAACTTCCTATTCTTTACTACTAACCCATTACAATTCTGATATTCTTAAAAAAGTCTGCACAATAAACAGCCAGTATCTGATATGCATTTGATGCATTTACCAAATTCTAAATTTTACATTATGTTCACAGTATTACTGATCACATGTATACAAACAAACTTCAAAGTTACATCAGTAACTCAACTCAGAAAAGCATTTTAAGCATTGGGTAAGTTGGGTGATGTAACGAATCTTAAGACTTTGAGAATTTCATGAACATCACAAATCAGTTTTTGTTATACATGCAATAAACAAATTAGATTTTTTACATCACTACAGAGTGTCAATACGTACATCCAATTACAAAAATGGAGGAATTTTCCTTCCTAGACAAGCATGACGGTATGGTGGAACAAAAAAACAAAACGACCCCATCAAAAAAACTGGAGTGAGGCCCCACTATCAGGAGAGGTGCTTCCTCTGCAGTTGCTGGTTGACCTTTAACCTTAACGCTATGGAAACTTGTACAAAAGACTATAGCCCTCCCGAGCATTATCATTGGCGTCATCATGGACCTAATCAAAAAGGACAAGAAAAGGTACAATATCTATACATCATGCATTAGCATAATCTGAGAATAATTATCATCTTTCTAGGTATTTTTTCTGTTTCCTAGAACTATTGGGGGGTTTGTGTCAAGAAATGTCATTCTTCTAATTTAATATAAGATGCTTCATATTGGTATATTGTTGCAAAATATGTCTGATTTATTTATCAAAGTTTGTCTTGTACTGTGAGGTTTCTTTCCTCTAAGACATTAAATGGAGATTCTAAATTTGCATGTAATTTGAGTGACTACATCAAAACCAAAAGTCAAAGATGAAAACCTTTCTCAGACACTCTGAACTGGTGACAAAAGAACAAATATTGGTGCATTTTCTGCATAACAATACATGTACATTGAAAAGTTAAAAGACTGCATGATTTTTCTGAGGCTGTACGAATGATAGGATCAGTTTTGTTAATATTACAGAAGTTAGTAATAAACATCACAAAGATACTCAAGAAGCAATACACAGTACTTTTTTAATTATTATCCTTGCTACTGCTATTCTCAATACTGAATTTTCTCTCTGTAGTAGCAGCATGCAATCAAAATTTGGTACAAAAAGGCTAAAAATTTACATAAGGATTCCAAAGGAAACACGTTTCTAAAGTGTTTGCACTTTGTAATGTTCTACATAAGTATTATACAAAACTTTATCTAAGCAAAGGAACCTCATGCACCCTTAAGTACTACATAGTTGATCTGCATGATTTGTTTCCTTTGACATTAAAATTCCTTTTTAGAAGTAACTACTGATCAATGTTAATCAAACTGAAAGAATCTAAATTAGGAATTGTACCTAGTTAGATTCTGCAGCTGATGTAAACAAACATTTTCAAGGGAAACAACTCTTACAGATGTAGGGTAAGCACATAATATCTTTGTTGTTTATTTTGAATTGTGCACTGGAATAACTCTTCTTTCCAAAAGCTTACAACATGAGCATGCATACTTGTCAAAGCTGAAGAATTACAATTAAAAAAAAAATAAAAAATTCATTTGGATGTTTTCTGCTTAATCACAACATTAAAAAAAAATTCCAGCCTTGGATGAAAAAAATCTGTACCTGAAAAATACACAAATTTTGAAAAATCTTACGAAAAAGACATACTTCCAATGACTGGAGCAAGAGAGGTCTCCTGTTTGGCAACAACTGTGGATAAATTAAGATAGACGATGACGAGAGCATCAAAATATGAGGAATGAGGTGCGAGGGCTATAATGGGGGCCTCCTTGGCCGTGTGTTGTTCCCCTTTAACTGTCAACCAATGAAATCCACCGACAAAAAATACACACCGGCTCACAAATACCACAAGTGGGCGTAAAGAGCTACAAAACAGCAGAGGTATCTACATATCAATACATTTAGAAAAAGGATGGCATTGCTCCTATTATTCAGTTCCTACATTTAACATGATCATTCTAGCAATCTTCACATTTGCCAATATCACTGTGCTAGACATACCATAGATACTTTCATAAATATTTTTCGCCAACTTTTCAAAATATGAAATTTTTGTTACTTTACATTGAATTCAATCAGATTGAGGAATTTCTTAAAATTTCCTTTATATCAAACAGTAACAGCTATTGTGAATCATACAAAATTTGTCTGCCCATGGTTTTTCCCCCCCCCCCCCCCCATTTTGATTACGTTTTGCAAATGGACAAAGTTCATAAAAGAAATAAATAAAAAGTATATCTTTTAAAGTGATATTTTCTTCAATCAAGCAGATGTAGTACAAGGTATGCATGCATAGGAAATGTGTGCTTAATACACAAGTCATGCATATACAGGACTCGAAATTCATTATATCTTGCTTGTGAAATGTAGGCAGAGTTTTCCAATATGTGATTGGTAAAGATTTCCAATTTCTGAGTTGAAATTCACAAAATTTTGTAAGCTGAGTTTCTATCAACATTTCCTAAAAAGAAGTTATTTTAATCATATTGTATCTGATTTGGTTCAAATTAAATACATGGTACATACTTTCTGAGCTGTCTAATTAAAATCAAACCTTCCACAGTGACAATAAGAACATTATCTGTCTTAGCTTGAGCTGTATCAACAGGACTAATACTCCCCAAAACTGTATATTTGATAAACTGTATATCTGAACATTTCCTAAAAATTCTTGAGCCAGCCTTGCAAGATTTATTTCACTCATAATGCAAATTATTGCTCATAGCAGAAATTTATAATCCCTTTTCCTATATCCTTCAAGTATTCTAAATAACTTTGACAAATCTACAGAGACTTTTGTGCTAATATCGTGACACGATAGTAGAGATAGCAACCCATTGATATGCACTAAACAGAGCATGGACAAGTTTTGCTTAAGCATAATACTGGTAAATAGCTAGAAAAAGACTTCAATAGTACCCATAGCCAGAGCAGTTTAATTTAATTAGTTTAATTCAGCATCTGGACCACAAGTAAGAAGAAACATCCCATGATTTGTCATCAGTTTGAATTTTGCTTGATCACAACATTCATATCACTACCCTCAGTCACTGAAGCACAAAATGTTGGGCAGATGCAACATCTGGATCACAAGCTGGAAGAAGCAAACCAAGATGTGTCATTATCAGCAAGAATGGCTTGTATTCCACTTGCCAAAAAGTGAAAATCCTGGCTTAATTCATAAAGCATTGTAAGATATGTATCATGAGAAGAAGGTTGCTTATAATTCCACTTGTGGTAAGGTAACGAGAGTTGAAGTAAATATCCATACCACATTTCAATATTGAAAACCTACAGATTTCTACTGCATATATTTTGTTGACAAAATTTAGACAAAAGTTTGTGCACAGGTCCTTCCTTGGGTTCAGCTGTTTCTAAAACACAACTCATCACCCAACACACAAAGTGTTATCATGTCAATATATAAGTTTTGAGCCATTGATTTTTATATCAATGATGAAAATAATGTTTCCTCATATGAATCAGAGCTTATGAGATGTGTTGCATTTTAATGTTTCTTTGATAAAGTTTTGTCTACTTGAACAATACTGTTGATCTCAAAGAGATGGAAATACATATAAAAGCAGTCAAATCATGACTGTATAGCTTTTGTTATCAAACCCTGAAATCTTTCAAACATTTTAATTTTTTAATATGTACAATATATTACCATTATACTCCTTCATCCATTAGAAGTAGAAAATGCATAGGAGAGCAGTTAATATGGAGCTTGTGATCCTCTCTATGCTAAAAACCTTGGCAAAATGCATATGATTGGAAAATTCCTATCTGAGCACATTTCAATAATGTATCATTACGATATCACATCATCATTTCAGAAAATAATACAGGGCACTGCTTTTTGAAAGACAATTTTAAAAAAAATTTGCTTCAAATAAATAAAAATAAAACTTTATGGTATGCTTTTCAATATTTTTGGATTGGGGCTTCCTAAAAGGTGCACAGTAACACTCTCCAGCACCTCTGGATTTTTAAAATCATTTCAAGATATGACAAATCAAATATGATGAATTTAATCAAATCATAATCTAGAAGACCGTAAATGCTGATTATTAGATATATCCATTGGTGTTCTTTTTAAATGTCAATCTGCTGCAGAACTATTGCTCTCTGTGAAAATATTTCCCAGAAAGCTCTAGTTCTGCTGATAAATGTCACCTGAATATTGACATGACATTATCTATAATTATATGATGTTATCAGATTGAATGAATTAAAACGGGGATTATCATAATGGTCTGATTACTGATTAATGTTTCAGTTAGTTAAAGATATGTGGATCAGAATGATTTTTACACTTGTGCATGCACAGCTTATTGCTAACCCTTGCTGTAGGTTTCAGAAAGTGTAGTGCCCCTACCACCTATAAAAGCCCCCTACGGCATTTTTCACATCAAAGAAATTAAGAATCCTTCATTTAAAAAAAGAACAAATTACCTTAAACTGGTAATTACTCTATATCTTGTGTATTTATCAGGCTGTTTTGACGATTTGAAATAAAAAAATCAATGAATAAAACCCGAGTGGATTATATTATTGTTAACAAAAGTATATCAATAACTCACTTAATATGATCTATTTAATCATTTCTTAAAGGAAAAATTTCACTGGAAATATTTCAAAACAAAATTCTAAATAACTGCCCCCCCCCCAATTTTCTAAGTACCTGGAACACTTAATAGGATGAATATGACATCTTGTCTTTTTTTTTTAAACACAAAATACAACCATGTCATGTGCCTAATATGTAAATATCTATACTGTTCTAACCATCAACTGAAGGCATGGCAGTGATACACACTAAAATACAAACAAAACAAATACTGTAAAATACATGTATTTCAAAGTCTGAGGTTCTTCAACAAAACTTTGATTGACCGATTGATTGTTTGCTGTTTTCTGCCACACTCAACAATTTTTCAGTTATCTGGTGGCATACAGTTTTTATTGGTGGAAGAGAGAACCCAGATACAATGTACCCGGGAAGAGACCACTGACCTTCTGAAATTAAACTGGCAAACTTTCTCATATATATATCGGTGAGAGTGAGAATTGAACCCATGCGACTAGTGAGATATCCAGTGGTTCAATAAACATTGATAATTGAGGATGGATGGACGTGGTAATTCCAGTATACTCTCCACTCCCCCACCCCCCCACCCCCAAAAAAAACCTTTGTAATTGGGGGTATAATAACAGATGAAAGAAGGTTTAATTTTAATCGATTGACTCCTTTTCATTTTGTGAGTTGAATTTATGCTATTCATAATATATTGTGCTTTGATGAAATATTTAAGTTTCTAGCCCTGAATGTTTCAGCAGCAAGAACAAAAAATACAGTGAAAATAAAAAAATTAAGACAGAAAAAAAAAAGTGAAAAAAAAATAATAAAAATCATGCTTGATTAAGATTAAAAGAGAATATTTTTTCATCAAAGTATCATTCTTTTCAAAAAAAAATTAGCTAAAAATGATGAAATTTGCGAGTTCTGTCAAAATAATTCTGACCTAGTGGAGATTTACATATGTGATCACCTATAAATGAATTTAAAAGATATCAATAACACGCATTTGCTAGCCAATGGTTTCTGATGTCTACTGTCCTCACAAAACCTTGATCTACCATGCTACCAAAAGTTGGGATTGATTATTTCACATAACATCTCATTCTACTAAGATCAAAACAATTGAAAAGCTCATGACATATTTTATGTCAGAGTTTTTACCAAACGTAAACAAAGACTGAAGGACATAAGCGATGTTTCTGACATTTTCTCTAAAATAATTTTTTTCATATCCTTGATACAAGGAGTTCTTGTATGATTTTTGAAATAGGTTTAAATTCTATAATGTAGTAATATTATCATTAGCATTATCAGCCTGAGTAGTGGTTAGATCGCGAAAAATGATAAAGAAATGCCACATAATCTATGTCCTTAAAATTTATGACTGAAGAACACTCAGTGCTGAGGAATAGCGGCCACTACAACAGATGGGACCCATTCACAGAAATACAAGATTGTGGGTGGGAAATTTTTCATTTGCCAGTTTATTGCTTGACATTTTTTCATGTAACTTGCACAGTTAGCAGGATTATACAGACTAGAAGCATCCCTATATGTAGGACACAAACATTAGCTTTGAAATGATTGATCAAGCAATATACAGATTTAAGTCCAATTATATCTCTGGGGAAAAATTATAACTTTTAATAGCACAACTGAATAGACAGAGGGTTTGTATCAGAAAAGAGTAGCATATCAGACACTGGTGGCTAGCGAAGATGTTAATAACAGTGCTCATACAGAAAGGTATGGAAAATTTACCCAACTGATGAATCAATTTATATGCATGCACTAAATATCCTGAGTATTGACACTAAATATTTAGATAGTGATAGTATAGAATATACACAATTACTGTGCCACATCTATAAAGACTAATTAGCAAAAAAAAAAAAAAAATAACTACAGAATAATATAAACATGATGCCAAATTTCTGTACGACATCATAGATCACTTTCAAAATGATAATCAATATTCCAATTTCTACACAGTATAATATATCTTCACAATCCTGTGCATGTACTTTTACTACTTTACTCATTATGAATATTGCAATACAGTTTAAAATATTGCAATACAAAAGTTGGTGGCAATACTCAGCTCAGACTTCCTATATACATACAGTTACTGATAATAGTTTACCCTGTATTATCATGGTAAATCATTGGTGAAAAATGCATTATTAAGATATTACATGATCACATATGCCTGGAGTGTATAGATATGATTATATACATAATTATATATTGTGATTTAAATATGTATATAATGTACGTGCTTTCGAAATATATGATGTGGAGTTAAATAATAGGTTATCAAATATGTGACGATTAACTTTCTGTACAATATGGATCATGAAGTGAATAATGAACTAATTATCTAGGCTTAAAGACGTGCTTTTAAGTCATGCAGTTCAACTTTTCAATGTATCATAAGATTTAAGATATACTAAATAAAACAGAATACTTTATTCAACAAATTTGGGCCCACAGAGGAGTCTAATGTACATTTGAAGTCAATATTAGCAGTGATTCCATTTACATTGTTGTGTGCTTCAAATTCATCTAGTAGACTACCAAATCTGGTACAAAAATAACTTGATTGTAAATAAAAACAAAAGCAAAATACACTAACTACAATTTACATGGGATTAAAAAATCTCTGAAAGTGATAAAGAGCAATAATCCATAAAATTAATAAAGGCTGTAAGAGTAAAATCTAAAATTATCAACATAATTTACTTTCATCATTCTATACATTTCACATTATTTTGAATTAACTCCCATTATTTGTATAGCATTAACTGGAATATAATCAGGGAAATTTAACAAGGTTTTGTGCACTGCATCTGGGCCCAAATGCATCCTCATATCTTTAATTTTTTGAGGACTTTTAATTCACTAATTCTTTTAACTGAAGTTGAGTAAGTCAAATTAACATTAAGTAATTGAAGAATAATAAAAGTCTTATAAATTGGAATATGCAATATATATTGTAAGGATGCTCTCTCTCTACCTGCATATATATATATGTATATATGTATATATATATATATATATATATATATATATATATATATATATATATATTCTGTAAAATGACTTACTTTCTCCATCCTTCTAGAGGTTTCTTTTTTTCCTCTGGTGTTCTATTGGCCAATGAAATAGCTGCTAATAGCCAGGCAAGCATAAATAAGACAGCCAAGGACACTAACCTCACAGGTGCAATGGTAACAGACATGAACACAATCTGAAACAAGGCATGTTTGTGAAACATAACTTTTCCTCAATACAGAATAACATATAGTATTTCTAAATTCTTTTACATGTCACAGACACAGATTTGTCAATGTGACACCACTGGAAAAGCTTAGCCTCTGATATTACATCCAAACAAAAGGCCCCCATGGGCCACAATGTTCACCTGGGCTTTTCTGTTTTTCATCAGATTTTTCACTCTCTCTATTCCACTGAAAATTTTGACCCCATATTATGAACCCACTCTATCCCACAGGGTCATGACTAAATCTACAAAACATAGGGATGCATCTGTAAATATTACTATCATGGACTTGCTGTTGTGTTCTCAAGTGGATTTTATTATTATATATTTTTTTGCCTATATTCATGTACTATGTCAAATTTGATCACCAATTCTAGCCCCATTTTTAACCCTGGGTAAAATAAGAGGTGTTGAGAAACACTGATGCCCCAGATTACAACAAAGTGGAACTGTAAGACATTGTAATGGTTTTTTTTTATTTCCAAAAGCTAGGCCACTGGTCAATGTCAAGGACAACAAATCTGGTATCATTGGAAGTTCTTCTCACGAAAAATGTTCATGCTAAATATAAAAACAGTACCTCTTCCGATTTGAAAGATACGACTTATATTCAAATTTTCTACAAAGGTCAATGTTAAGGTCACCAGATCTAAGATTCTGGTGTCAATGGAAAGGTCTAATGCCACAAGGAATACACATACCAAATATGAAAACTTTACCTCTTATGGTGTAAAATATATGACCAAGATTGAAGTATTTTGCCACAGACAGATGGACAGGCCAAAAACTATATGCCTCCAAATCTTCCATTTTGGGGGCATAAAAAACAACTGTGTCCATACGACTTGGGAATGCCCTGTGTGTTTTTGAAAACAATGTTTTAAAATTTTCTAAATATATTCTCATGTAATATTTTGAATCATATTTCAGCTCCACTCTACCTTTAAGGGCCATGATTTGAACTGACAAGTCAGAGAAGGACCCACAATAAATAAATCCATATGATGCTGTACCACTGTACTAAGTGTAGTCAGATGAACTAAATCTTTTTTCTGGGTTCAAAGATACATGCAATTAAAAATACTGTCATCTAATATGCAAGTTTCAGGATCAGGGCTCTTCTGTGTAGAAGGTGCATTTAGTGGAACTTAGAATGCTTAAGTGAGACAGAGTGAACCTACAGTCAGTGAGGGAGATGATAGAATGTATTATAAGCAGTTTCATTTAAATAGGAAATATAAAATACTATCAAAAGAAATTTTTACTAAAGAGAAAACATAAACACAATGCTATATCTACCAGTAATATCCTACAAATGATAAATATTATTAACGAAAAAACATGATATAATAACAGTGTTCCAGCTAAAAGGAAATGGAGAGGCGCACACCCCCGCCCTCAAATCAACATGCCCCTCTGTCCCCCACGTGCACCCCTGTGTCCCTTGTTAGCACCCTTATTTACTTTTATTGCCTTTTTTTAGAATAATTAATATGATTTCGAAAGCAAATCCAGGAACCCAAATCTATCACCTAACAATTTAACAATCAGCACTTCACACCTCTCATCTTGGACATTGACGATTATACAATTTTTGCAATCCAACCACTTATCAGTGATGAAAGTGTTACTGTGCCCACACAGACCGAACAGGAGTTAAACAAAAACACAAGTTGAAATGATATGAGCAGTGTCCAAGCCAGCTGTATTAATACAAATAGCTGTGTCTTCTAATGGAGGATAGTTTTCACATTCCGACCAATTATCGGTGATGAAGTTATTACTTTGATCTCTTTAATAACTGAACAGGAGTTCACAAATAAAAACACAGGCTGAAATGATATGAGCAGTGTCAAAGCCAACTTTTTAAATATAAATGGCTGCATCTTCTTAAAAAAATTCATATCGAACGTGAAAGGCATATTGCCTACACAAAAACGTAAACTTGCACAACTCGAGAATGAGCAAAAGAAAATATCTAAGACCAGCCAGAGCATAACTACATTTTTTCTGAATAATAATATTTCTTGATAAGACTTTTTTAAAAAAGTGAAAGTAACATTGATCTTCAGTTCTATTTATAAATTCTTGCCCGTTCTAAAAAAAAAAAAAAAAAAGGCTTTTATATTAAAGTTTGGCTAAAAATTAATTTCTTACATCAAAAAATGTTTTTTAATGTATTTATATATATGTACACACTGAATTTATTCTTGAATGTTTATAATGTAGATTAGTGCTTGTTTATATCTTTAAATGAAATTAAAATAAATAAATTTTAATAAAATTTGAAGGAGTTCATTATTATTATGAAGAAATAATGACATTAGATAGGCCTATTAAATATATATACAAAACGGCAAATCGCGAAAAATGCCCTTCTCTTGCACCCCTCCACTTTCACTGTCAAGTTTTAAAGTTGATCTCAAAACGTATCTTTTTAGATTAGCTTTTAATTTATGATTGTTTTACTCAAATGAATTACTTTACTAAAAAAAAAAAAAAAAAACCCTGTAGTTTAGCATTATGATTATATCCTTTACATGTATTTAATTATTTCTAAGGGTTGTTTTAAATTGTTTTATATGTTATTATGCATGGTAATTATTTCATTGCATAAGGCGCTAAATTTTATTCTATTCACATATATAACGTATATTCACATATATTTTATTATATTATCTGTAAAGCACTTTAGAAGATGCAGGTCAATAGAGCGCTATATAAAGCTATTGAATTACAATTACATTTTCAAATCCTAGCTGGAACACTGAATAAGAATTCCAATTGTATCTAATTAATCCCTGAATACTTAATCATTTACTTACTTTTATATCCATCTAATTCAGGTGATGAAACTTACTGAGCATATTCACTTATGCAGTGACGGGTATTTGTCCCACCTCTGCATGTAAACAAATTGGTCTGCACTTTACTGTGTACAAGAGTTTTCTAAAGGGAAATAACTTGCACGTATCTCAAAACTTACAAATTAATATTAAAAAGAATCCAAGTCCCATAACTCTGTAATAACAAAGCTGTTATCTCAAAGTTAAAAGGCATCTTCCTCTTCCTAATCCAAGCATTACTTTTGAAGTCTATGAAAATCTTCTCTAGTAACTTCAAGTTATTGTGTAGTATAGAAAGTGATATCATTTATCAATATTAAAAAATTCCAAGTCCCTTAACTCTGTAAAGACAAGGCTGATAAATCTAAAAATCAGAAGAGGTCTTCCTATGGCCAATTCAAGTATTACGCAAAATTTAAGAAAGGAATCTTCTCAGAGAAACTTACTGTGTGCTATAGATAGTGCTAACTGATGGATGGACAGAGTGATTACTATAGGGCACCTGCCAAATGGCAAGGCCCTACTGACTTTGCACACATTGCAATGCTTGCATATCAATACCACTAACCATGGCCAGCACTTGAGAAGATTTATACCATTTTGATTTATTGTTACATGATGGCATCATGGACAAAACATGACATATGTAAAATATGTCAGATGCATTTGAAATATGCCACAGGATCAACATTGTCAATGACAAAACATTTAAATTGAAAGCATGGAATGGAAATGAGTAGAAGTGACAATACTGTTTCTAGTATCATGGATGTCAAGTCTAAACCAGTCCAAATCCATGAGTAATCATTGCAAAATGCTAATAAAGGTTTTTGATTTTAACTTGCATATCAAAATTTAAAAATAGCTACATAGACCCAAACAGAAATACCCAAACCCAAATTAAAAATCCTGAACCAATCCTTCCTGAAATTTTTGGAACAGCAACAGCCCTATATCTGTGCATGTGTTGGTAAATGCACTGAAAAATTCAATATGGCTGAAATAGTAATCTTCACAAAGACCTTAAAAACTGACTCACCAGTAGGACTAGTGGACTATCTCAATTTACTGCCCCCTCCCCTCACCCAAAAAAATTCCATAGTACATGTTTATCACATACATTATTGGATATATTGTATAACTGTACAATCAATTTTTACATATATTCTGAGACCATATTTAATGTAATGTTGTTTTCTCTTTCTGTTTGCTTCTTTAAGAATACTTGTAGCTTTACTTGGCATTGCATCGTCTTTAAACATTAAGTATCACAATGTTACTTATTTCCACTACATATTACTATACATGGAAAAACTCGTTAAAAATGAGTTTGTTGAATATGTGTGAAATAGCTCTGTCAGAAATGTTTTATGTTCTCCTTCCTAAGGAATACTTTCTGGCAATACCAGAAAAACAATACCATACATGGTATTTTTTTCTTCTTTTTTTTTTTTTCACCCACAAATTATACTTCAAATTCACACATTTTTCACACTCATGAAAAAAACTGAGTGCATCTTAGAAAGTAGTCTTATCTACCAACATCAAATGCAAATGACTGATTTTCTTTTTTCTTTCCTTTTTTTTTTTTGGACAAAATTGCAGAAAATTTCCTATTCAGAGATAACTACAACTGACAAACTTCATTTCAAATTAATTGGAGAATGTGGTGTGATACAGAATGCAGCCATTTCTGATGTTTCAACAAGTTGTTCATTAAATATTTGCAATATTTAAGTACAAGTTACCTTGACAATTACAATTAACATTCTTTACTTCAAAAAATAAACAAACCATAGGGTCCAAACGCTTATTTTATGTTGTATTTATCGATTTATTTTAATTCTGATGGTAAATTTATGCAAATGTGATGTTTAGAATATTTACATCCAACAATTTATTTAATGTGATTTACAAAAAATCTACAATCCAATCAGACATCTTGATTATTGATTTTCACTGGTCTTGGTCTTCTGACCATTGAGTTTTCATGAAGACTGAAATAGTGAGATGGAAAATTGCAGTTTATTCTCTTCATATTTTGTTATCTGTAAAGTATAAAGAGGATAATTCCAGTGTATTGTATTAAGTAATTTGCAAGAATTTAAATTGCATTCAAATGATTGATATTTCATACAATCATCAAAAACAAGTTTGGCATCAAAAATTACAAATATTATGAAGTATGATCTGGCACTTTTCATCTGTTTTAAAGTATTCATAATCATTTAAATACATTTTTTTAATAAAAAAATCTTAAATTTTAGTATTTATTTTTTACCATATATGCATTAAAATTTTTAACTCTCCAATGAGGATCTCCCAAGTTGCTGAACATTTATATTGAAAATCCTACACTACACCAAACTGCAATTGATTATAAGGTGTACACCCACTATACCGAGTGTACAACAGTGTGGACAAATCAAATGAGCCCATAACCATGATACCTTTATTCAACTAAATATGAACAGTATTATCAGTGAGCAAAGTATACACAATATTACAATTAAATCTAATAATTGGTGAGAGTGTCCTATAATTCTGATAAATAACCCAGATGGGCTGTATATAAATACATTCTAAAAACATATAAAGCCAAGGAGACTTACTCTAACAATATCTATTGTGCTAAACTGCAGATTATGCACAAAAGGATTTTTAACTATTGGATACATCAGAGATTCCTGACGAGGAACAACCACGGGTCGCTTCATTCTTTGAGATTAGTGCAGCAATAGCCGTAAAGTCAGAGCAATGATTCACTTTCAATTTGAAGTTCTAATAGTAATACACATCTCTCATCAACACAGGAAGTTGCAGTTAATCAAATAGTCGCTTCCGGTCACACATGCGTACTTCGAGTCTGAACTCGTCGAGTAGGAATAAGAATTGTGGGTAATCTATTGCGACGACAACGACAAGCCCTCTCAAAATGGCAACCGAGCCAAACTAAAAAATTACCATATTTTGGGACCAAAATACCTCCCATTTTTTGTACTTTAGAAGGAAAAAATAGTGATAAATTTATTTATCATGGAAAGCGCTGGTGGATCAAATCAGAAGAGCGAGTTTCTGGTGGGTTCAAAGTATCGTTTGGTTAGAAAAATAGGCAGTGGGTCGTTTGGAGACATTTATTTGGGCATCAACATAACAAACGGTGAAGAGGTAGCTGTAAAGCTTGAATCAACCAAGGCACGGCACCCCCAACTGCTATATGAAAGTAAACTGTATAAGATTCTTCAGGGTGGTGTTGGAATCCCGCACATTCGCTGGTATGGCCAAGAAAGGGATTACAATATTCTTGTGATGGATCTCTTGGGGCCAAGTCTTGAGGATCTTTTCAACTTCTGTTCTCGAAGGTTCACAATGAAAACCGTTTTAATGCTTGCTGATCAAATGATAGGCCGAATTGAGTATGTCCATAACAAAAATTTCATCCACAGAGATATCAAGCCTGACAACTTTCTCATGGGAATCGGTCGACATTGTAACAAGGTTTTCCTAATCGACTTTGGATTGGCCAAAAAGTACCGAGATAGTAGAACTCGTACTCACATTCCATACAGAGAAGATAAAAATCTCACTGGAACTGCTCGATATGCAAGTATCAATGCACATTTAGGAATTGAACAAAGCCGAAGAGATGATATGGAATCCCTTGGATACGTTTTGATGTACTTCAATCGTGGAAGTTTACCATGGCAAGGACTTAAAGCCAACACAAAGAAACAAAAGTATGAAAAAATCAGTGAGAAAAAGATGTCCACACCTGTTGAAGTGCTGTGCAAAGGTTTCCCAGCAGAGTTTGCCATGTATTTGAACTATTGCCGTGGACTGCGCTTTGAAGAGGCTCCTGACTATATGTATTTGCGACAACTGTTCCGAATTCTTTTCCGAACCCTGAATTATCAGTATGATTACACATTTGATTGGACAATGTTGAAACAGAAAGCAGCGCAAGTTGCTCAGTCAACAGCAACTGCAGCTGCAACTGCTGGCCGCTAAAGATTCATTTTATGAGAGTATTGAATCTTTTAAGTTTCATTTGATGTATAAGAACAAGGAATCTTGAGTAATTTAAGAAATTTAAATGTGATAGAATGAACAGAATGCTCAAGGTATTCTAGCATGTCTGAGAAAAAAATCAGCTAGTTAGTATGAGAAACTGTAACATTAGAGAATGTTTAGAGGGAAATGTATTTTGAAAAAGATAATTTGCAGGTATTGGAAAGGCAAGATCTGTAGCAATGTATGAATGTGGAAATGACTGAAAAATGTCTGGATTGTACTTGGTAGATATTAAGCTTAATGCTTTAGAGCTTTTGTTGGTACCGCAGATCTATGATTCTTTGTTTTGTAAATTAACTTTATAAGGAAGGGAATTGTGATAAAATAAAAAAAAATTTTCAATATATTCATTGAAAATGCTTACCTGGCAATAATTTATTGTTAATAATTGATATTTTTGAACACGATTTGTAATTTGTCATTTTGGAAGTCAAATTGTATAACCAAAGTTTTTGCAATTTTAAATTTGAATGTATTGGATTGAATAGGTTAATAAATGTTGTTAATGTCCTCATTGACAGAAATAGTAAGACCATTGTTGTACATGTATAAACATAATGTACATTGTTATTATTTTTTACTTGTATAACTGTTTCTTTAATAATAGTAACATTGATAATTTGCTTTTTTAATCTGTCAAAATTTTGGTTTGAAGTGGATTGTTTAAAAAAATCAATGTTATGTGGTAGTGAAATACATTTTTATGTCATCTGTTCATTCGTTTGAGTACATGTATACATGTCAATATTAACATGGTAAACTTAGTGCAAACTTTTTTTTTAATTTTATTTTTTCTGATGTGGTAAAATGATTAATGCTATTTGTTACACAGGTTATATTTGTTATAGGGAACAGAGAGAGAGAGAGAGAGAAAGAGAGAGAGAGTTATTTTCCTTTTATTTGTTAAATAAGTCAAAAGTCATATGAATTTGTTGTGATTATATTTATTAAATCTAAAAACTTCAGTACAATATTACCTGTCAACACCCACGTGTAGGAACCATTTGATGTAGTTGTGTATTGTAATATGAAGTATTTGAAGGAAAAAATTAATTTAGTGGATAGATAACTTTAAAAAAAATTATTTTCATTCAGTTAAATTGTGTCAGTGTAAGTCTTTTTTTAACAGCTTCATCTCATAACTGAACCTTAAGTATCCGTCATAATTTTTTTTTAAGACTTACTTTATGGTTGTAAGAAATGTAGTAATTCATCGTAGTCATCTTGTCTGTAACCATGGTAACTGTTTGTATGAAGAGCCAAAGTAAACTTGAATGTATTTAATCTACTAGAACACAAATGTAATGTTTGAGATATCAGAGTCCAATAAAATCCTCTGTGTGGTGAATTTTGTGGTTATGAACGGAATAATTTTGAAGGGCATGTAGGTTTGCTGAATGTTTACATAACTAAATGAGTAACCAGACTGTCCAGATTTTTCTGCATATCTGTATATGCACTGTCAAATGTATAAATATGAGTATGTTCAAATGAAGGGTCATACTTTCTTTTACAGGGACTTAATTAATAGGATTGGGTCATTTTAAATACTAAATATTAGGAAATATTTAATTTATTGAAGCCTTTAATGCAGGGGTCACAAAATGTACAAAAAGTGTTGCACATAGATATAAATCTTCACAAGACCAGCAAGACACATAGATATAAATCTTCACAAGACCAGCAAGACAACATATTGTTGTAACCTTCATTGGACTCTTACCAAATACATGTATTTTGAAGTATGTAATTTATACATGCTCGCAGACAACAGTTGATCTTGAGGATGATCTACAGAGGTATAACATATTATGTAAAGTGTGGAGGATTTTTTGTCACAAATAGATGACATTGTCAAAATTAACTTAGATTTTTGGTTATCATGGTTGTGGTGCACTCAGGTTACATGCATCTATTATATCCAGATGATTGTTTTACTTCTCCATAGCTATAAGCTCAGGTGAGCTTTTCTGATCACCTGTCAGCCTAAACTTTACATATTTTTAAATGCACATCTTTAAACAGAATGTATTTCTATGGTGCAGAGATGTCCCTTCATTTGGGGTTTTCTGTTTTTATTTTCATTTCTCTGTTGCATATCAAGCTGAAACTTGCTGTGTGCCTTCTTTGTGGGTTATTCTAGATCATGTTACAATTTTGATTTATTTCAATCTCTCTTGCAGATGTTTGTACCATTATTTGAAATGTTATATGGAGGGTACATGATTTGTCCATCTAATTCCTTCCATTGTTTTCAAGTGAGAACCTTATTAGTCCCTTACTAGTGAAACCGAAAGGTACTAAAAGAATCCTTCATAAATGTGAGTGGGGGATTTCAAAAGGGGACAAGATTCACAGTTTAAAACTAGGCTGAATCGTCGGAGATTTAAAATCTTGAATATCATTTGATCTTGAATGCAGAAAATAATCAGACTGTCAGAAAGAGCATTCCTAAAAATGGTTAACTCTTGTGTAAACTGAAAAAGCTACCCCTCAGAAAGTGTTCATAATTGAAATTTGAAGAAATTTTATTTCAACATATAACATAAATCATAGAAATTAGATGATGTTGAAGTAGTGTTGGACAGAAAAATCTTGTATGGGTAAAGAATCTCACACTTGTGTAATTTGAGAATATAGGTTTCCCATATGTCTGTCCTACTTGGTTTTCTAAACTTTAAAGTTTTACCTTGCCTGAGCTGAATATTTTTTGTCTGTCTAACCGTCTGTATGTTTGTTCTATGTCCCTTTGAGAATTTTTCACTAGTATTGAAACATCACCAGCTGTAGGTGAAGTACCACAAAGACTTGTGCTTGGAGCTCAGAGCTATAGCAGTAAGGGTTCTTTAATATGTCAATGACTTCTGTGACATGGGACCTCTGTTTTAAGGTCATATCTAAAAGACCCATGATTCTCATTTCTAAATGCTGAGTATTTGATGATGGAGCAATTATTACCTATATATACATCTTAGTTTGATGAGGCCATGGCTTGAGCAGGGATAAACTCACAACCTGCCGGTTATAAAATGAACACTAACCACTGAGCTACTGTGACCAGGGAACTGTTCTCCAGAACAACTTGGACAATTTCATTCACACTGGGCAAGGTCATCTTTGGGTAAAGGAAATTAAAGTTTGAAAAAATGAAGGACCATGTTCACTTCAACGGGGAGATAATTTGGAAAAGGTAAAAAATAAGGTGATGTCTTTTTCTCATTAACCAGAGCATGAAATTACATGACAGTTTCCTAATATTGAATAGATTTAAGGTTGTTAAAATCATGGCCCTGTGAGGCCACAGTAGGGTAATGTGGATATATAGGAAATATGTTTTTAAGAACCACTGGGACAGAAAAGTTTGAATTTACATGAAAGCTTCCTGACAGAGTAGATTCAAGTTTGTTCATGATACCAGGGTGTAGGGTGAGGGAACAATAAAAGACCAAAGTTTTACAGGAAGATAAAGGAAAAATATTAATAATGAGAGGGTCATGATTAGTGATGTTGATATGCAAGCAGCATCCCCAGATAGTGCAGATTGAAGTTTGTTCAAATGATGACCCCCAAAGTAGATTGTGTCACAATGAGGATAAAAATTTTAAATGATAATTTATAAGGAAACATCCTTAAAAATCTTCATCTCGGCAACAACTGGGTCATGATTAGTCATATTGGTTGGTTACGATATTTGTATATTGTTGAAAATCTTGCTCGTTAATTTTTCATTTAACATTAAATCATTAGGTAAACTAAACTCTGAATCTCCATTGGAGTGCATGTTATCTTGTTTTGGGTCAAAATGAGCTGCTGTGAGAAATGTTAAGAATCTGCCTAGTGTCCACTGATCATCGTTTATGTACCCTTAGGCAATTACGTTATTTCAAGAATGACGTCTTAGATCCACCATTTCCCACGATATGGCCTATGTTTACCCAGACCAGAAGTATGCCTTGATTATAATGGGCAGATGATCTGAAGTGCATAATTTGATGCAAGTTAAATAAATAATTTATTGGTTGTAACCATAAATGTGATCTGTAATGTAAAAAAATCAGTTCACCAAAATACCCATGAAAATGTTGCATTAGACATGTTTAATGATCTGTGTTATGATCATGAGGATGTAAATATTTGGGTATACATTGTGGAGTGATACTAAATACCAATGAAAGAAGTATACAGATTTGTAACAAGGGTTTGAAGGGAAAATTCTTTAAATATCACAACAGCATAGCCAAGGTGATGCAGGTGAGTGATGTGGCCAAAGGGCCTCTTGTTTAATCATTAAGCTTTAATTTATATGGAGTTAATATTTAATGTGTGTAAGTTTTATCAAAGTTGAGTGATTTTTGAAGAGGCATTACAACTCATTTTGCACTATTTAATCGAGTGCTTTTTAAAGCAGATAAAATAGTAAAAATCATAACAATACTGACAATTTTGAACATTAGGGATGCATTAATTTGCTCTCAAATGCACTTTAAAGATCATCCGGAATTCAATGGTTTCTTCTTTCTGACTTGGACATTTTACATCATATGATTCAGTATGACAACACACGTGTTGTGTAAAAACTTATTTAAATACCCCTTAAAAGGGTCCACACTCGCTTATCGAGTATGGGATTATTTCCTGCTTCTTGGTAAGTAATTATAAATCATTATTATAACAGAAAACCTTTCATGTCCCTATAACCAAATAATGTTTTCTTTTTAAAGTATGCCACATGTTTTGATAAAAATAACACTTACTTTTAAATCCCTGCGTGTGTGTCTTGTAGTTAGAGGGTCATAGTGATATCTCCACACAAATTCTAGTGTGCGTATGTGTTGAATCTCATTCTATTTTAACCCTTTTCTTACATTATCTGTCAAAATTCTGGGTTTAGCCATTGTATGCCAACTCTCATTGGATTGTTTACCCTCCGTGCGCATGCATCAGAAGACCAAAAGAAGAAGTCTCAATGTTGTTAAAAAAGGGCCTTCAAAAACTATTAATTTTTGCATTTAAACGAGAATTTTCAACTTTAGAAATGTGTTAATTTTGCAACGTTTATACATTTAACTATGCAACAAAATTAGAGAAAGCTCTGGAAAATTTCATTTTACAATTTTGGAGCAACATGAGCTGTAGTGTCTCTTTAAGAGATATTTGGGACTTTGTGCAAAAATAGTTTCCTGTCAGGTTTTTTTTTCCATCATGTAGGAAACTAAACTTTGATGTCTGGTTACCAAATGAGTAGGTACAATAAAGTTTTATTTTTTTTATGATTGACTTATTGTAACAAAATTTGTAAGATTTGGTTTCATGGTTGAATGAACTTCAATTGTATTGTCAACTGTGTCTTTCTATCTGTCTATGGCAAAGCACTTTAACCTTGGTAATATCTTTTATGCCATAAGAGGTAAAACTTACATATTTGGTATGTGTATTACTTGTGGCAAGACCTTTCCATTCACTCCAAGACCTTTGACCTGGTGACCTTAACATTGACCTTTGACCCACCTACAAAATTCAAATATAATACAAATTTTTCAAATTGTAAGAGGTCCTACTTTTATAATTAGCATGTGCATTTCTTTTGAGAGGACCTTTCTAGTGATACCAGATTTGTTGACCATGTGACCTTGACTTTTGACTAAGTTTTTGGAAATTTAAAAAAACTTTAACTTTGGTCATACCATTTACACCATAAAAGGTAGACCTTTAATATTTGGTATGTGTATTTCTTGTGGCAAGACCTGTCCATTGACACCAAAATCTTTGACCTGATGATCTTTGCATTGACCTTTTACCTACTTTTAGAAAATTCTTCTGTAAGCCATATTCTTTTAAACACAAGGCACTGCTTTTAAAAGGTGAACAAAATGAAAATTACTTATCATTCTCAGTGTTGCTACAAATTATTTTCAACTTAAATGTCTTGCAGTTCCACATTGTTGTAATTCAGGAGCATCAGTGTTTCACAATAGAATAATTTGATTGTTGCAAGTAAAAATGAAAAGTCAGTTTTCAGGTATAACAGTATATTATATTACAAATGGACATTACTGAAACAGAGAAGGTTGGTTGTATATTGTTTAACATCCCTCTCGAGAATCTTTCACTCATATGGAGACACCACCATTTCCAGTGATGGGCTGGAAAATTTAGGCCTTATGCTTGGTGCTTATGGCCTTTTAGCATGGAGAGATCTTTCTCGTGCCACATCTACTGTGACATGGGTCCTCATTTTTTGCAGTCTCCTCCAAAGTACCACCCCATTTAGTAACCTTTTATGACAAGCTAGGGGTACCGAGGACCTAGCTATTCTAACCCAGATCCCCACAGGACAGCAAAGAAGGAGAGAAAAATCTTTGGAACAATCAACTATCAAACCAGGGACCCTTGCATTACTAGTTAAGTGATCTAACCATTGAGCTACTCAGGCAAATATACAAATTATGGTAATAGTACTATAATATAAATTCAGAATTGGAAGAGCACACTGGGGATTGAAAGTTATAAACAGATACTCTTACATACATGTATCGTTTTACTGCAATTTTCTCATTAAAAAGGTACTTTGTTGAGGTAAAATATGTGCCTACTTAGACATGCATGTAGTTTCAGTTTTGTTCGAATATGAGTCCCCTCATCAAGATGGGGGCCAAAACAAAAATTCATGTTTCTGGGACTTGTCTCCACTCTTTAATTCAGGTCAACAAAGTCTGAAAGCAGAACCACATATTTTACATGTCTTGAATTTGTTTAGTGAAGCCCTGAGATAACATATATATTGAATGGAAATGCCTATCTTCAGCACCTTTAAAATGTCGCATTTTGAGCTGTTTATCTAAAAACACCTTGTACCTTAAAGTGTTGATTTCCCAAAGTTTCGTTGGTTAATTTATTTTGCATCCTTTCTAGAATTTTCCATGCATATTGAGATGTCATTAGCTGTAGGTGATGTACCTCAAATTTAGACCTATGCTTAGTGCTCAGGGCTGTAGCATTGAGGGTTCTTTAATGTACAAACTTCTACGACGAAACAGGACCTCCATTTTTAAGGTGATATCTGAAAGGCCCATGACTCTCACTTCTAAATGGCAAGCATTTTGCAAAGTAGCAATCATTACATATGTGTACATCTTAATTTTGATGCAGCCATGGCATGAACAGGACTCGCACTCAGGACCTTCTAGCGAAAAAGCGATGCTCTTTCACTGAACCACTTTGATTGGATCCCAAAGTAGATACAAGGTCAAATACACATTATATGTAAACCACTAAAATGACCAATGACACAAACAATTGTCAAATTTGGGACCAACAAAAGTTTTACAGAAGATGGGTAAAGATGTACGAATAAGTAAAGAAGTACAAAAAGCTAGCACTAACTCTACAAACACAATGATTCTTTGTTTCATGAACAGGTCCATATCTATTTTCCATTATATTTATTTTCCATTGTCAATTTGACTATACTTTTCAAATTTATTCACATACATCATAAGGAGTCTTACTGGGTGCAAATCAATTTTGCTTACAATTAATTAACAGATTCTTCTTGTCAAATGAGATAGTCTAAAATGATTGATTGATTGTTTTATGTCCCGTCGAGAATTTTTCACTCATATTGAGGTGTTACCAGTTGTAAGTGAAGTACCACAAATTTAATCGAATTGATTAGCAAGGCTGTATATAACCAGAACCAGTATAACAAGGGCAGTTCGTAATGTGATCAAATTACTAAAATATCTGTCAACTAGCTCGAGCTACAAATGATTTCCTTTACATATTTTCCGTGGCCGAGTGGCTAGAGCATCGCACTCAAAAACACAAGGCCTCTCACCTCTAGTCGGCGCGGGATCGATTCTGTCTGGCGCCGATATTTGTGAGAAAGTTGCCAGTTCACTTTCGGAAGGTCGGTGGTCTCTTCCCGTGTACATTGTACACACTGATCTGGGTTCTCTCTTCCACCAATCAAAAAAAAAAATGGACGCCACCAGATAATCGAAAACTTGTGGAGTGTGGCGAACACAATGATCAATCGATCATATAAGCATAATTTGATGCCGTGGCTAGGATTCCAAACAAATCAAAACAAAAACAAAACAAAACAAAACCACCCTTTTAATTTTGATTGAGCGCGAAGTATTATATCGCATATTATAGTTGAAAGGTGCTGGGACTGACCTTTTGTGTCGTCTGACAGTCATCATATTCCCTCCCTTCTCCTGTTTTAACAAGAAAGAGGAATATGCAATGGACCAGATTGGGGTTCGAACTCGCGATCGCGGGCTTTCTGAATCTCTGGACATATACCTCAATTGGTAGGAGCACTTGATTAGCGATTCTGTGATCCTGGGTTCGAGTCCCGTTCTAGTCTGTTGCTTTCTCTCATCCTGTTACATTTGGTGCTGTCGATCTGCCCCAGGATTTGACAGGTGAACATGCCTGCCAGGGAATAAATCATAAAAGATCCTGTCGGTGGGCTAACTTCGTGTAAGGTGTGAAGACATATAAGGAGTGAGGAATGTGGTAGTCAGGCGTGTTTGAGTGCCGAAGACTGGATAGCTCAGTTGGTAGAGCACCTGACTGGAGATTCAAGGTTCGAATCCCGGTTTGGTTGGCCACATTTTGTCTCTTACTGTTACATCTGTATCCCCATCAGAAATATTATATTTTGTATATACAATCTGTAGATGTAAAGAAAATTGTGTCGAGTACATATTACATATTTTACGAAAGCCGGCGGGTGCCAGGGTATAGAATTGATATTTATTTACCTGGCGACCGCCACTTAATTTGTTGCGGTAGCCACTCAATTTAACTGATGACCGCCACTTATTATATGAGGACCGCCACTTAAATTACCTGGCAGCCGCCACTTAATTTATCTGGCAGCCGTCACTTATCTTATTGCCACTACTTATTTAACTGTGGTTGCCACTTAATTTTACATGGCGGTTGCCAATTAAAAAAAAACCAATCTATTTCGTACTGCTGATTTATCAATTTTGAAAAGTTTACATAGTACGAAGAAGCGTAGCAATGTTTTTCAAGGTATTGGGACAACCGCGGGAGAAATTGACTTCTAAAGTTGTGGACGATCCGAAAGGAAACCTAAAAATTTCTCTTTTGCTCAAAGTTCAGTTTCCTAGACTGGTAGGAGAGAGGGAATTGGCTCAAACTTCATTTTCCTAAACTGGAAGGGAATGAGGGAATTATGGGGGGAGGGGGGGGGGGGACTAAGGCTCCATTCGTCCTTCACTTCATTAGTTAATTCAAAATTCAAAGTTACATTCTTGTCATACATTAATGCCACCAAAAGCGCGTGGTCCAATCCGCCAATATATCTTATTTTGCATGTGAAAATACCTTAATTTGCACAGAAAAAATAACGGGAGGAACCTGGAAAGGGGGGCACTGATTCTACGTGTCTGGTGCGTTGGTATATCAAGTTTCTATCATATAAATTTGTAAATTGAGAGCACAATCCTTCAACACTAATGCTCTGAATTATTACTAGTTATTGTAGAGGGAGGTTACTGGGGTTGCGCCTCTTTCATTTTGGAAGAGAGAGAGAGAGAGAGAGAGAGAGAGAGAGAGAGAGAGAGAGAGAGAGTAACTAGATAATATGCGGCGGTCACAAGCTGAATTAACTGCCAGCCGTCAGATAATCAAATCAATTCAATTCTTTACTAAAGCACATGTAAGTGTTGTTAGCTCTGTAAAATACATAAAAATATATTATATGCTGTGTCACATATATATTGTGTTACATGGTATTATAGTTAAACAATCCTTTCTTTCCAGTGCAGAGAAAAATAATGACCCCCCCCATGAAATAATGACCGGGGGTAATTTTTTATGTCTAAAAATGCCCCCCCCCCCCCCCCCCACACACACACACGGCTGTAGAAAAATTGGATTATTCTGTTGAAAAAAAAACTAAAAAAAAAAACAAAACAACAACAAACAAACAAAACATAAATTTAAAAAAAACAAACAAAAAAAAAAGGGGGGGGGGCACTTTTCTACATGTTATACCTGGGGGAAATATCGACCTTGTAGACAAATTACCCCTGTCATAGCAGAGTAATATTATATTCAAAAGGGGTCATTCGAGTTGTCGAAAATTCTGTAATAAGATAGCATTTAATTATTCCATATCATATGATGCAATTTCATACAATATTGTATCAGTGGCAGATCCAGGACTTCCGAAAGGAAAAAAGGCACATGTGAAAGTCAAGTATTAATATTAGCCAAAATTTTCGGCCATTTTGGGTGCCAAATCTAGAGTTTAACTCATATTATTTTTTAAATTTGTGGCGGAAAATGGATGGGCGCCACTTTACGTTCGTCACTGGGTATCATATGATATGTCACATAACACAAAGGAGCACAATTCGTGCCCATGGGAATTCCAACAGAGTGTTGGATTACCTAATCACCAAAGACTACAAAGCTTTAACCTCCTCCATCATCCGAAACCTGTGGCTCAGATCCAGCATCCAATCCTGTAAAGTCCTTTAGTATCACGGAATGCATCATCTATGCAAGTTTGGTGAAGATAGAACCAGTATTAACTTGGATATGGCCATCACAGAACACCTGCTCAAAAACTTTTAACCTACTCCAAAAACTTTGTCCTCTTCCAGCATCTAAAGTTTATTGCTGAGATTCAGTATCCAAGTATGTTAAGTCTATAAGAAGAAGCACCATCCAAGCGAGTTTTGTCTAGTTACGTGTAGGATCAAAGTTATATATTTCCTATCAGACACATCAAAACAAAAGTAAGTACCATTTATCCTTTTTGTTCAGTAAACCAGAAGTGATTAAATGAATTAGATAGGTTACATTGCACTTTGAGGAATGCGTTTTGGCACTAAATGATTAAGCTTGTAACAACATTGTCTTTGTTTGTAAAGTTCATTATTACAACTGTATTTTGAACGAGCGGCATTCATTCCACATTTCGCAATCGTACTTGCACTCAACTGCCTTTTCAAAATATGAAATTCTTCACAATCATGCTTCAGTGTTAGACACATTCAATACCATAGTCAATGTGATGGTTGGATATGAGTTATCGTATCTATACTGGATTTTTAAACTTCATGAAAACCCTTACAAAGACACGTTGCTGGGTCCAGTAAATGTTCTACCAAGCCCCTATTTTTGCTCCTCGCGAAAATATTTACAGCTTTGAAGGATAAACTTCAAACGTATTGTGCCACAACATATATGATAAGTGGTGTGAATCAAATGTGGATTCTAAGAAATTTTAAAGAACATTTAGGGAATTTGAAATCGCAAAACCTTACTCAAATCAACAATATCAAAATGTGTGACTTTTCAGTACTTTACACGACCATTCCTCACGACAAATTAAACATTAGACTTTTTGACATCATAGGCAGTTGCTTCTTCAACAAACTTAGAAAAGGGAAATATTCATATCTAGTGATCAGTCATCCAAAAAATTACGTTGTTAAAACCACTCTGATTTCACGCACAGGTACTCTAAAGTTGATATTAAAAAGATGCCGGAGTTCCTCAATGACAATATCTTCGCAATCTTCGGTGACCAGGTCTTCCAACAGAACTGTGCTCCTTTGTTAGCTGACCTACTTTTATATTCTTATAAGACAGAATTTATTTCAAAACTTCTACATGAGAAGAAAAAATCCCTTGCTGTAGCCTTCAACCCCACATTTAGATATATCGACAATGTTTTATCTATTAGTAATAATTATTTTCGTTCATACGTTGATTTGATATATCCCAGTGAACTCAAATTAGAGAAAAAATAGAACCTTCGCACTTCTATATTTTATTGAAAATAGATATTAACGACTAACTAAAAACTCAACTTTATGACAAACGAGATATTTTCAAGTTCTCCATTGTCAACTTCCCATAGTTATGCAACAATATTCCATTCTCACCTACATACTGTGTTTATATCTCTCAACTGATTCGATACGCAAGAACTTGTTCTGCGTATGATCAGTTTCTAAGTCGACGTAGGCTACTGACAAACAAGTTGATGCTAAAAGTGTTGGGTTTCAAGAGTCTCGTTTAAAGTCAACATATGGCAAATTCTATGGTCGTTATATTGATCTAGCTTGCCAATACAACCTGTAAGTGGGTAATATGCTGTCTGACGTGTTTCATATAAATTTAAATGTCGTCCTTGCACACAGACTCTGACCACGCATTATTCCGTTTACCTGATCAAGACACAGGGCTCACGGCAGACGTGACGGTCGACAGGGGATGCTTACTCCTCCTAAGCACCTGATCCCACCCCTGGCATATCCAGGGGTCCGTGTTTACCCAACTTTCTATTTTATATTTCTCATAGGAGTTATGAGACTGATCACTGCTTCTTATCGTTACCTCTTCATCTGGAACCTCTTCCAAAAACGCCGGCGCCTGGGTTATAGCATAAGCTCCCCCGACTTCGTCTCGGTGAGCTAAAACTAAGCTCAAAATCTGAACATTGGTCAACTGATGTAATTTTGGGGGTATATAGGTGTGGAGAGTGGGTTTAAACTCTCCCCTTAACTCAAAACTATGATCTAAAGTGTATTTACACTTTAAAGCATAAATTAACTTTCCCTACATGATAAATAGAGCCCGCCCTAATTCCAGATCCCACAAATTTCACAATTTGGGTAGTAGAATCCTTGCTCGTCCCAAACATGCACTTATTTTGTCTGATAATTCTCCAGTAATAAGAAATTAAAAAAAAAAATTAATGCATGTCAACTATTCCTTTAACCTCCAACACAGGGGCCAAGAATTTCTCAGTTTTGTTAGAGGCTACACTGTTCATCTTTATTATGCACTAGATCTTTCTGCATGCTCTATGCCCAGTAATAGAAATAAAATTTTAAATATCAATGCATGTTCACTATATGACCAATAGAGCCCCCCCCCCCCCCCCCTTACCCCTCCAACGAAAGAACCCAGAATCTCTTATAACGAGATTATTATATATTATTATAACCATATGCATGTATTAATTCGTAATATTAACGAAAATTCGTTATGACTAGTACAACGAGTCAGTATCTTGTTATATATAAAAAAAAAAAATCGACGTCGGAAAGTGACCTCCGGTCATTATCCTGTGAGGGTCATCATTCTTCCTTACACCGGCTAAGGTATAATGAATTTCTGATATATAAACAAATTTCCTGTGTAGACACAATATTCAGAGGATTCAGTAAACAAGATACAGCATTATTATATGATATTTTTGTGTACCTTTGTATAAAAGGCAACCAAATAATAAAAAAAAAATTTCATCTTCACCACTGGTCTTACAGTGGAAGCAAAATTTGCTTTCTCAAGGAATGACAGGATTACAATATCTAACTATTTCTATATATAAGTGATGCGCAATTATTCTTAGATTTGTAGTGTTGTAAGAGAGCAGATTCCTGGAAGATACAGATATCGATTGCGTATATATATATATATATATATATATATATATATATATATATATATATATATATATATATATATATATTGGTAATCATAAATAAATAATGTATAATAAAATGAAAATTTTTCATATTGAGTGTTATTAATATTCAACAATTCACCATTTTATTTATGAAGAAATCTTGAAGTTTAGAACCAAATACTTTATTTAATATTATTGCAGTACAGATAATATTCAACTTTCTTTATAATTTTGTTATAAAGGATAACATCTTTAATAAATTGCGGACCCCAGATGAAAAGTGGAGGCCGCCACATAAATTAAGTGGGACCGCCAGTTAAATGAATATTAATTCTATACCCAGGCTTCTACCAGCCCCCTGTATTCAAAGACAGACTCGGAGAGTGATTGAAAGGATTTAATCCGGAATAACACTCATTATCGTATCCAATTTTACTTTTATGATGAAGGTAACCAATGAATGACCAGCTCTCAAACAATTTCGGGAAATTCAAACACAACTTGTAGACGGTAAAGATGAAGGCACTAAATTAGTAATATTTATCTCAAAGCTGTCAATAATTGGTTAATGAGTAGTCACCTATAGTAAGGTATGTTGATGACAAGACCAGTATCGACACTTCCGAAATTTTTTATTTCTTATATAGAATATATAAACCTAAACCATTTAGTTTGCATCAGTTCTATTTATAATGCATTAATTGGTTGAACCTCGGCCCGGCGTATGATGTGATAAAGTGGTGAGATTTAAAAAAGAAAAGAAGTTTCTATTGGGATAGTTGGTGTTCACCATCTTCATTATTGAATCTCTCCATCGTTCAAAGACGATGATCATATTCACTTACATTTTTTGTATTGAATACATACAGGTAAATGAAAACCATGACATGCACAGACAACTGAGACATGTCCCCGGCCTGTAAAATTCGGACCCCCCCCCCCAACCCCCAAAAAACCCAACAATCTATCGTGTCTATCTTTCAGCATTTTCTGAATTTTATTTTATGCATGCAAAGGCCTTTCCAGTCCACTACCCCATACCACAGGCGTTTATTATATATTATTATATAGCATGGCTGGTGAAATATATGAAACAAGAGCCTGTGTCCCAAACCCTCGGCTTCTGAAGAAAATGAATAGACTTTTGCATTTTTTAAAATTACAGACCATTGTCACATACCTTTTGGGTACTTTACACTCCAGCAGGAACGTTAAAATTGTAACCAAGGTTCCTGGTTTCATTGTAAGTTTTGTTCCAGCCACGGTTAATCAATCTGTGAACCATAAACTTGTTATTTTTCTTTCTAACTTCGACCTAGTGATTTGGCACAACTTTCTGTGGACTGGCATCTTCTAAGTATGCTACAGGTAGTGTACACAGTTCTAAAGGTCTAGCTCCTAGTGTTTTGATAACAATTTCCTGTGGTATATGACTGCAGTAAGGTACCAAGATGTATCCCAGTTTCACACTGTTTCCATGATTTGGACAATAGGTGTGAAACTTGTTTTGATAATAATTGTAGCAGACAGGAACTGAACTGATTTTTTGATTGATATCATCACAATTGTAAAATTGTACATAAAAGTGATAGTGACAAATTGTTAAGTGTTTTAAAGCATGGAGATGACTGCCATCTAAGGTCTGAGTAGTCAGGAGGCACGTTTATTAATATTCATTCTAAAGAAGCAGTTTTCATAGAGAGGATTGCATGTTTGAAGAACCGTTCTTAATGACAGAGTAGTTAACTATCATTTGCAGGCAATGAATTGTAGTTATAGTAATCTGGAACCCAAATTATGTCTGGATTTAATGTTCCCAGTACAATTGAGGAAGACAGATGTTATTAACTGCAGTATAATTATTTCTATTTAATTGATGACAATGTATATCTAAATTTTAACAACCTGGAATCCAAATTATGGGCATATGTAACATTCTGGGTACATTATTTAAAGAAACGTTCTTAACAACAGAGTACGTGTAAATGCTACCATTCCGGTGTTGTTGTAGCATAGACTTTCCCCCAGAGAAATGGACCCCCCCTTCCCCCCCCCCCCCCCCCCCCCCCATCTTCCCAAAAGAATGGGCCTGGCATCGAATGTCCCCATAGGAAGAATCAACCCAGGCCCAATTTTCCCTTAGGTAAAACCGTCCCAGTATAGATTTTTCCCCCTAAATGACTTTTTCCCCCTTCTTACATTGTAGCTATGTGTCCATTTCCAGTTACTAATTCTCTTACTTCATCTGAACTTTTTTTTTTTATTTTGAGCAGGGTCTTGTCTTGTGTATCACAATATCGTCATCTTATTTTTAAAAAAACCCAAAATTATTCAAATCTTTGCCGTTATTTACTAATATTGTACTAATTAATTTACTTGACTGCATGTTCGATCTGTAACAACCCTTTATATAAACAAGTTTCACTCCTCCTGATTACAAAAGTAGGATAATTACAAACATTGTCCTTTGAATTGGAGATCTAATCTCCGTAATTAAACAAGAATAGACACCTCTCATTCTGACAAGTTGGTTTTGGAAAGCACAGAAAATGGATGTATAAATCTGGCTATAATGACAGTCCCATATTTACTTAGTTTTTATCAATTGTATAACCCAGTGAAAAAAAATTTCCTTAAGAATTGTTTATAAACTTTGCATATTTCAAAGTTTTTAAAGGATGTCTACCAGGAACCAAAATTATGGCCAGAACCAAACTTATGCAAATTAGAAAATAAGTTATAGCCCAAACGAATATCATAGGTATTTTACATTCCGGCCGGAACACTAAACTACCTGAAACATAAATTATGCAACACTGTGTACAATTGCAAGTATCAAGACCCATAGGAAATGAGACTATATAAATAAACACCAAATATAATTTTTTGCTCTAAAGTATTCTTGTACATATATTTGGACCATATGTACAAATAGTAACTCTCATACCAGGAAAACGAACATCACACAACACATTTACTCATGCAATACAGTATTTAGGCCATAAAAATGCATGATCCTGTTATATCTTAAATAAAATAGAGTCTGTAGGTCATTATTTATCTTTAATTTTTTTTTTATATAGATTAGAAAGGAAAAATATGATGGTTACACATCTGTACATGTACATATATGGTTACAGAATGTTCTGTTTTGACTCGTATTTGTGCAAAATTGTGGTGTGTTAAGTATCTACGCATACCAGGATTTTGGTATTAAGTTGCAGATTCAAAATATGGAAAATATGCAATCGGTTTTATTATAAGATTTTATAAATTTATGCATACTATATCAGATACCAGTTTTTCATCTGTAGATGTATCATGTTTATTGGTCAACTTAAACAAAACCATCAATGTTGTTTCTTGCATTAACTATCTAGAAAAGCAAGCCATGAGTGTGGCCTAGAATGTTGAACTACTCCATTTGATTATGATATACAGTTTTCAAATTAACCATGTATACAATGATTGATTGTTTGTTTGTTTTACGTCCCATCGAGAATTTTTCACTCATACTGAGACGTCACCAGCTGTAGGTGAAGTACCACAAATTTAGACCTATGCTTAGAGCTCAGGGCCGTAGCAGTGAGGGTTCTATAATGTGCCAACGCCTACTGTGACCTCCGTTTTTAAGGTCATATCCGAAAGACCCAGGATTCTCACTTCCAAATGCCGAGCGTTTGGCAAAGGAGCAATCACTACCTATTTTTTCGTCTTAGGTTTGACACGGCCATGACACGAGTGGGGCTCGAACTCATGACCTCCCGGTTATGAAGCGAACTCTCTAACCACTGAGCTACCATGACCGGTTTGGATACAATGATAAAAATGAATAAACTATTTCTTTTATGTGAAGCAATGGTCATTTGTATATGTGTACATGCAAATTTATATTGTCAATTAAGTTAACGTAAAAAGAAAAATATATATGCAAAAGAGTTTATAAAAATACTTTTGATATTAGATCTATATGAAGAAACTCTATTTGTCTGTTTATTGTTGAAAACTCTGTCCATGAGTTGTGTCAAGAATATCGGTTCCTGAAATGACACCCTTGAGAATTTTAAGCACGACAGTAACATTTCAATTTTGTTAATCCTGATGCTGGCAAATTGTATCCTGCTTATTTAAAATGTGACCTCAAAAGAAATAAACATTTTCACAATCATGAAAATATTACATCTGTTACAATTAACAAAGAGTAAAATGAACATAAACAATTTATAATTACTAATCAGGAATTGTGTGTACCAAAGTTATATATATAATTTCTCTTCCAATTAGTATAACGGCTTAGTTTAACTTTACAGAAGGCTAGCATAGACTTTGAAACAAGAAAAGGGTGTGGACATGACTCAAGATGATTCTGACAATGAAGAAACCGAGGACGTCAATGATATTCTAATTTAAAAAAATTGTGATTCAGAATTTGATAAAGAACCTTCATGAAATGTAAATATAAATTTGAAGAAAAAAATATTTAAGCACTTTTTATTGATATTTAATTAAATGTCTAATAAATTTGTCACTTATCTGGTAAATCTACAGGACAGTTGTTCAGTAGATTTTTTTTCTTTTAATCATTTTCAGGTACAATATTCATAAAGTCACAGTGATTTTTTGGGTCTTTTTATCATTTACATGGTATGCATATAAACATGAAGTCTGTCTGTCTGTCTGAGGTTTACCAGACTTTTCTCCACATTGGATGAAGACATTCAACTGAAATTTTATTCATGTCTTTGTCTTGGATAGTTGCAGATCAAGTTTGAGTTTCGTTTTGCTTGACCTATTTTTGACTGAATTGTCATACTGGTAGGGGACTTCGTAGCTACAATACAATCAGAATGTGTGTTTGTATTTTAGTTATGATAGCTGAAATTGACACTTCTCAAAATTCTTGTCTCTTTCATGTCTCTAGTTTCTTTTCTATAAATTAATCTCCAATGGCATGTTTCATCCTACCTCTCTGCTAAAATTAATCATTTTAAATTCTAAATAAACACTTATAATGAACAGGTAGATATCTTTGATGATGTGCCCAATATTAATAGTACAAGTAAGATCCATAAGGAACAATACCTGCTTGATTGACAGCTTGTGTACACAAGCAATACTTTGAGTTTCAATAGTATAATAGAATGAAATAGATATAATAGGCTCTAGAGTTTGCTTTGAGAGATTGAAAGTTCAAGAGATCAAGAATGAATTTGTTTAGTTATATATATAGAGAGAGATAAAAAATGGGACCAGGACTTCTCGGAGATCAATAACTGAGAGGCTGAAGTTAAAGCCATCAAAAGTTCACTGTATATGCATTCATTATGTATTAGTTGTGTGAAATATCCAGAGCATTCCATATGTTTGCATTTAGTAGCAGTAGCTGATGATCAAAGCAGCGAATACTCTCAATTTAATTTCAGAGTATTTTTAGCTCACCTGTGCCAAAGGCTCAAGTGAGCTTTTCTGATCAAAGCTTTCTGTTGTCAGTCATTGGTATAGTTGTCACCAGTGGCGTCATTGTAAACTTTTCACATTTTCGTCTTCTTCTCCAGAACCACTGAGCCAGCTTTAATCAAACTTGGTAAAAGCATTCTTGTGTGAAGGGGATTGAAGTTTGTTCAAGTAAAGGGCAACACCCAAGTTCTCCAAGGGGAAATAATAGTGAAAATTTGAATATCTTCTTCTCCAGAACCAGCAGGCCAATGTCAATCAAACTTGGTACAAATCATCCTTGGTTGAAGGGGATTCAAGTTTGTTCAAATGAAGGCCCATGCCCCCTGCAAAGAGGAAATAATCACAAAAATGTCATAACAGTAGATCATTTAAAAATCTCAAGAATCACTGGGCCAGTAAAGTTCAAATTTACAAGAAAGATTCAGGTTTATCATAATCATGGCCCCTGGAGGTAGGGTGGGGCCACAATAGGAGAAAATATAGGAAATAATCTTCTCCAGATCACTGGACCAATTTCAATCAAACTGGTACAAATCATCCTTGGGTGAAGGGGATTCAATTTTATTCAAATGAAGGGTCCTTCAAAAGGAAGCTAATCACAAAAATGCAAAAATAGTGTTGGGTCAATTAAAATATTCTTCTCAAGAACCACTGGGCCAGTAAAGTTAAAATTTTCATGGAAGCTTCCTGACATAGTGCAGATTCATTTTTTTTTTTTTAAATCATGGTTTTAAATGTGGAAATATAGGGGAAAAAATCTTTAATAATTTTCACTGGAACCACTGGGCCAATTTCAATCAAACTTGGTTCAAATCATCCTTGGGTGAAGAGGATTCAAATTTGTTCAAATGAAGGGTCATGTCCCCTTCAGAGGGGTGATAATCACTAAAATGGGGTGGGGTTTTTCTCAAGAACCACTAAGCCAGAAAAGTTCAAATTTACACAGAATAAGTGCAGATTCAAGTTTGATCAAATCATGGCCCCTGGTGGTAGGGAAGGGCTACAATAGGGGATCAAATTTTAACATTCGATAATATAGAAAAAAATCTTAATCTCAAATGCACGGTTGTGCTCAAAAGCTGAGAAGCTAACTTACTTAAGATTTCTTTATGAAGAGATTGAAAACTGTCTAAATATATAGTTTGTTATTTAGTATATTTTGGAGTTTTGAATTACCATTGCATGATGAGGCAATTTTGATCATACACAGAACAATTACATATATCACATCAAAGATGCAATTGCTAGGTGTAGAAAAAGAATTTATATGTAAATGTACTGATCCGATCTGCAAATATGTAAAAATTGTTTTAGAATGGTTCATGCATGGTGTCTGATGATTTATATTTTTCTCGGTATTAAAGTTGGCTCTGTCAGAAAATGACAGTTTTACTGTATTTTTAAAGATTGTTAAAAATAAAATCACACCAACTTTGTGATATTCCAAAACAGAAAGTGGACTGGGATTATTTGTACTTATTCTTTGCTTTTGACTATTTCAACATGGAAATTGTCTTTTACATTATAAATTGAAGAATATTCAAATTTTAGGTCAGAAAATAACTATTATGGATCTTGTCCTCTAACAACATCAACAACAACAAAAAAAAAAAACAATTTTAAAATTTTTACCTTACATACAAGTATATTTAGCCTGTTCTGATTTGACTTTTACTTTCACTTCAGAAATACATGAAGATATGAACTACAATGCTTCACACTGATATACTTCATGAAGCATGTACACGCTTTGTGAAAAGTATGCTGGTATGAAGCATTACTGTTCATACCCTCATGACTACTTGTTGTATTCTACTTTTTCTCAATCATTTAACATAGATGTACTATATTTAACAAGATTCACATGGGCATTTTTCGCAACTGCAGTGCATTCATAAAAGGAAGTTGCGATCATTACAATTTGTAAAGAACATTGGAAATGTAAATATTGTAAAATTTACTTTGAGAGTGTGAAATGGATAGATGGGATTAGATGACTGCTTGGAATTTCTGATCATGCTGAGATATCTAAAGTTTTGAAATTGCTAGACCTGGACAATTTTAATTAAACAAGAAACTGGACCTTGTTTGAAGGGGGTTGGACAAGTTAAGAAAACACAAGTAAAGGATTTTTAAACTTTGAAGGAGTCGGACAAGTTAAGAAAATACTAGCATAGGATTTTTAAATTGGGGATGAAGTTTATGTTTAAAATATTTTAACTCTAATTTAAATTTTACCTTCAAAGTGTATTCCTTTAAACTGAATTAAAATTCTGATCGTAAAATAGGTATATATTTTTTTTTGTTTCTTTATATTTAAATCACAAGTGTAGACCTGCAATTGTGTTCTATTGCCAGGTAAATCAGGGTCAGAAGTGTTGTTTGCCAATGTATAAAGGGATAAGTGTAAATTTCGTATAGAAGGATACAGAAAAAAGTTAAATGGCTTATTGTCGTTATTAACAGGATCAAATCAATTGTAAATATATGTCAAGACTTCCAGAGAAGTCAAATCAAAATAAAGGATCCATGAGATGTCTCAGAGTCACTTCAAGCAGACTGTTTCATTTGTATGAGGTGTATAGTGTAGATGGAGAAGCTGAGAGACACCAGGATACTTCTTTTACTGTAGGAATATTAAGTGCTATGAGGCTATTCAGTCATGTCTAAGGTAAATAAAAGATTTTTATTGGAGAACTGATTTTTATTTGGGTGTGTGGAGAATTAGCTTTTAGGTAAGAGGGATTTGAAGATGGAGGAACCTGATCATATTCATGGATGTTTCAGTTTTATCAGCTTGAAATCTACATACATACACTAAGATTATTCAAATATTATGAATATATTTTGCCTTAGAATGGCTTTCAACTGAAAGGGCTATTTAAAAATGAAATTTGGATTTTGATCTTTATTTCAATGTTTTTTTCCATAATCTTCTCAATATCTCATTCTCTTATTGACCTTTAGTATTCTGCTTTATGCAGCTCCTAAATTAAAGATGTTTGATATTTGTTGTCAGAATTCAGATTTAAAAGAACATTTAAAGTTCTTTTTTTTATATCAGGGGGAAATTGCCAAAGTCCAAGGGTAGGTAACTGGTAAAAAATTGACCAGAAAAACCAAAATTGACATGTAAGCTGATTTATGTAGTTCAAACAGTGCAAGGGCTTCCCTGATTTTACACATTACTCTGTATTTCTGTCATTTATATACCTTCAGAACACAAACAACCATGACATTCATTTCTTATATATAAGTATGAATACTGTAAAATATTCCTTGAATAAAACAGTTGTTGATCACAGACTGGATGATGATGAAACCAAGATAGGTGTGTTTAAAAATACACTGGGATATTGATCAGTGAGACGTGCTTAAAGAGAAAAGTCAAATCTGGAGAGACGGTTGCATGTGCTTGTATCCAATTTCATAAGTGTCAGTTTAAGTATTGAAAACAGAATTTAAATGAATATTTCAGTGCCATTGAATTTAGTTTCAGGTAGACAAAGACATGCAGGGAAGTAAAAATATTATGTTTGTATTGAAGCACTGTATTGCCTGATTGATTTGTTATTGATTATCTAATTATAATCTTATTATTTAAATGTAACCATAAAAGGATTCAGAATTCTCCTATTTTTATGGTGCAGTGTACATATCTTGGAGTGAATTAGGGTTTTAAAGGAATTTTAACTTGCACATGCATGTACATATATTTATTCTAGTGTGTCAGTAAGACAAGACTTGGACCAGCTATAAATTGCAAGTTTGTGGGGTTTTTTTGTTTTTGTTTTGTTTTGTTTTGTTTTTTACAGGTGTGCAGTCTGACCAAGACCAACCCCTACTATTATACTGCCATAATAGTATCTAATGCAGTAAAACAGCATGGGTTGGCTTTCGTCAGACTGACAGGTGTGAAGTCTGCAGCATTGCTGCGACATGATAAATCATCAGACTGTATTGAAACTTTATTTTATATAGAACTACATAGAGTGAAATTGATTTGCTATAAATTAGCATGTTCATTGCTAGCTTTTTAAAAGAAAAGACCGACAATGCATCAAAGAATTTAGTTACTGGTACTTTTATGGATTTTTTTTCTAGCAAGATCGAATTCTCAACAATCTTCAAGGCAACTCTGTCAAAGTTAGAGGTTAGTATGATTTCTCTTGCATTCACCTATTTTTCAAATTACACATATTTTTGTATGATACTAATCATATTGTTGCAAGTAATATCTGACTTGTCTTGTTGACTAAATTGTTTTCATGACTGAAGTATTTAGAATCATTAAATGTGCATTGCTAAATAGAATTTATTGATACTTAAACATGTATTGCACTGGTATTTGTAATTTCATCACATGAATGTTATAGACATTAAATATAGTTACGTAAATTATAATTCTGATAATCAGATAAAACATTTTGTAGTCCAGATGTTGTCTTATCCAATTAAAAATGAACAGATTACTGGAGGTCAGTGTAGCCCTTACTTGTACTGTATTGTCACCCACCGTTCTGTACAGGTGTATACGACATGTGTAAGACATGTATACCATGAGCTAATCAATGTGATTTTTATACTAAGAAGATCCATTTAGTATTTACTAAACTGGTCCCAGAAATGGATGAGAGAAAAATCAATAGATCAAATTTTTAAAATGGAATCTTTCAGTATGTACATAACTAGGTAAAGGATTTGACACTGTTTGAATTTGCCCTATATTCTAAGTTCATGAATGTGTATTGATTTTTTTTATTTTTTTTTGAGTGGTCTGTAAATGTATCAAAATGTGAACTTTATAACATTGTAGCTAAGAATTGGACTCTTACATTGTGTGTACAAAAAATGGTGGAAACCCCCACCCTGGATAATATGAATGAGGTTACTTTTACCTTGAGTATGAAAAAAGTCAATAATCTGAGCTCCGACTTTCCATTAACTGGTATTTTTTGCTTTGGTGTTACCTTGCATGTTTAAATGATGGTGTGTATTGATTTATGATAACTTTGATTGATGAACAGTTCCTGAAAAGATAGTGTTAAAGTTAAATATTGGCTGATCCGTTAACAGTACTTTGAAAATATTGGTGAACAGATGAAGGGATAATGACCAGTTTCTTTGTGAATACATGGATATTCCTAAAACAGACTTTCTCTTTTTCCCTCTCTCTCATCCTTTAACATGAGTTTAGCATTGAACATATTTTTCTGTCTAGTGCATTGCTTAAAATTAGATGATAATGGCAGATAGAATAATATATATAGATTTGTCATTGAGAAAGTTAAGCTTCAGCCGTGCACACACTAAAATCATTAAAAAAAAGAAACTCAAAGTCCGGGTATAAGCTTACCAGGGTAAATAATCACAGGATGCAGAACAGTTCAGTCTCTCTCTCAATCTCTCTCTCTCTCTCACAGCTCTACTTATTTTTATCTATATAAAAGTAATGTGATAAAAACTGTCTATTTCCTTGAAAATTGCATTATAAGTTCTAAATAGGATTCTTAATCGCTGCTTTGATGTTTAGACATGATTTATTGTCAATGATGGACAGTAGTTCCATTTAGTTGAGAATGTTAAACCTATCACCGTTGATCTATCAAAAAGTCTAAGGACTACTCTCTGCAAAATTAGTGCTGCATCCTGAGACAACTTCATTCATATTCATTTTAATAATATTTTTAACCAATCAAAATTACCCAGTTTGGAGATCATTCCAAGAATCATGAGTTCTGTGATGTAATGTTATTAGCAGACTTGATATTCCCAACTAAATGGAACTACAGTCCTTCATCAACAATGAATCATGTCTAAACATCAAAGCAGCAATGAAAACAGTAAAAAAATCTACTTGGAACTTCTATGAGTAAATGGGAAAGTGTGAAGGATTTGGCCAGCAGTAGAATAATGTCTGATAAATTATTTCTTTACATTATTTCAGTATAATAAAACAGTTACAGAATGGGAAATTTTGGAAATAGCAAATTTATGATCCTTCTTCAAAAAAGTTATTTTCTTCTACAAAGCCACCTCAGGAAATAGATTTTTGTCTTGAGGATCCATGAATTTGCTATTATCCTCATACCCATTCTATAACTGTATAATATCCACCCCCAAGAAAAACTACTCTTAGAACAATGGGTAGACCTATAGCCATACTCCAGCCAGCTAGAAGTTAGATAGTTTTATTCTGTTATGTATGTTTTTATACCCCTGCTAACAAATTTTAGGGATGGGTATACTGTAGTCACATGGCCTGTCTATAGACTTTTCCAGACTATATATTTTTTAACACCTATAAACAGATCAGATTAGAACTTTCTGTATATCTTATATGAATAGTGAAGTTCTGTACCAGGGTTTTTTTGTATGAAGATTTTTTTAACATTCAAGGAAGTAAGTTAATATGGATATTCTTTTCAATTGGAACCTGTTAAATTTATGTCAGTCTTTGTACTTAACTTTATTTTTACTTCAAGCCCATAGGGTAAGTGAGAGTACAAAGTCTGGTAGTCCAAATAAAAATGTTATAAGATAGATCCAACATGATTCAAACTTTCAAGTTTTAACATTGAGTACTGCAATACAAGTTTAAGACAACAGTTCAAGCTTCTTTCAACTTCTAATTCTGTCATTTCATAGAGATTCTTCAGAATCCTCCAATTTTGACTCCTCTAGTTCTTTATCATCACTCTAGTAATCCTAATAAAGGTGAAAACAAGGGTTGTTAACTAATGCTCGCACATTCTAAATGGTCATTTGTGGTTTGTACTTTGAGGCAAAATGTTTATGACATTTACTATTTTCAAGTTTTCATAAAGAATTAATTCTAAAATGATCCAAGCTAGACACAGACTTGCAATTTGCAATGTTCTCCTTTCTGCACCGGATGCAAATCATGACACCATCATAATATTCAAGCCAGGGCTGGTTCTCCTGCAAAGCATGCTGACATTTTCTTTGGTGCTATGTTTCCTTGGACGTTTTAGCACCAACCTTCTCTTCCTTTGTAAGAACCGGCTGTTTCACCGATTTCCAACCGGGAATCACACCCTCTTTATGTTTTACTAGGGGAATTAAAATCCCCACCAGAAATGTATTACTGGCGCAATGGGCACGTATGTCGACAAATTTTTGGTAGCCCGATCACAATTTTACTACCTGTGGTCATCAGGCTGTCGCTTATTTTCAAAGACTCTTATGTTGTTGTATATAAAAAAAAAGTATATTAAAAAAACTAAAATCCATTTATTTTATTTTTATCTTTTTGCATTTCATTAAAAATAATTTTTTTTATCAATGTGTAACCTTAGTAGGACTTGCTTGATCTTACAGACTATATTTTATTGCCAGTCAGAAATACAAAAATATATATAGATGAATATAACTTGTTCCATTTTATCATTAAAATGTGCATATGTATTGTCTTTCAAAAGATGCATTTTCAAATAACTATTTGAAATACACATAGTATAGTGAAAAAAATTTCTAAGGCAAGAAAAATATTGTGGAAGTCTGAATCAAAACAAAGCAGTTTGACCACAAATAGCCATAACATATTTTAAAATTTATTGGTACTTGTAATGCCAGAACAGATTATGAAAGACTTACACACATTGATTTAATGACTTTATCCTTTTGTTTTTCAGAGCACAGAGTATAGCTTGTGTAAGAATTAAGAGAGAACAGGTAGATAATCCTTATCCAGTCTAATCCTCTTTGGATCTGAGAGGGATTAACAGGTGGGTACTGAAAACAGTCAAAACAAAACAGGAAATATTTAAAAACAATATGGATAATCTCACTACACTGAATTTGAATGTTCTGAAAACAAAGTATGTGTTGCAGATACTACTACTCCGTAGGTAGAATCAGTGTACCAAGTTTGATGTCCATCAAGCAAAGGGTCCTTAAGATAATCAGACAATATCTTACCATGTCAAGTTTGACCTTTGTCCTTGTGATCTCAAAATCAGTAGGGGTCATTTACTCTCTAGGAGCAACCACTGTACAAATTTGGTAATTATCAAGCAAAGGATTCTTATATATTGAGCAGACAAGACTTGGTTTACAAAACAATATACAACCTCTTTTTCAAAGGGAGTATAAAAAGTATGTCCCCAGTGTAGGTCGCCTCTGTTTGATATCGTTACTATGAACCTGCTGATTTGGAGTTTCAAATACAGTATTTATATGTCTAACAAGACAAAATTTGTTATGAAACACAAGCATGTGCAATTTGTGTCTGCTCTGATAGAATTTCAATGTTTTTTCTATAGACCTTAACACAAGAACTTAAACATCCACCTTTCTGTTTTTCAACAGAATGTATACTTTTAATAGATATTGCACATATTGCATACAGAATTGAAAATTAAATGAATATTTAAGACAACTAGGCGTCCCAGAATTGGGCACAGGTCCAGCGCCATCAGTGATAGCATCACCCAGAATTGGGTCTAAAGACATCGTTCATCCAAATTGCCACAGCTTCCACTGTACAACGACATCCTCTAATTACTCGACAAAAGTGTTAAATCCCACAAGCTGATGGAAATGCCAAAAACGCGACGAATCGTTATCTAGTAATTAAAACTGATCAGTAACAATTAATAGCGTCCATCCATATCGAAAAACCTCTAAACACTGACCATCACGTGACCTCTAAGCAATCTCATTGGTTCCTCAGTACAGTTGATTTGGTAAAATATTACTTCTGAGAACCTCAATGCATCTGATGAATATGAGAAGAATCCATCCCTAAGCAAAACTAGGATGCCCACAAAATAAAGATGTACAATACTTTTAAAAATTCTTAATATTTTGGTTTTTTGTGTTTCTTTCATTCTCTCTTTTTATATTGGTATTAGGTTTTGTTTTATTTCATTGAAGTCTTTTTTAAATTTTGAACCACATTGTGTCCTTTATCATGTTTTATAGATTTTTTTCTTGATATTTTCTCATAATTTACATAAGGGACAGTTCCAAAGGGATGTAATTGTATTTTGTTCATCTATTCATATACCCTGGTATTTGTGTGTTCATTTGTTGACCTATGTGTACAAGACAATTTTTTTTCTTGAAAAGCATAAGATATTTGCTTTCCATACAAACCTTAACAACTGGTCATTTATAGGACGCAACAGTCAGGCAGGAGCATTCTGATAGGCAAATGGCAAAGTCTTAATGCAAATTGCTAAGTAATGGTAGAAACAGTTTTTCACTATTTTGGACAGACAGTCTGATTTATTAATCATCTGTGATTAGTCCATCAATCCTTGGCCTAAAACCTGATGTGCAAGGCTGGGAAGAGAGAAATTTAAAATTTTGTAAGCATATGGAACATAAGGATTTCTTTGTAAATTGTTACTTCCATTATTTAAATAGAGTCTTTATATTTGTAGATGTGTAATGATGAGTGTATGAAGGTATAAATCATGTAGATATTTGATTGTAGAACTTGTGTCAATATGAATTGCACAACACTCTAGTGTAGTGATAATAGTGGATTTGGTTGTGCCAGTCAATACCATTACTGTCCCAATCACAACGCAAGAAATTTAATCCTTTAAAACTTAACGTTAAAAAGTTTTTTGAAAGGAAGCAAAGCAAAAAATAAAATGAATGTAATTAACGTGGATTAAATGGAAAACTTTGCCTTAGAATGGTAATGAGATTAGGAAGGGCTGATTTGGAGACAGCAGTATTTGTTAGTGTCGTACAATTCCTAATCACCATAGTATACAATTTAAACTTGTAGTTATTGCTCCTTTGTAATTTATAGTTCTACAAATGTGGTTTTGTGGTATTAAATTATTTGTGACCTCAGGGAATAAATTTTAAGCCATCATATGGGAATTTATATCTGGAGCCTGGAGAATGATTAGGAAGTTTGGTATTACTTTGCAGTTTGATTATTCTGATTGATTTTTTTTATAGTATTTTGTGAGATGAGAATTGATTTTATGTTGGACTGTCATTTAAAATATTTCATTTGGGATCATTTCATTTTTCCCAGCTTTCAACAAAATGAGTACCAAAAAGGTGTTCACTTCAGGAGCACCCAAAATGAAGGTGAGTTGTCATACCAAAGCTTTGCTACCATCTTAACCATAGTTGGTTTTAAATGTTGTAATGGTACTACAAATAGCTGTTCTCAATATTGTTAGTGACTAAAATCGTTTTTATTTCTTCTCTTTTGTTACATTTTATAAAGGAACCAGCATTCAGGACCCCAATGTCCTACAGTCCAAGGATTGTGGGTAATAAACCTGTTCCTTCACCCTCAAGGTCAGAGTTATGGAAGAAACAGCTGGGATTTGATGGTGGGTTTGATTGTTGTGTGCATGATCTATTTGTATTGGGAACAATTCAGGTACAGGTTATTCTTGGCTCAAACTTCAATCTTTCAAAGTTCTAAATTTCTCAAAGTAATCTTGCATTCCTGAATTTTCCCCCTATATCATATTTATAGATGAGCAAATTTACTCTTGTTCTCTTGAATTCTCAATCTCTTGAGAGATAAATTTTAGTACTGATATAAATAATAATCCCAAAGGATCCATACCTGCAAGATTGCAAGACTGCATTTGTTAACAGTTAAGAAAACATGGCTGAAGTCTTGTTAATTAGCTTTGATGCCTCAACATTTATCTGTTCAATGATCAGCCGTAATTGTTAATTAACCTTTTAGTCCCAGCTGTAATTATCAATTAACCTTTTATTCCCCACTCCCACCCCAAAAGAATTAGGATATTTGACTGTCTTAGACAAAGAAGGATAATTAGTTTCTTTATTCATAAAAATGAAATTATAAATTTAAAATTTTAGCACCCTCACATATTCATCCAGTTAGTGTAAAAATTAAAACTCATCCATTGAAATATCAATTTCTAAACTTTTTAAAATCTTGAGAAGTTTGAATTTATTGTGGTCCAATGGATTCAAATTTTCAAGAATTATCTGTATATGAAAGTTCTAAGAATCATTCAGAAAGTGCACCCACTTCCACTCTATCAGAAGCTTGATTAATATTTGACTGTAGAATTTCCCTTATTAGCAGGCCAATACAAAATTCAACATATTTATCATACCTACAGTTTATTTTACAATGCAAGTGGTGGATGACCTTTATACTCAAATCCAGGTTTTGTACTATTCATATAATTCTTTTGTTAAAATCTTGTACATGTTTATAGATAAATTTGATGATTGCTTACAGATGATTTACCAGTTGATTCTCCATCTGAATCAGAGGATGAAGAGAACCCAATAGATGATTCAGGTAAGGACTGACTCAGAAGCCAAGTCCAACAAAGGCTTTTTCTTTCACTGGGGGTTAATTGATGGATTGAAAAATTCATTAGTCAGGACTGGCGTTGCCAGTGAATAGCCATTCTTAATTTTAAATGTTTGTAGAATGTCTTCATTAGGAGAATGAATTTGAGTACCTTTTGGATTCTCAATCTAATGCAGGTGATTACTGATCTACTGTAAATATTCTACATCTTCACTGTCAAGTGTTTCTGATAAGCTACTCTTTTCACAAATCCTTGGCATATCATGCTATCAAGAGTTTATATGATTTGACTCCATCGATATGGATTGACCAATCATTTCAAAGCTTATGTCACTGATGATCTGTTCAAGACACTATTCCTGGAAATTTGAAAGCTTGTTCTGAATGATAATCAAGCATCAAATGGGATGCACACTCATATAATTATGAATTAATAAATTTTCTACTCACTATCTTGCATTTTTCAAATTGATACCATCTGTTTGTAAATTGTCTCTGTATTCTTACACTGAGTGTTCTATATATCATCAATCAGTTCTGTAAAATCTGCGTATACATATGTTGTTGTTTTTTTCTGTAAAACTATGACATTAAAGTTGGAGCTTTTTCATTAGCTAAATCAAATACTATTATAGGCTGAAACATCAATCCTGACTTTTATATAGCATGATAGTCCAAGTTTGTGAGAAAAGTAAGGTATCAGAAACCCTTGGCTAGCATTGAAGATGGATATTTTAATGCCTTTTACACTGTCACCAATTCGTGATTTAAAATGCAGTAAGAAGTATTCAGGAATCTCAATTTTGTGTCAGGTCACATTTTTGTAGTTTGAGGGAAAAATGATTTGTGTATGGTGACTTGGATTTCATAGTTGAAGAATTGTAATTCAGTGTCTCCCTTTCCTGGAGTATTTGGTTTTGTGGAAATGTCCATACCATAAATACAGCAAAAATTTAATCTCCACAAAATTTAGTAATTTCACTGTATGCTAATATGTATTTAGTATGATAATACTGAATATTGTGTGGTGACTATACACCTAGCAATGCAATGGAAAGGTTTTTGTCATGTTACGGCAGATTTATTTGAATTTCTCCATGTGTTCATGTACCTATGAAAATATTGTGGACTGTTAGTTGGCTCAATTTCAATTCTTTTGTCTTGCCTTGGAGTAGAATGATGCTCTGTCATTGGATAAAATGTGTCATGTAATTGCTGTCTAAATTTCTTTAGACAGCAATTAATAAAATTTAGACAGCAGCAAGGTGTCTGGAACGTTAATTTGATTGTATTTCTTTCTTGTACATATTTACATATAAGACATATTGATCCTCAACAAAACAAAACACTTATTAGGTTTGCTACTGTCTGTCTACAGAAATTTGTCAGGTTCTGGATTTATTCAATGTTTAGATGTTACTATCCATTTCTTATTCAAGGGGGAGTTTTGAGAATGCATTTGTAAACTTTAGGGGGGGGGGGGGGGGCATCTTCAGATTATAATATCTCAAAATGGGTATATAGATTGATTATCATCTATATTGTAAGACTTTTATAAATATAGAAATGATTTGGGATATACAAAAATGAAAAATGTAAAAATTCTCATACAATTTTGTTTAGTTTTCACAGCTGAAGGAAAATTTAGGCCTGTGGAAGGGGAAATATTCATTTGTTGTCCAAGAGTGAAAGATGCCCTTACTGGTAGTAAAAAGAACTCTGATGAATCCCTGGCATTGTTGCCTTGGCTTTGCCTCACCTTCTATGGACTTTAACAATATGACAAATTTCAGCAGACATTCAGTAACAAACCTAATAAGTAATATTGTCTTATTCCATTACACTGGGGTCAACTGGTCTCAATCAATAATGAATAATTAATGCTCATTTCTTTTGTATATCAATAAATGCAGCATATATGAAATGTAAATAAACATTAACCTGAATAAAAAAAAATTCAACAGTTGTAAAGTTCTGTAGAAGTCTTGTGAATTTTATTGATCCAAGCCATGTAAATATTTGGAAATTATTGCCACCAAGTAGATGAAATTGATTTTCTTGTTCCAAGGCTTGGAATAGCTATTTATCAAGTGTTGCAACCATAAAATTTGATTTCTTTAGGCATAAATGTTTCCTGTGAAGGTGAGGAATTCTTTAGAAGAAGTGAAATGTTATTAGATTTTCTGTTTCAAACTGTCCTCTGATAAGACATACCCCCAGTGATTGTCTCTTTCTCTCTCCATACTTAACACACACACACCCTTTTTTTTCATAGACATCTCCTAGTTTTCATAATGTTTGAAGAATTTGTATGGTTGGAGATAGGAGTCTATAGCTAATATTAACATACATTTAGATATGCCAGTGTTTTGTCTCCAATAAACCTCTGTTATTCCAGTGTTTCGATTAAGGGACTGTGACACACAAGTGACCTTTCAACCTAAAAGTCTATACTTTGATATTGGAAAATATAAAAGCAATGGGAGAATGAGGATAATTGTTTAGAAATGAAGTATAAATTACTCCATCCTTACACCCCAAAGGAAACTAGAACTTTAAACAGCGAGTAGATACTCCAATTCACTATTTGTACATCCCATTATCATTACAAAACCATGAACTCTAACCAGTAGTTTCCATTCAATATTGAAAAGAACTTTTACTTACTAATGACTGTAGTATAGTTGAGTTTTACAACCATTAATAGTAAGAAACTTAACAAGGAAGGTATTTATGAATGTTTATTAGTTTCTGCAGTGATTTGTGAGAAGGGCATGTGAATACAACAAATGCCAGTTAACAGTATATCAAAATTAATCTTCGAAACTTAAAGAGTGTCTCATACAGGAATGTTAGTTCTAATTCCCTGTTTTTTTAATAGTGTTTATAAGACAACAGTCACATAGTTATTGCAGTACACACTGTGGATGTGAAATAAACAAGTACAGTATAGAAAATGACCTGCCATTACTGAATAGTGTCAAACAGGTTGTTGGTGTAATATTTGTGTGGGCAAAATTATTTAGTCACTAGACGGTAAATTTAAGGAAACCTTCATGAACACAATGATATCTTTGGTTATGTGTGGTAATCTATGAATGAGATTCCAACCACAGAAATGGGTATTTATATTGCCCCGGAAGATTTTGATATGTAATTGAGTTCCATTTAAATACCATTTGATTGCCCAGTAGTCTTTAAAATTCATCTTGAATAATTATAGGACAAATTGCCGACTGTGAGAGATTGGACTTCTCTCTGACTTCTGTGATTTTCAACTGGGTGTCTATGATGGATCATTTCAATAAATCTGTTAACCTTATCTCAATGTAAACAGATTGCCGCCTACAAAAAATATTTTATAGTTGGAGGATTTAATGTACAGGTGGGCTTCAAATTTTGCTAAAAAGGGAAGTCCTGATCATTTTCAAATTACAGAAATTATTTGCAGATTTGGAAAGATTGTGTATTCTAAATCAATTGTGCATCTCTTGGCCATGTAAAGCATCCCTTAACCTTGTCAACAGGAATATTTTATGACTCATTATCAGTTAAAAATATGATTACAATAAATCTCCACGTAGTTGAATTGTACACATTACCTCTCACTAGGATAAACATTTTGACATGCTATTGTTGTTAAAAGCATGGGCTACTTTTAATTTTAAATTGTAGGGACATAATTATATGGTTAAGGGAAAATCTTTCACTGGAGATATTTTGAAATTCAATAACTAAGACTGGACATTGTTATAAAAAGAAGTCATTATATTTTGATTAGAAATTGATGGAATGTTGATAGAGTTCACGGTGACTATTTTTTGATCCACCCTGTATTAGCTGGATAGTGGGTGGGTGGTGTTCATGTTCTAACCCCCATCTTACAATGTAATGACAAGTTATTGGAAAACTCCCTTTGCATGCAAGTGGATCTTCGGGGAGGCATGTGATAAAACTGGAGAGGACTGTCAACTTTTAAGTTTGTAAAGGTGCAGGTTTAATTGAAGAGGTGTATTCATACCTGTGATATTATATGCATTGGATCATTAGTGAATTAATTTATGAGAGAATTCAATAGATATTGGCATACAAATGTACATGCATTCCTTTGGACTAGGATTAGATTTTTTAAAAATCATTTTATGTAGTTGAAAAAACATTTAGCAATCTGAATGTGAATCTATTCATGCATTAGTAATCTGGTAATCTGTAGATTTATCTTACTGGTAAGCTTGGAAGATTTTGGAGTGAATTAATTATTCAGAATATTTACTAAAAAGTCCTTCAGAAAAACTCAGTGAATATTAAAATATTTATTTTGTGTTGGTAATTGACAAGTGTGAAATTTACGGATTCATCATTCATTTGTTCATTGATGCAAAACTTAGGATTGTTCACAAACAGTAACTGTTCTGGGGCCAAAACTGGTTTCTTCATGCAGTATCAAAAGGCTTTTATGTGTCTGCAAAGGACGTATTGCAATTGTTGGACAAATTAAATCGGGGCATCCTGACTTTTCCATAATGTTGAGTGATGAATTAAAAACAGAGTAGTGTCTTGAGGCATGGATTGATTTCTCCTGCAGAAAAAGATTATTGGCATCTGTTGTTCCCGAGAGGTGTCTATATATGTGTTAGCCCAATAATAGATGGAGCTTGATGTTACGTATGTTCATCGACATGCTAAAATGCTTGTGTCTCCTCGATACTATGGATGCTGCATGTGTCAGGCCCGTAGACAGCCCCAGAAGCTTTATATATTCTCATCTGGACTGTCATCTAATACAGGTCATCTATGTAAGTACAGTTTTGTCCTAGGGCCCCAGGGTCAGATTTTGATTGAATTACTGAAGCATGAAAAATGGATGAATTGTCAAGTACAGATGTACATTTTAATGCAGGTTTAAGGGTTGATAAATGATCAAGCTTTTTTATTCTGATTATTTGAGATATTTTATATGTATGATGTAAAGTCAAAATTGTTGACAGGTGATCAGATTTTTATATGAACAAAAATTCATAAAGAAAATTATATGTTTATATAAAACATCATTTATTATTATTAATTGTTTGATGAATTCAGAATCCAGAGATCTCTGGCAAATTTCATCTTTTTAGTTTCAAATAGAGTTCTTAGTGATAAATAATATCATAACCTTGAGTAGAAATCTGGAAATTCAGTATCCACTTACCAGTCCCCATCAGACAGAGCCAAAGAGGACTACTAGTTGCACTCTGTCTGCCCATCCTTCCTTCTATCTGTCACAACCTACCTTTTGAAGACTTTGTTGTATGGACGAATGAACTTTTTCAATTTTTATTATGTGGATATTTTTACACATGTTCTGATTTAGGAAGCTAAGTATGATGACATGTATTGTTATGCAATTCTTACAGAATGCTTGTTTCTTGAATATTGCAATAGCATGGTAATATTGAATTGCAAATTGGCAGATGTTGAGCAAGCTGCCGATGTATGTAGGTAATGGAGAGGGCATTGTCTTGTAAGGACCCAGAAAATGGTATTCTTTCTTCCATAGAGACATTCACCTTGTGCAGTGAAATGTCGATCAATTGTAATACAATTGTCCTAGCTCCAGCACTGCATCAGAAACTATACTGCACATCAGTCTAGACAAATCTATTGCAGCAGAGATCAGCTTTCCTCTAATTATGGTGTGACTGTTCTGAATTTCTTAGCTGTGTGGTGGTCTATTATTGGCCATTATAATAAATTTCAGATCATGAGTAAGTTGGACAGAATAATTGCAGTGTATTTCTAGTAGTGGGTACCTAGTAGGTATTCAGTGTGCTCTGTATGGAATAGAACTGGAATTGGATTTTCTATTTTATACCACTAGATAATAAATTTTAAGGACATATGCTTTGTTTTTGAATAATATATAAATTTTCATGAAATTTCACATACAGTTTGGTTGCATTCTATCTCATTTTTACCAAATATTTTGGTTATATTACTATGTCTGTTTTAGTGTTCACACAGTTTGATAGTTCCTAGTTGTTGCAAGTAAAAAATGAAAATTCAGCTCTACTGTATAAATGGGAAAAATCTTTGGAACAATTAGGTATTGAACCCAGGATTCTTCCATTACAAGTTAGATGAGCTATCCAAGCTGATGTGAAAAGATTTGGTATTATTACTATATCACAAAATCCATGCCTATTTTGGTAATCACACAAAAACTTTTCACATCAAGGAAATAAAAATTAATTTTAGAGAAAATGTCGGAAACATTGCTTATGTCCTAAAACAAGTCTTATAGGATTTGGGTTGTTTACTCGCCAGCTATGCGACTGGGTTTTTGTTTTTTTGTTTTTTTTGTTTGTTTGTTTTATAACTTTTTAACTGTAGTAGGAGAAAGGAATCTGATATTTCGCATATATGTATTCCTAATGTGGGGGTCATTTTAAAATATACACCCATAGTTTTTTTTTTATACCATCACAAGTTACAGATGATCTTGGAACACTCTGTTTTAGCATATGAATAAAACAATTGAAGCATAAAGAGATTGATAATGGATTAGACAATTAAACTGCACAGTAACTGTTTTCATTAACTCATTTTAAAAACAAGAGGGGGAAATTAGTTGACAAATAGGTATCCTCTTTTGTACTCCCCTCCAATGAAGTTGTATAATGATGTATGTCTGATGACATAATGGCTAACTTACCTTTGAAACATGAATGAAAATAGAAATATCAGCAATGTATACATCTTTTAAATCTAACTGCCTGACGGGGTAGTTCAGTTGGGTACATGTTGACTGCTGACCTGTAGATCATGGGTTCAAATCTAGCAGGCTTTTGTGTTTAGATTACTTTCTATCAAAACTGCATTGTCCAGTTAAAAAGTTTAAAAAGTGATTATGTAATTACTTAATGCTACAGATCTGAATTGATCAACTCGCACGATTGGTGAGTACATGGAATAAGGATAATGTCTAGTGATTTTGAGGTCAAAGGTGATGGTAATGTAGGAAAACTGTTTTGGGGCTGTTGATTGCCCTCTACACCTGGAATCACCATAGTTGACATATGCTGTACAGTGAAGGTCCTTCACTGGATGAAGTCAACTGAACTCTAAGGTAGGAAGATGGTTTCTAGGGCACAAATAGTTTCCCTGTTAACAAGAACTTTTCGTTCTTCACACAAAGACTTGCCATGGAATAAGAATAATCTCTACAGATTTTTATACTAACTATTGGATGTCATCCATAGAGAGTATTAGTCCCATTGGGATGGCTCTGATTTTTCAAATGGTGTCTTATTCCTTATTTTTGCTTGCCTTTGGTTCGATCTTTGGTTTTAAATTTGTCATCAGTTAATTCCAATGCAGCCATCTTCAGTAGTGGGTACACATAGATAGGTAACATATTTTGTGTTGTTTACAGTAAGTTATGTTTACAGACTAATAAGGTAGTGGATACATATAAATTATAATTTAGTTTTCATAATTTTTCTGTACATTCTGTAAGTACGGTGATGTTTGTAACACATATTCTGTAACTTGTACTTGACAGATAATAAAGAGAATATATCCATTGTGGAATACAAGACATTACAGAAACAGCTGGATGAAAGAAATACGGAGAGAGATGAACTCCTTTTTACCATCAGAGTAAGCCGGTCATTTCTCATGTCCTAATCCTTCTGTTGTCTGTCATTAAGTCCCTTTATATTCAGTGGGATTAAATAGATTGATGTCAATACACTGCAGCATTCTAGATCACATTGTCAAGTCATTATAAAGTCAAGATAATAAAAGTACTTGATCTGAATGACGAAATATTATGAACAATATGATATTATGTCATTGTCAGTTTCAACCATAAATCATTTTCAAGATGGGTTCTCTTTGAATAGTGATATTATAGTTCAACCTTTTAATTAGGAAGAGATAATTAATGGCATGCTGTAGTATACGTGATTGTTTTTATTTCAAAATTTTACAGAATTTGTCAGAGAAGAACAAAAAATACAAGCAGAAACTGGAAAAAGAGGAGATGACAAAGAGGCAGCAGATGAAGATTTTGTGTAAAACACAAGAAATTAGCCTACTGGAGAAAGATAAACTGATTGGTAGTCTGCAGAGTCTTGTGGAGGAGCAAGAGAACCGACTCCTGGAACTGGAGCAGGGCATTAATGGTCAGTACTGGTTCATGCTCGTATTGAGGACTGTTTCTTGTTCAGATATTGAGCAGTCCACCAGTAGTGAAAACTTGTTCATGTTCATATTGAGAACAGTTTTATACTGAGAATTAAAACAGTCCCTCAGTGGTTGATACTTGTTCATATTGAGGACTGGTTTATGTTGAGAACTAGAGCAGTCCACCGATGGTTAGTACTGGTTCATGTTCATATATATACTGAGGACTGGTTCATGTTAAGAACTGGAGCAGTCTACCAATGGCTAATATTGGTTCATGTTCTTATTGAATACTGATTCATAATAAGAATTTGAGCAATTCACCAATGGCTAGTACATGTACTGGTCCACGTTCATATTGACGACTTGTTCCTGTGAAAAATTAGAAAAGGTAAAGTAGATTACATTGATAATAGCCATCAACAAAGAGTATGAGCTCAAATATTATTTCCTGTTTTTGTATATTATCTTAGTACGTAGTATTCAAGTAGTGCATCAGCTTCAACAGCACTGAGAGTATGAGCATGCTAAAATGAGTACAATAGAATTACTAACTAAAGAAATGCTGTCATGAATTATGCTGATGTGATCTCCTTCATTTGTTTATTTAAATAATTGAAGGAAACACCAACCAGCGACTTCCCGGAAATGCTAATGGGGGTGCTTACGGAAAATTTGTGGAGGATATCAAACGTCTTCATGAAGAGAAAATTAACCTCACAAAGAGACTTGAATTAGTGCAATCAGAAATGGAGAATCATTTATGTACAAATGGAGTCAGTGATGACTCGAACCAAGAAATCATCACACGGCTAGAGAAAGAGAACAAGGAATTACTGGAGGAGCTCAACAAGTACAACAAAAACAGTGGGGTATACAGAAATAAAAATTCTACTCACCTCAACAGTTCAAATAAGTACAACAAAAACAGTGAGGTTTACAGAAATAAAAATTCTACTCACCTCAACAGTTCAAATAAGTACAACAAAAACAGTGAGGTATATTGAAATAAAAATTCTACTCACCTCAACAGTTCAAATAAGTACAGCTGGACAAATAACAACAGTTTATTAGAACTGATTTTGAAACTACAAATACCTCTAGTCATTTTTTAACAGTAATTAATAGGAGATGAAAAATTTGTTTTCTATAGTACTGCATTTCCAAATATCAGATACATGTATTAACCCCTTTATAATGAGTAATATTCACAAATGACTATAAATACTTGATACTTCTGGCAAATGTAAATAAAACTTGGTTTTATAATATGGTTTAAACAGATTCTTTCGACATTTTGTTCATGCATAAGTTTGCCATTTTCATACCTGTTTCTGCAGCAGCCTTCAGACATGGGGCCTTGTCATACAGACACAGAAAAACAGGTGGAAAAACTCCTATCTCACAACAAGGAACTAGAGGAGGAAGTGCAAGAAATGAGACAGTCCCAAGCAAGGACTACCTCTTTGTTTGAAGAGGGGGTGATAAAACAAAAGGTGGGTCTCAGTAATGTTATGAAATAATTCATCAGAAAGAATTTGAAGGGAATCAGTATACATCATCTGGAATCAGTTTGTCTTTCTGTGAGGTCATTTTATGTCCGCATGAGCAAGGATTGGGAAATTATTAAAATTTGGTCAATATGTCTACTTGTTCCTCTGTATTCTTGTCTCTCTGTCCACAACTTTTACCATAGGCATAACTCAAACTATATAAGATACTTTGTATTTGGTGAATTTAAAGGTCAAGGTCGGAGCTTATTATTCAGGTAAAATGAAGGTCAGATTTGCCTGTCAAGGACTTAACCACAATCTAGCCCATGTACTGTTTCAAAAACACATTTTGGTGCACTTTGTTCCCCAGAGCAAAAGCAGGAGATAGTAATTGTACTTGAGTATTATTTGAGATTTAATAGCAATGAAAGTTACTGTGAGTATAGGATGACTCTTATGAGGTCCAAAGGTTGAGGTCACCAGGTCACATGTGGTAAGAGATGGTCTTCAGATAATATATCACATGTAATTTGGGCTTTAGCGAAGAAATTTTACATGGAGAATCTGTATGACCAAAAGTTGACTTCTTTTTATTTCAGAAAGTGAAAGTTAAAGGTGACTAGGTCATGTATGTTAAGATTTAAAATATAGAGGTGAAACTTCATTTAGAGTCTCTATGATCATTCCTAGATGAGTTTGAAATTTACAAAGAAGGTAAAGCAAATTTTCAACTAGTTTTTACCAAAACAATTTATTGTAAGTATTCATAATAAAAATAAGTGTATACCAAGAAATACCCTTATCCTATAGTTATATGGCTAGATGTATTGAGAAATCATTGAGCATTTGTTTTTCAATTTTCTGTGTAAAAATCTTTTATGTAACACAAATTTAAAATTCTTATTTTGCAAAAATGGTGATAATGAGAAATTTGATGCCTAGTTGAACAGATGGAACCCAATCTTTTTATAACTCTCTTTCTCTCTGAAAAAAAACCCCCACATCTATATCCCAACATGGTCTTTGCTCTGCATATTTGCTTTGGGGTATATGCAGATTGTTTAAAAAAAATAAAAGGAAAAAAATAAGACTCTTCATGACTAAAGGATAACCTCTGTGGGTTTGAAGGTAATGAAAGATCAAGGTCATTGCATAGACTTTGGCCATAAAAATAACATATGTTGAAACGTTTTAGATTTTTACTGAAACTTATCATAAAATTACTATTTATTCACAGTAGTCATATTTCAAGGCCACTATAGTAAATTTTCTGGTCATTTGTACAGTTAAACATTTGTTTGACTCACTTTGAGGGTAAGTATGATATAACCAAAATATGTTATTTGATAATCCCCCTTAATATTCCCTGAATAATGCAATGCAACTTATAATGCTTTATAGCTGATTTTAATAATGCTTTCTTTAAAAAAAAAATGTGATCAGGGCTTGGAAGAAGAATTGAAGAAATATAGAGAAAAGCTTAGCAAAGTCCAAGAAAACTTGCAGAAGAAATCGGAGGAGCTGAAGGAGAGTGATCTGAAACATCGAGAGCATGTGGCCAAAATGTTAGAAGAGAATCGTGTGACCTCGAGGAGAATGAGGGACCTCATGGTAGAGGTGACACATCTACAGGCTAGGGAACCTGAGGTACAGTATAAATTATGTATCAAAACTGAATGAAATGACTGTATATTTGGTGAATTGGAAATGTTGGTCTCCTGGCCAATGAAGAAATAGAAAAATATTAAACATGAATTACAGTAGGATGCATTTATCTCAGGTCTAGGTCAGTTAGATTCAGTCTAGTCAGTAAATAAGTTTTGTAAAGATTGTATGTATTCATAGAAATACTGTATAATGGGGTATTTTCTGCAGAAAATATGCAAAAATTACAATCACAAAAAATATATCTATACATATAGATTCTTAAACACAGAATAGAATTGGCTACTGTTTAGGGATTTGATTGCAAAAATTTCTACTCACAGAAAATGCTTGTACAGTATGTTGTGACTTGAATTTGCTGCAGGTTGTCACGAAAATCAAGGTGCAGGAAGTAGAGGTGGATTCCCAGAAGACTATAGAAAACCTGAGGACCTGTGAGAGGGAGAGAGATGACTACCGCTCCCAGCTTGAGGAGAGTCAGTCACAGCACTTACAAGTCGCCAGTCTCTTGGAGAAGGAGCAAAGACTCAGTGAGCAGTTGTCAGAGGAGGTACGGAATAGTGTTCACTGTGCTTATATTGAGACATTCAGTAAGTAAAACACATTTTGATACAATCAGAATGTTTGATCATCTCTTGTATTCTCTTTGTATTGACATTGACCTCGATGTTTGTGGTAAAGCTTTCAAACATCTTCTGTATTATAATATCTTAACTTTGGCATGGCTTTACAATGGAAACTGAATGGTTTGAAACCAAAAGATCAAAACAAAGGTTTAAAAATAACATTTTCTCAATCGCTCATAACATGTACTGTAAAACCGGTGTTTGTACAAAATGAGTAATTATGTACATATGTACTTTTAAGTGAATGATCATGGCTAACCATCAATTGAAATACAGACAGACATCTCCATTTGTTTGCACAATGCTGGGTCAAGTGATAGCATAAAACTAGCCAAACCAAAACCAATGTTTACTTTGAATATGAACCTGATGTTAACACACAAGTTGTCATTTTCTTTACTTTTACTTGACAAAAATAATCTTTTCATGGTAAGTATAGTTTGATCTGGTCAGCTGACTGGTTTTTTGAGTTGGTTGACATCAAAGTGGTGCACATGAATATCATTTATACAACTAAAGGTATCCATAATTTCTGTCCACAAAAGTCAAAGTTTGCAATGTTCATTATGGTAAATTTTTTTCCAGAAACAAAGTTGAGGATTTGGGGGAGTTATTCTATGCTTTGTACAAGTAGCCCTTCTCATACTAAATTCATTTTAAATTGTCATGTAATGGAAGAGATACAGTGAATTTCGGATAAATCGGACCCAAGGAATTTTCTTTAATCATGTTTTACAATACATGTATTGTCACAATTTTATGAAAAAATCTGTACTCAATCCAGCAGATTTGTCTTGCAGAAAATTGCAGCAAAATCAAGGCTTATCACAATTTCATAGATTTTGAAGAGATGGTAATTTCGAATATTATCAGATGCAGAGATGGGAAGTTCGTAGATTGGAGTTGTCTGTTTTTTAGGTTAATAAACAGAAGGAAAAGTTAATAAGCGTTGTTCAGAACACTGCTGATAAATTAGAGGAAGCCGAAAGAGAAAAGGAGGCAGCCATTCAGAACCTGAAAAAGCAAATGGAAAAAGATCTCAAAAATTTGGAGGTAGGTTAAAGGGTCTTGTTTCGATTCTGTATATTAGTAGAGTTGGTTTTCAAATAACTGTTATTTTGAGTTTTGAAAATAGTTTTAATTCATTGAATCCTTGATGATAAATTTCTTATTCAGTTTACGTTTTGTGGCACTTTGTTTTTCCACTTTGCCAGTTGGCTAACTTTTGTTATGGTATTTCCTCCTTTTGGATGAAAAGCACTCACCATTAGCAGGTTGAGGAATTGTTATGAAATATAGACTGTTATGCAGTGTAGACTAAGCATTGTGAATAACAGATTGTGAGCTTCAAGTAAGAGAGTTGTAGTCAATATTGCATAACAGGAATGAATGTACATGTATTAAAAATTCCCTACAGCAAGATTTTTTTAATAAAGATTTTAATTTCTTTCCTCATATGGAACATTAAAACAACCAAAACATCTTACCAGTTCAGCAAAATGATTGTTTTTATGCCACCCAGGTGGATGACAGGAGTATTCTTTTTGACCTTTCTATGTATGTCTTTGTGGACAACTTCAGGCTGATAAAGTTCAAGGTCACATTTGACACAGTTGAACATGTCCATGCTAGGAGACAAATTGTTTCATAAACAGATCTTAATAAATGTAAATCTAATTTTTCAACTGGAATCAACATACATGTATACCTCTGTTTGAAAAATTTGCCACCAGAATCAGAAATTTGAAGTCAGGGAAGCAGATATTAAAATTATTAACCTCATTTAAAAGGTACTAATGTATGATATTCGAAATTACATTATATACACGACAATTACAAACACTGCTGACAATGCAGAATTTAGTAGTGTGGTGTAAATATAAGTCTCATTTAGAATGACATTTCTTTGATTTAGAATGCTAGAGTAAATAAAATGATTTTTACCATTCATTTCATTATGTTTTGGGTTAACCATTGAGCAGAATACTTAGAATTAATTGACTACTCACAGTTAAATGCCAAATTGAAATTCTCTTTATGTTATGATTTAAATAAAAAATGCTGGAATGCTTTTTAGCTCACCTGAGCTGAAAGCTCAAGTGAGCTTTTCTGTCACTATTGTTCTTCTGTCTGTCTGAAATCTTTTCACATTTTAGATTTCTTCTCAAGAACCACTAGTTAATTTCAACCAAGCTTGCCACAAATCAGGCTTGGGTAAAGAAGATTCAAATTAGTTCAAATTTAGAACCACACCCTTTTCAAGGAAAGATAATCAAGATTTAGTGAAAATTTTGTGGCATCTTTTCAATAACCACTTAGCCAATTTCAATCAGACTTGGCACAAATTGTCCTTGGGTAAAGGAAATTCAAGTTTGTTCAGATGAAGGGTGATGCTCCCTCCAAAGGGGAAGTAATCAAGGAAAGGTGAAATAGGGTATATTTAAAATCTTCTTTGCAAGAACCACAGGATCAGAAAAGTTGAAATTTGCATTAAAGCTTTCTGACATAAAGTAGATTCAATTTTTTTTCAAATCATGGCCCCCTGGGGTTGGGTGGGGCCACATTAGGGAATCATGGTTTTACATGAGGATATATAGGAAAAAAATCTCAAAAACAGGGCCATGATTAGTCATATTAATATGCAAGTATCCCCAGCTAGTGCAGATTCTAGTTAGTTTCAGAGCATTACCCATGGGGGTAGGTGAGACCACATTAAGGGATCAAAGTTTTACATAAGAATTTATAGGAATACATGTTTAAAAATTTTCATCTGAACAACAGTAGGGCCATGATTAGTCATGTATGACAGGTCGATAGGGGATGCTTACTCCTCCTAGGCACCTGATCCCACCTCTGGTATGTCCAGGGGTCTGTCTTTGCCCATCTCTCTGATTTGTATTTTTTATAGGATTTACAAGATTGAATACTGCAAGTTATCATAGCATTTTCACTGCCAGCAGCTACAGGTATTCCAAATTCAAGTTTGTTTAATTCGGGCCCCAGAGATAACGTGGCTACAATAAAAGGTCAAAGTTTCATATGGGAATATGAGGGTAATTAATTACAACAAATTCTTTTCAAGAATAGCAGGGTCACACTAAATCATATTCCATTTCATACCATTATCCTTGACCTCCAGAACATTAAATTCATGCAAGTCATATTGATATTGAGGCATCATCCATGTTGTGTAAATTCAAGTTGGTCATGTCTTGACTCTTTTGGGTTAGGTGAGGGCCACAGTATGGGATTGCATTTTTTTTTTCAAAAAAATCACAACAGCTGAACAACAGTAGGGACAAGGTGACTCAGGTGCTCGATGTGGCCCATGGGCTTCTTGTTGAAACAATTCTTTTAATATGAATCTTTAATTGTCCTGACTTCGAGAAAGTTGACACTGTGCTCTGTTTTATTAGGTTCAGTACAATCAGCTGTGTGAGCAGGCATCTATAATCTTACCAGCTTACCAGGAGCTACAAAAGTCATACGTCTGTTTGGAGACAGAATGTAGGCAGTTTCCCCAATTACTGCAGGCAGCAATTACTGATGTCAACATTCAGGTGCAGTCATTACACCTATCGGTCTGTAGGTTCTCCATTGGATATTGTAAATGATCTTGTATTTTTACTTGCATTTTTACATGCAATTTTACATATTTTTTCATGTATCTTTTTTATATGTATTTTCATGAGGTCAGAATTTTGTAATGTTGAGTTCACAGCATCTTGATTTTATGGTCGGACAATTATCATTTTTTATGCTAGTTTAATCCCCATTTGTGGAGGATTTAAATTCATGGGTATGTCTATCATGATCACGTAGAAAATGCCATCCTCTTTCTCCCCCTCTCCCCTCTCCATTTTATGATTTTATAGTAACTCTGTATGATTTAGTTCAATTGTAGCTCATGGCATGACACATACAGTCCACTATCAGCATTATATGTGTATCAGTACTAGAATATATTATATGTTTTGGCTGTTGATTATATATTAGTGTGAAAAATGCCAAAATAAGTATACATATAGCTGGTAGATCCAAGATTTATTTACACCATGTGTTTACACATGAACAGTATTTGGTTAACCCTAGTTTACCTTTGGCCTGTAATGCTCCTACAGAACCTGTAACCTGGCAGTAATCTACCTTCTGTGCAGAGACTGTAATCTACCTTCTGTGCAGATACTGTATCTACCTTCTGTGCAGAGACTGTAATCTACCTTCTGTGCAGAGTCTGTATCTACCTTCTGTGCAGCATCTGTAAGATGGCAGGCAGCTGTGAGATTGTCATACTGAATCATGGCTGTTTGTCCTGTACGATTTTATTTAGTTAAAAGTTTGACAATTTTTCAAACATTGGAAACCCATAGACTGTATTGTATGATCCCTGTAGGTCATTTTGCTGAAGACCTGTGCTGATTGGACTGCAAATGCATAATTTTTAGAGGACATTGGGTTAAAAAAAAATTGAAAGGAGGTTCCACAGGAGCCATGTGGGCTCCATATGATTTCTGTGGGAGACTTGTGGAGATTGCACAGAGAATGTTTTATGATTGCACAATATTCAATCTTCACACAGCCACTGTACGGATTTGTTCCAGCCTATTCCTGAGAGCCTATGTGAGAAATGACACCATGGCTATATGTAACAGAAACATAAAAGCCATAGATTTTTACAATACCCCAAAAATCATAGACAAATTTATCACATGGATGCAGGGGCAAATATAAACCAATATTTTTTATTGACTCTGTTGGAAATGGATTCTCTTTAATGAATTGCAAAAATTGTTTTGTAGATGTGTCGGGCAATAAAAAATATTGATGATTACAACAAAGATCTGGTTCGTCGATACCACAAAGAGATGCATCTTAGGAAGAAATATCACAATGAATTGGTAGAGCTGAAAGGTATATTATATGATCTGGTTTATTTTCATTTTTAATTGGAAGAAATGTATTGAATTGCTTCAAGATTGTCACTCAATCAGACAAGGTTTCTGTATATTCATTATGTAGCTGGAATTTGTGCATCTGCTTCAAAACTACTTATGTGTTTATTTACTCAAGGTCCATGTTTCCATAAGAATTCCATTGAAATGTGTTGAGAAAGTTTTGAAATATCTTGTCATATACAAGTAATCCTAAAGGAATGAATAAATTGCATTCAGCTTCATCTGTAGGATAATAGTACATGTAGGAATTGGTCCTTGTAGGAAGTATTAGAGTATTTTGTCGAGTTCGTCCAAAAATAAAAGAAGATGGTGGAGGCATGATGGGAAATATTGTGGTAGACTATGACAGAGATGACAATGGACTCATCTACGTGAACAACAAAGGAAGATCACAGACATTTGAACTTGATCTAGTGTTCACACCAGAGAGCACTCAAAAACAGGTACTACGAATATATAAGCTAAGGCACTATTGTTAATCATTTGAAGGATTTAAGGTGTTTAATGCCATTTATCAGGGACATGATTATTTATTTATATTTTAGACAGCATTAAACAAATTTTCTTACTTAAAGAAGACAAATGATATCAACTGTTTAATTCTCAAATAAAAACAAATCTGTTTTACATAAGTTTTTTTTCCAAAGAAAAAAAAAACTGTACAAGACTAGTCTATAAACACCAGTTCAATGAACTGTATAGGACTGGTCTACAAATGCCATTCTATGAAGTCTACAAAAAGTCCTTCACTGAGTGATACCGGACTGGTCTACAAAAACTTGATTTTTGATTTTATAGGTGTTTGATGAGGTTCAGTCGCTAGTGATATCCTGTGTGGATGGCTACAATGTGTGTATCTTTGCATACGGACAGACTGGCTCAGGAAAAACCTACACCATGGAGGTAAGACCAGGTCATCAAATTGTTTCTTCAGTTGGGGTGTGTATACTGCTGATTCCACTTGCTTTGAAGTTGATGGTGTTGAATTACATGTTGTATTGAAAAACTATCCGTTGTGCCATTGTTTCTCTCTCTCTCTCTCTCTCTCTCTCTCTCTCTCTCTCTCTCTCTCTCTCTCTCCCCCCCCCCCCCCCCCCCCCCCCCCCACTTATATATTTTCTTTAATACAAATATTGGTTAAATTGATGTTGCATATATTGAAATATTTACAATTTATAGTATTTGTTCCATCATTAAACTAATTACAAGCTTTCTATTATATTCTCCTCCTCCCCTAACTTCCCCCTCCCCCCAACTCAAGTACTTAATACTGCACAGACAGAGCTTATCATGTTCAAGAACTGATCTGGTTAAAACCAAAAACAAATATTGAACAGACTGAGCTGTCTGTTGCTGTATTTTCAATTTCGTGTGTGTAGTGTGTGTGTGTGTGTGTGTGTGTGGAGAGGGGAGAGGGGGATAAGCAGTAAATTCAAAGTGTATTATTGGAAATATATAAATATAGGCACATAAGTGATTCTTTATTCACATCTACTTTGCAAATGATAAGAAACACTACACAGACAAAATATCAGAACACAATATCTTGAGTTATTCAATTTGTTTGCATACCATTCCATGTTATTAACACAACAGATGTCAAATAATGACTGTGAATTGCTTGTTTATTGCTTATATTGAAGCTGATTTAACAATCAGAGGTGATAATGCAAGGTTGTCAATAGGAAACTTTCAAGGCGAGTCCAGACTCAATGACCATAAAATGAGAAAATAAGTCAAATTTTAAAATAAGTCTTATTCAATAATATTTCTTCAAATTTGTAGTGTCTGCAAATGAAGAGTTTCAGTTTAAAAGTAATGAATGTCTCAGGTGATTGAAATTTTGACTTAAATCTGAGTTTGTTACTTGATCTTGGGGACTGGACTCACAGTTTATGAGCAGCTTGTGTCCTACATTCAAGGAACAGAAAATAGGAAATGGTACACACCATGTTTAACCATTATTTTTCTTTTATAAGTGAAATAAAAAATGAATTAAGTTCTGATATCAAAGATGCATATAACAAAATCTCTGAATTTATTTAAATACCATTCTAAATTTTAACTATCCCAACTTTTGTGATCTTTTATCCTCACAACACACCAGCTGGAAAAGAATTTTAATTATCATTGTCAATGTATGCTAAACCTTGAATATTAGTAATTATTATGATAGAATAGATTTGTACTATTTGTTTTTTATAATCATACCAAATTAAATTTTACTTTTGATTCTGAAAATGGCTACCAGAAACATACATTTGTTTTTAATACATAGATTCCGATTTGTATAAAAACATTTGCCAAGGAAAGCACACAATGTTAGGACTTTGTTCTTCTAACATAGCTTGTTACACACAGAAGATAGTAATTGAGTGGACCAAAATCTTATTTTAATCACATTGCCAAGGACACCTAATGACAGCATGGCATGCAAAACAAAATGTTTTATGTTTATCGTGGTGGCACAAGATTTAAGTGTTGCAAGTGTGAGAAAATCTATATAAATAGACAGTTCACTTCTTCCTAAATTCCTGCTTGGAATTTTAATGAAGTATAGAAGATTAATTCATTTATTTTAATTTTGTTTTACCTTCCAGCATTAAGTCAGACAGTTTGCTTTATTGACTTCAGCAAAAAGAATGAAATAGGATGGAGTAAATGATTAGATATTATTCAACAACTTGTTGAATTTGTAGGGAGAGAAACAAAATCCTGGTATCAATCAACGAGCCTTAGCCATGTTGTTTAAGGAGACTGAGGAGCGAGGCCAGGACTGGACGTTCACCATCACAGTCAGTGTCATGGAGATATACAATGAAATGATCAGGTTAGTGTGAAAATTGGGAAAACATTTTGTCGTTTAAACAGTATTGTATTATGTATAACATCATAAGGACTGGGCAACAGGCAGTGCTTATATAAATCTTTAAGGTACAAGATAAAATCCACATAAGTGAGAAGTTATACATATATGATTATTGATCATAGTATTTCAGTATATAATATATGAAGTAAAAAGATGATATATCACACAAAGTACACTGATGATATAGGAAGTATGATTACTATGATCATCATTACGCATAATAATAAACTAACAAAACAGAGAAATGGAAAAGAAAAAAAGGAGGGTGGGTAGTTAATGGGAACCAAGAAAGACCCAAAAAAAAAAAAAAAAAAGTAGAAACAAAAATGATCAAATCAAATCAACAAAATAGAAAAAATCATTACAAAGGGAAAGGGGAGAAGGGTTACCGATTCAACAGGATAAGTTCTGATTGTGCCTTTATAACTTGTTTAATCAGACACACCTATAAGTGCATGTATGAAATGCATATGGGGGAAAACATCTGAAAACTGAGTTCATGAATATGAATCCTGGAAAGAGACTGACAGTATTTTTTGAAAGAAAATATATATTATATGTTTCAAAACATAATGTAAATGGTTTTAGTTAGTTATTTGATGTTTCTTTGGCTGTATTTTAGGGATCTGTTGAGTGGAGAACCCTCATACAAGATGGAAGTGAAAATGAATCCAGAGGGAGGGCTATACGTTCCAGGCCTATGTTCTGAGACTGTCAAATCTGTAGACGATGTCAATCGGGTTAGCTTTATTGTAAATATTATGAAAGATGATAGTATGAGTTTAAAATAGGGAGCTTTGTTTTGATGTTGTATATGTGATTTGAAGGTCTTTGCCCTCGGTCAGAAGAATCGAGCCACTGCCACAACAAATATGAATGAACACTCTTCTCGATCTCATGCCCTGCTGACGGTGCAGGTCGTTGGTGTCAACAAAACTACAAATGTTAAAACTGTGGGTAAGTCAACATCAACTTCTCCTCTCTCATCAAGCCTGTAGACTCTCTTATTCTGCATTTGTTAGTCCCCTACCGGCTTTGCCAGAGGGGACTATTAGATTACCCTTGGTCTGTCTGTCCATCTGTCTGTCATTCTGCTTGAGGTTTTCCAAACTTTTCTCCACATTGGACAAAGATATTCAACTGAAATTTTATACATGGCTTTTTCTTGGATATAGCAACAGATCAAGTTTTGAGTTTTGTTATGCTTGCCCAACTTTTGACTGAATTATCCTACTGGTAGGGGACTTTGCATTGCCTGCAATACTCTCAGAATGCTTATTTTTACAAATGAAAGATAGCATAGATTCTGACTCATATTTTAGTTATGGAGTAACGAAAGAATCACTGGTAAGGTAAATGAATATAGGGCTGACAATGATGCATGTGGTTTGTAGGAAAACTGAACTTGGTAGACTTGGCTGGCTCTGAACGAGTCAGTAAGTCTGGAGCAGATGGCACTCGACTTAAGGAGGCACAGAACATCAACAAATCGCTTTCCTGTCTCGGGGATGTGATTCATGCTCTACGTAGCAAGCAAAGTCATGTTCCATACAGGAACTCCAAACTCACCTATCTGCTACAAGACTCACTTGGTAAGAAAAATAAAACTGTTCAAAAGGAAACGTCCACTAACAATGTAATTTAGACCAGTTTTAATAATAATTTCAATTATTTGAATAATGGAAGGTATTTATATATAAAAACAACTTATCTTAGCAATGAATTCTTAATTTAATCAATGCAGTGTCAGAAACATGTGTATTCCATACTATTTTCTTTCAACAGACAAAATGTCAGTGTATATATTTTGGCTTCAGAAAATTTGGGTGAAATTTGGGTGCCATACATGAACCACAATCAATTTACCATGTTAACTTGTTATTGTAATATTGCAGTATGTGAAAATTGTTTTGGTTCATGCTTGGCATCCATGCATTTTAAGCATAAATTTACCTTAAACATTGATAATCTTAGATAATTTTCACAGAGATTGTGAAATGCTACTAACTTTGTAATTTCATATTTCAAAACAGAAATCAATCCAGGAGACATTTTGGTTTCTGACTCTTGACATAGAATGTACTCAATTTCACATTAACTGAAGAATGCTGAAATTTTAAAGTTGGAAATGACCATTGTTGAACGTAGTCCTTTAGATGGATAAAGAAACAAATCTGCATGGTTTTGTCTCACTTAAAGGATAGGGCAAAACATTTTTTTTAAAAAGTTTTGAATTTATACTGTTTGTTATACAGGTGGAGACAGTAAGACCTTGATGATTGTACAGATTGCTCCGGTGGAGAAAAACCTCGGCGAGTCAGTGTGCAGTTTAAATTTTGCTCAGCGAGTTAGAACTGTCGAGCTGGGTCAGGCGAGCAGACACATATTGCAAGCAGGAGATGAGGTACATTTACATAAAAGATGCTTACATGGTAGTAAAGGCCTATGCTCTTTCTTCATTCTCTTGGAATTGCTGGTTTAAGTCAGTTCATTCTGTCATATGCTTCAGAAAGCTTCATTGGTATAATCAAGTCTTCAGTGGTTTGAGGGAAGGTTTACTATGCATGAGAATATTACACAGAGTGTACTTTACATAATCTGTCATGTCTGTTGTTCAATTTTTAACAAGTTTTAATTCTTGTGGCATTCATGTAATGTAGATTCCTTAAGTAAAGAGAATAGTTGATTTGAAAGATCATAAAAAGATGAGGACTTTACTCAGAAGGACATACAGCTTTACATTAATGACAATTCTGATTTTGTAAAAGATTTATGCATATCTTCTCACCTCTACAGTACCACACACGCATCTTACATAATTATGCATATCTTCTCACCTTCATTTGAAAATCATCTGTTGATATAAATCTTATCACCACTAATATGGAGGAATCTTCCATATTTTGGTTGCATTTGCACGTTTTCTCATTTTGGATTTGGTCAATACTCATCACTTGGCACCTGTGATACTTTTGCAGAATGTACGTAAAGGATATAAGTACAGCCCTTGATGGTGAGAACTTCAATCAAGTGTTGCATGATGCTTTTTTTCTGTGTAGCCAGTTCTTTTATTGCTTCATGCCTATATGGATTAGCATGCTTGTAGTTCTGTGAAATTGAAACAAGTTGTATTTTGACGTAATTTAGAATTTGTCTCTTCTTTCTGATACATAACTTGATTTCATTTCATTATAATTGATTTTCTGTAGATGATCCATTTTGATTTATACATTTAGATGGCTCTGATTAAACAAATAAAATTACTAGATGGTAGAATAGTTTGCCTAAAATTGAGTTTCAAAGACGTATGTTGATTCTTAGGAAAAGTTTCTATAATTTGAAAAAGAATGGATAAATTTTGCTTCATTTTTTGATTCTTTGGAAAAGTTCCTGTAATTTAAAAAAGAATGTATAAATTTTACTTCTTTATTTGCTTTTGTATTGAAAAAAGATTATTGTATAAAGGAGTATTGTTTCTATTTAAAAATTTTCTAAAGTGATCATTTCTTATAACAGATGAATGGAATATCACCCAGCAAAACCCCCTCCACCCCCAGCAGAACCATGAGTCTGAACACACCCACAGGGAGACAACACACCCCTGTCATAATGAACAGAACACCGAGCAGTTCCACCAAAGGATCATCTCTTCGTTATCCCAAAAATCCTGATAAATAAATAGTGTCTCAGCCAACAGATGAAATAGAATCAGTGAAATATACAGTGCTGCCATAGTCATAGAGATTGTGTTAAAGGGACATTACTCTACTTTTTACAAAATTTAAGAAGCCAGTAAAAGTTTGTTAAATGATTGCAAAAATGTAACAAAACTTGGATATGTAAATGCACATTATTTTAAGGGTTTTGAGCAAATTAGTTTCTACAATGTATATTGCTGCTTTGCTTGAAAAAAGATAGATCTGAGCAATTCTGTAATATGTTATGTCTTTTTTCCTTGAGATGGCCCATAGAAGATGATGATCTCACTGTATTAAATACTGTACTAAATTCTGCAATTTTTACACCTCGGTGATATTTTCTTGTGCTGGCAATATGATTTCTGCTTTTGATGATGAATATACATGGACAATGATTTTTATAGGAGGGTGCTGAGTTTAATATTTATACATGAGACAAAAAGATTGAAAAGGTTAAAATCTCCTGTTGTTGTATATTGTATGGAATTCATGATTATGTATAAACTTTTGACTTGAACATGTATGATTATGTAATATTGATTATATTTGTTTTGTATGTCCCTTATCTTTAAATGCATTTAGGAGTGTGCAATAAGGTCAATTTGTTAAAGGTCATAGGAAATGGTTTTACACATTTAATACGATTTGCAATGTGAAATATCGGTATGTGAAAGATTGGTATATGTCAGTGCCAAATTTCTCAGTAAAAAAAATCTAAATGATCACAATTTTCTGGTTTGATCATAAATTGATTGACAGTGAAATGTTTTGAACAGAGATGTATTTTGACTTTAAACTAATTTACCAAAGATTTGTCAAAATTTCGGATCTCTTGGAAAAGGTACATAGAAACATATTTCTTTGTCCTTTTATTACACTTAAACTCAGCACATTGCAGCAATTTACTATGATCTTGTAATAGAATTTTGACAAGTCTATGTAAATTTGGGTATAATTGATATCAGAAAAGGGAGATAAGTCAGGAAGCTTTAAGTTACATGTACTCTTGCTCTCATTAAAAACAATACAATTTTTGTTTTGTTTATGTTATATTAACTGACTTCCCAGAACACACATTTAATTTTAATTAAAACTACTATTTCATATGGCCTTTAATTTATTAGTGTATGTAACCAATCTGTGTTTTAGCCATGTTGTGTATAGTTTGAGTTACGACACTTTATTCATTTGGTGTTCATACAGTAGATTTGATGTCAAGTTTATCATTGTTTTAATTTGTGTGTGTTGTGTTCCAAAATTGAGTGGTCTTTGTACAGTCATAAAAAGAAATATGTACAGCAGTAAAATGACCAAGATACATGCAATAAAAATTGTCAACTTTTCGTGTCCTTTTTTCAGGACAATTTTTATTGATGTGGTTGGTCATTTAGGGTTTTATTCACTCTGGCAATAATATTTTAGTCCCTTAAATCTGTTTTTTTTTTCTATGGTTGGAAAGTGCCTTGATGGATTAATGAAAGTGACAGTGATCAGTGTTTGGTAGTTAACTATTGTTAGTTTTAATGTTGTCTGAGTCATGTGATATTTTGATTTTGATGGTCCTTTCTCAGAGTGCGGTGTGTGTCTTTGGTCAATTTCCATGCATTGTCTGAAAAACTTTACATATTTTTAAGATATGGAATTTTATCATATTTTGTACATTTTTAAGAGAGGAAAAATAAGAATGACAATTTTCAAGGTCCACAAGTCCAGCATCCAAACTGTGTACAGTTATAAAGAGCATTAAATTTTAAAGATCTGGAATTCTATCAAATTTGGTACATTTTCAGAGAGGGAAAATAAGAATGATGATTTTCAAGGTTCCCCACCCCCTCTGGACTATAGATCCAGCATACAAACTGTGCACAATTATAAAGAACAATAAATCTTCTACTAAAATCAAGGCTATGGGGATGTGTGCAGTAAAGCCTACAATTTGCTGTGAAGACCCAGACTTTCATGCAGATCTTCTTCCTTGTAGCTACTTGTTTTTAATTGTAGAAAAGACTTCAAATACCTTGCCAGTTCCTCATATAGGTCTCTTGTGAAGTGATACAATAAGTTTCTGTGATGTGTGTACTTTGATATTTTCTTATGTGGCCTGCATTGTATATCATTAATCATTAAATGCATTCTGCATTGAAAGTGATATTTTAAAATTTCTCACATAATTACCAGTGTGAGATCAATATTGCTCATGTGAGACAGCCATGTGAGATCTTTCTGTCTTTCACTGCTTTAACATCACTGATTATGACATCATACATTTTCTGTGATTTGAAGTAAAATACTGTGTATTGCATTGTACAGATATCTATTTGATGTAGATTTACAATGGACAGTCTTGAGTTTTATAGTTTACAAATCAAGTGTAAACCATTTTCTGATATATTCTTTCTGAGTCTAATTAGATTTTTGCATTTAGGATCAAATGAAGATTTTTATGATTTTTAATTCTCACGGTGTCCCAGAATTAATGTCTAAACTGTGGATAAAATGTGAGAAATATAATCATTCATTATAAACTTATGTGGGATAGTGAAATCCCTCGGAGAGATTCATGGTTTAGGACTCAACAAAACCTCGTCCTCGCCCGTGAATTTAGTCCCCTCAGTGGAATTTCACTATCCCAGTGATCATTATAATGAATGATTTTGTTAGTCTCAAGTTTATGGATGGAACACATTTAGTAATTAACTTATTTGTCTATACAAAAATTCCCAATAACAACATTAGTGAAGATGGAAGCTTTAACTTTTGATGACTGAATTGTGTCTGACTGGGATACATATTTGTATGTTGGATCAGTGTGGATGAGAGAGGATGGTCATCACAAATGCATTGTGGTTCCAAATGTATCTCGTTTTCTGTGCTATGTGCCAAAGATTTCAGCATTTATATGACTTCCTTTCAAATGTGGTTCCTTTTTCTGCATTCTGTCGCTGACAGCATTTATGATTTTCTGACAGAAGTATCTCATAATTTCAAATGACATTTGTTAATGGGCTAGTTCCTTTATATCAAGTGAAATATTGACAGCATATGTAGTAGATGAGTAATTTTTTTTGGGGGGGGGGGGGATTAAATTAAATCTATTATTTTAAGATAAATTTATATCCCATGTTTGAGGAATAAAGTAACAATTGAATTGTATTTTTCTTATATCTTGGGACTTTATAATTATGAGCTTCTTTTTGTGTTTTTTGGATATATATATATATGATTTATTTCAGTTCAAATTGTTTTCTGCATGTGAAGACATTTTTATGTGCAGATTGTTTTCTGCATGTGAAGACATCTTTATGTACATCTGCTGAGGAAAGGGATATTTTTGCTCAAAATCTTCCTGATAACTTCTGTTTCATTTATAAAATACCTCCTTCAACATATGGAGCTGATTAAATAAATTTTCAAAAAAATTACCCCAGAATTTGTTTATTTTCATTACATGATGAAGCTGGGATCTCTGTACTTATCAACTGTACCTGGCAGTAAGCACAAGATTTTGCAACTTCTTTGAATACTTCCAGACTATGTCAGAAGTAGAATTATACTGGAATAAGTAAGATAAGGTGTTCATCTTACAGAGATGGAATCTTTTAAAGATCAAAGAAAGGTGAAATAGGCAAAGCATAATGAAATCTACAGTGGTAGCTTATTAACAGAAAGCTGTAACAGAATTCATAGAACAAGTTTCTGGAAAGTGTCATTGGTTTACAATATTCAGGTTATGCATCTATGTAGCAAGCAATAAACTCTGATATTCCAATGGGTGGATTCACTGAATGGGCTGAAATAGTTTCCTGGTTGACAAATGAATCTTTGCCAATTTGAAGGATTTCAAAACAAAAATGAAGTTCCACAATGTGTCTGCACTCTCTCTCTCTCTCTCTCTGTGTACTTGTTCTTTCTTCTGTTAGTGTTCCTTACAGTGTCAAATCACCTGTGATTTTGACTAAGGTGCAGCAATTATAAGTCCATGTATAGTAATGAAACTATAACAATATACCTATGCTAGAAATCATGAGAGACAACACAAGCTGAATAGAAAGGTCAAGATAAAGTCAAATGAAGAATTGCTAATATTAAGAATTACTAATAGTGCAGTGTATTTGTTGAAGTCCTGCTATATGAAATGTGTTTTTGTGTATTTAGGACACACACATTTTTAATACTATGTTGAGCAATCAACTTGTTATCAAGGGCTCTTGATATATGTCATGCATTGCAGATCTCATTCACTCTAAATATTTTGAGCATTTAACATGTTTAAAATCTTGTGCACATGACGTATCTAAAATGCTCAAATTAAACCTATAAATTCAATGAATGACTATACAGTTAAAAATATTGCATTTACGCTTACAGCAAAGTAATTTTTATTCCTTGTATTTTGATGACAAAATATGAGTGTGTTGTATAGTGAACTACATTTATAACAAATCAAAAACACTCATCTGCAGTGATCCACTATAAGCATGTTTTACTGTGTATGTATTGGTCTGAATATGAGATTAAAACAATAGAACACATAGCAGTTTAACAGTATGTTGTTTATGGTTATGTTTTAGATGGTATACCTCTTTAAAATCTGCAGAATAGATATTAAAAGGCTACCAATGTCTGACACGTACAGTGTGTTGTTGGCGTCTGTCCTTGTCTCTCCTGCTTATAGCTCCTTCCCTTGATTTTTGAAATTATATACCAGTGAATTCATAGTACTTCAAATTTATACAGCATTACATTATGATGAAATAATAAATGATTAGTCAAACACTATCAAAGATAATATGTCCTATACATGATATAATATGTTGAGCATTCGAGATAGTATCTTGACCACGAGATGATTATGTTGAGCATATAACATGATGCTGTAGATTGGGAAATTAACACAATGGTTTAATTTCATGATTTATTATTTTTCTGTGAAACCCATGGTGAACAAATATCAGAAATATTTCAATGCTTTCATAATTAATCGAAATTTTCCTATAACATGAAATTAGAACCATCATGATTGTGCCTTTGTAAAAAATCGTGAAATTTTAGCACCATAAAATTAAAACAACTTCCAGTATGTCAAATGCTCAAGATAATAAATTAGTTTATTGCTTGATATATTTTCCTTGTAAAAATATTTGTGTCTTCTAATTATAACAACATACAATTATATTTATAATGGTAAAACTTTTCATTGGGCCTAGACAGTTCTTGCCAGACAGGTAAAATATCTGAACTGTCATATCAAAAATGGGACTCTAGTGCAAATCATTTGTGCTCCTGTGCACATTCAAAACTTTTAACAGTGGTCAAAAAATTGCTGCCAATATTTGTGAATTAGAAAACTAGGAATCAGTTCAATAACCAAATCATTGATGTGAAATGCGATACCCAACACAAAGTCAATCTTTCTGTGTAGTGGTCTCTGAAGAAATCTATTACAATATCGAGATTGTCAGAAAAAGAAAAGTAACCTTTTCTGTTAATTATGATTGAATATGGTAGACACTTGTTCAAAATGGATCATTTTTGGTAGATTTTTTTTCTTAATTGTGTGTTTTGTTGGCAACCAGTGTCTGTTTTCATCAATACCTGTCAAGTAGAAAAATGGCCAGGCAAGATTATTCAGTCTTGCTCTTTTTAACTTTGAGACAGCACCACACATGATGCAGTCTACCATTATTAATGGCAATCCATTGCAAATTGGTGAAAACCTTACACAAATCTGAGTAGATAACATCACATGTCATTAGGGGTGATTGACTCCAAAAACTTGAATGATCCTTTGCTACTAGGTTACCTCCCCTTGTAAACAGACATTTTAAAAACAAGTGTTTTCGAGTTGTTTTCTTTTTCTTTCCTTTTTTGCAAATGTTGAGTCAAAAAATAAATTTACTTTGAAATTTAGACCCACTTAACATTGTTGTAAGATAAATATGTTGGTACCGTATGCGTGCAAGATTTTCTTTCATCCACAGTCTCTTAATACAGTGTATGTATTACACAAAACCCTCACTAATATCACGACCTTGACTTCCTTCAGTAGATATTTTTTTATTGTTACAGAGCCATTATGCACCAAATGAGCTGTCTGGCCACTGACAAATGAATCCAGTAATATAATGAGTAACCACTATCCAAAATCAATTGTTTTTTTCTCCTCTGTTCGTACAATTTTTATTATAAATATTAAGCTAATATTCGTAGTATGTCCACAGCCATTTTATCCAACGGCTGCCTGAATTTCTTATAACCCAGAAATCAAGCTGAAAGCACTGTTCAAGTCTTCGTAGCAAATGAATATTAAAAAAGCCAGTGAACACATACCAAATGAATAGGCAATCTTGTCACCTGAGGAACGTCATACTTCAAGTCAAGGAAATATTCATCTTAGCAAGAGGAAGCATCTGCACAATAGACTTACTAGTGAAAAAGATCACATCACAGATCAAGGTCTCAAAGGTCAAACATTGTTCATCCTGCCAATAATGTGTGGCAAGTATGAAAGAAATGGTCAATGCATGGTATTCTTATCCTATGATATTCATCACATCTGACCTTTGATATATATCATGTACCAGCATGATTATTTTAAAATATTCCTCAATGCATGTTTCACATCTGTAACAGACACAGTACTTTGCCTCTGCAGTGGATCAAACTTGGGACTTCGAAGTTCCGGTGTTCTCCCATTTGAGCTAAAGGATTAACACAGTAGCTAGAGCTATTGTTTTACAGTGTTTCAGTGAGCACATAGTCTGCAATGGCATCACTGATCATGGCATGCAATAAATGACCTTCACACAAAAAATACATGCTAAATATTGAGGAGCTATATAAACACCAGTATTAAGTCCAATCACTCACAGTTATATATTTCCTAAGTGTGAGAGACAGGCAATTGACAAATGAATCTAAAAGTGTCGCAATGTTTTCTTGGCAGTACACACACAAAAAATGAAATCAGAAAAAAGACACATGGTTAGTATTTCAAAGTTTTATTACTGACTTTTTACAACAGTCTGTACCCTTCATTATTAATCAACACTGAGCTGATGATCCTGAATATCTTCATTAACAAGAAAGTACAAGTGTTCATCTCCATGGTAACACATTTTGTTTCACTTAGCTGAATTAAGTAAAGTTTTGACAGTTAAGAAATTCCTCTAATCCTTTACATCTAAGTACAGATCAATTCTTTAAAATTCTTAATTACATGTTCTAAGCAACATCATTCCACACAATTTTATGCAGATTGTGTTTTGTACACAGGACATACAGCTATTGTGTATTTAAATATGAAAGAATCACCAAATCGATGGGACTAATTGTATGTAAATGTGATTCAAACACTTTCAAGGACGATAATTCATGACTGCTGGGTGAAATTTTAATGGTAAACATTTAAACATTTCTTGACTGCCCATGTGAAATAAAAAAAAAAAACAAAAAAAAAACAAAAACAAAAAAAAAAAACATTCTTTAGGTAACAATAACAACACTAAACAGAATACAGGTGAAAAATTAGACAAGTTCTTATCTACACCTACTGATAAACAACAAATAAATAAAAAAAAATATGGGTACGTAAATGCTGAAAAGTAATACTCCATGGTGTAGAAGGAAAAGAAATATAACAATAGTATAAATACAATGCAACTACTTGATTGTCATGTCCAATACCTGGATCTGTGATCCAGTTTTCCTGCTAAAGGAAACAAAATAAGCAACTAAGATCTGGATCAGAAAAGAGCATAAAACACTTAAGATTCAATAATGAAAATAAATATCAATAAAAAGTTCCATGATAATAAAGAAATTGGATCTGGATAAAAAAAAAAAAGAAGTTCAAATATACAAAATAAAATATGCAGTGTTTCAAAACTGGTTGTTATGCAGTATCATTGTATTCAAGATGTGAAACAAGACCACAACACTGAGTGCAATACTAAAATGTGCAACTAACATTATCATATAAAACACTCACCACTGTCCAGAAATATTGTTCAAAGAAGGGAATATTACTTTCTCAACTTCAGTGAATGATGATAGACAAAATAGACCATTTTAATTAATATTTACTAATATATCATACACATGTATAATCGGTCCTCTCTATCTGCGTGTATCATAGCGCATGGAATTCAACCTTGACCTTCACAGAAGGGTATATAATAACAATGAGATGTATAAATAAAAAAGTTCAATAAATATGTAAAGAGTGGGCCAACCCAACTGAGACAAGCATATCATGGACCAAGAAAATGAAATTTTAACTTGAAGAACTCAAAACATGACCATCATTTAAAACCGCCTACAACCTTAGTTTACAATCTATCAATATTGTGAGTGAAATTTAACCATTAATTCAAAACAATGAATTTGTGTTGTCATCTCAATATAATATACAGTCAGTTCTTTTACAGCAAGTGTTTGGAAAAAAAAATTACCTTGAAAACATTTTTACTGGTAAGTATGCTAAATAAGTTATTCTACACAAATATTTTTGTAATCTCATTGGGGAAAAGCTGCCTCTTAAGTCTTAGGTTTTCAATATGACCCTGCATTTAAGTTTCAACATATAGTTGAGATACTGTACCATAGTTAACTTTCATAGGATTTAAATTTTTGTTGAGTTTTGTGGTAGGGTTACATCCATGAACCAAAATCATTCATGAACAGAATTACAATTCTTAAATCACAAATTCAAATCCACATGAACATGCTTAATTTTCTCAAACCATGAAAATTTGATCCCATGAATACAAATGAGTCAAGTATAGACTTCAATTGACAAAGTAAATAACCACATTAACAACTATTAAAAATTTGAAAAGCATTCACAGGTAATTCATATACGACAAAATTACACTTTTTCACATAACAATTCTTGCTGAGAAGTTTGCACATTTCTGATATCCCCCACCAACCAATTTCCTATAAACTGTGGAAAAATTGCGACAAATTTGTCAAAACCTATAATAAAATACCGTCAGCTCTTTTAAAGTATAAATAAAAGAACTGCAATAAAATAACCAGACATTCTGTGAAAGAAACCACTGCAACAACACATTTCATAAAATGACTATCATGAAACTACGTAAAAAAAAAAATTTAGTCCTATAAATATCTGCACCAACATCACAGTACATATGATATCATAATTCCAATGAACAGGTTAACAAGGTACAATTCATATGACACTTCAACTGAACACACTATACAGTCATTGTAAATAAGTCATCATAAAAATTATTGAATGTGATACATAAATCTCCTGAGATCATGGTATTTGTCATTTCAAGAGTCTACAAGACTACAACCTTAAATTGATACCTATCTGTCACATGGCATCCACTGACAAAAAAATTGTATTCACATTCTTCTAATCAAATAACCAGTTCTCTTGAATACTGCAACAAAACAAACTGCTGCTTAATCTAATATCTATACACCAGAGAGAGACATTTTTACTTTACAGCAAGAAATTTAATTTCTGCCATCACAAAAGCAAAAACTATCCACAGCCAGGTCCAATGTTCACATAGCACTGAATCAAGTCCTGTCTTCATTCCTGCTAATTTCCTCCTCCCCCATGTGCTGTCTTTTCTATGAGCTCTCCTGCTATAGGTTGATGGGCAGTGTGATTTTTTCTGTTCCTTGAGAATAAGTAACACTGGTGCTATTATTAGATCGCGTGGACTTTCCCGAGCGGGAGCTTGTTGGGGTGTAGGACCGATGGTGGGACGGGGGCTGTGAATGAGAGTGAGACTGTGATGAATATGCACTTCCTGAATTGTGAGTGTTAGCTAAAGCATCACGAGTAAAAGCAGCAGTGTACAGTGCGGTACCATGCTGATTTGCGGGGTGGTATACGGGTTGCATGGGGAAGTAGCCCTGATGCGAGTGTGGAAAATCAGTATATTCCCGACTAGGAGGGTATGAAGAGTTACAAGTGCTTTGACCTACAAAGAAAAGGCAAAAAATATTCAAAGCTGTGTTAGTATTCACAACAATGCCAAACTCAGAGATATATTCTCATTGCATATATATAATCAGATTCAATTTCAATTCACATTCACAGCCATACCAAAATGAATATTTTCTAAAATTCTAATGTCATTCCAAACCTTCAGTAACATAGCCATGCAGCAAAGACAGAACAGTACAAGGTAAATTCACTCATACAGCTTTATCTTACTGGTACAACACAGAACAGTACAAGGTAAATTCACTCATACAGCTTTATCTTACTGGTACAACACTGTATATTGGTACTTATTTTCTGCGGTTGGAAATTTTTGCAATTCCATACATAAATGTAGGAAACTATATTCTGCGTTTCCAAATTGTGTGGTTGCATTATACCTATATGCACCAATGAACATGTATACACATTTTGTGATTGTAATTTTTGCGGATTTTTCCTGTCCGCAAAGAATGGACAATGACAGAAAATACTGTTATATGGTATTTCATAATACATAGTGATTCATTTTTTATACATGTACTTACAACATGTCATTTACACAAAGCTTATAGCATTATTTGAATCTCTCTCTGTATATATATATACTGCACTGATTGCCTTTCTACAACATTCATAAAAGATACTGCACTCCATTTGGAAAATTTGCTCAAAATGCTAGCACTGTGTCAACACTTGAACATGCATTTACAAATAATGAAATCCACATATTAAGAGTCTAAAGTACTTGATACAAAAAGATCTCTTCACTGGAGGTTTGTTATTCAAACAGATGTTTCTGTATCTCATAATGCATTGCATTATTTCACAACTTGGTAAATATAATGAAAACCAGCTATATCAAATAAGTTGAAGGTATTAAATCTAGCACTGTTGCTCTGAACAATTTGCATTCCAATTTGCGTTAGAACTGTCAAAAACTCGACACTGTTAATTAATGAGAGGATTAGATTTCTTGAGGGTTGGTCCTTGTGACCATTATCTATTGAAATTTTAACACAATCAGATATTTCACAAGCAAGCACAATTTTTACAAGTATCCAGAAATTTAAAACCTTAAATCAGAGCATTTATTTACTGCACATTTTAGATGAGTTGTGCAACAAAAGAAAAGTTAAAAAGCACAGCCAAGTGATGACAGTGTGGATTGGAGCCAATTATTATAAACTAGAGCTGAAGAGACGGCAAGTCTCTATCAGAGAGGTCATCTTTTGCTTTCATTTTTAAATCCCTTCTCCTTAATCAGCTAATCCTAAAACTAATCTCTTAGCATTTAGCAACAACTGGGTATTTTCTTTTGTCAAAAAATGACACCTTATTTATCAATACTGAAGCAGGAGTACAAATTGTGAACTCAATACTCTGGGGGCAAGTGAAAGAAGCAAGAAGTTTCCAAATACATTACGCTATCCAAGAATCTTAGATATTTCTCTTCAACGTTTTATCAATACCATTTGTTTTGATCTGAAGCAGATTTTGACCACCACTTGAGTCTAGTTACAAACAATGTCTATAATCAAACAGAATGCAGCTAATTGCCCTGTCCCCCCACCTTCAACTTCTGGCCAAAACATTGATTCTGAAAATTGTATCATGCAATGGGCTGTAAACTTCTTTTTTATATAACAAGATGGTCGTAAAAATCCTTTTGTTACATGCATGCTTACTTTATAAAAAAAATACACTTTTGAGATCGTTGTTGACATACACTCTACATATAACTGGGTAGTTTACATATACACTTCTTTAATATCTGTCTGTGTGCATCATTGTTTACTTTGACAAAAAAGGACAGTCGCACTCGCTCTCTACAATTTACGACTGGGTGTTTCTCCATTTTCCTTTTAGCCCCTTTGCCTTTTATCTCCCCTTCTTATCTGTTCATATGTACCACTTCTTTCCTCTGCATACATAGTAAACAAATGACAGATCTGAAAATCTTGTGAGGAAAGATTTCTGGTACTGACAAGAATTCATAGATCGTTTGCATTAACTTCCATTACAAGTTGTTGGCCCTGACGAGTTCTTGGAGAATCATATAACAGCCCTTATCTTTCCTGGTCACATTCAAACTGATCCTTGGGATTATTCAGTACTCCTCAGTTACCAGATCTCCATTACACACTATATCATAATTGAAGTCTATCTAACTAAAGATGATGATTGCTTAATCTTAATGACCAGAAGTGGATATAATTTGAGTGAGACAGAAAGATTCTATCATGATTTGTAAGAAATGAATGTCAGAAGATCTGTCAATAATGTTGGAAAGAAATTAAGAATATCAGTTTGAGAAATATTTATCACAAAATCTAAGATTACTATTGACATTTTTGCTTCAGCACTCCATGAAAAATATCACCTTAAACAAAGTCTTGAAACTCAGTATCATCAATTCATTATGTCACAACTGTTGATATTGTCACTGATATAAATGTGGAGTATTCCACTATTGAATGAAATGAATAATATAATATATCAATAAAATCAGTCTCTGTTTTCCCTAGAAGTGGGGCTGAAGATTCTCTTCTGACATGAATTCATCCTTCACTTTGTCTAAATCCCTATATTAATTGGACTTCCTATTTCAGAACAAATCATTGATAGATCATGACATTGATGCATACTATTACAAGTATTACTTCTGAATAAATCCATACAAGAATAGGAACTTAATCACATTATGTTACCTTATGTCAACCTTAAACTGATTGATAGGTGTACTTCTTATGTTAGAATAAGGATTTGAGATTTCTGACATACTGGACCAAATATCAAAACACCTTTTTGTCTTCCTTACTTTGATTATATGATGGTGCCCCATTAGCTGCCAAATTGTTGGGCATCGCAGTTTGTGCAGCACAAGTTGTACTTTCTGGAGGTGGCTTACACATTAGTTTTTTACAACAGCAGACGGCAGCGACGATGCAGACGATCAGCACGATGAGACTCCCCACTGTAATTGTAACAGAGGCTGTTACTCCGAGGGCCAAGAATCGGTTGAGAAAAGTTCCATCTGAAACAACACAAAAACATATCTGGTTATAAACATATAAACATCATGGGGCTTAGGACCCCCAACAAATGTGTAATTCCTTGTGAAAAATAAAAATAAATAAAGGTCTTATGCAATGTCTGCTTCTGATTACAAGGATACAATATAACAGATTTTTTGTCACTTTAGTAACAATAGTCTTAACAGTGTCATAAATTAGCTTAATATTTTATAACATTTCAGTTCTTTCAGAACAAATCTATAAGTCTCCGTAACTATCATGATCTATTCCAATGCATTTCCATCATACAAGGATGATATTTTTTTTCCCACTTCCTAATTGCCCATCTGTCATTAGAAAATCAATTGAAATTCTCTTAGAACTCAGAGTGTACTGAATACTTGCAATGAAAAATTCTCAGCAGGTACAAATTTCAAAAGACAAGCACATCCTGTTGATTTTAGCAGAATACACCTAATCACTGTATTTGTTTTTCACACAGACAAATGCTTTCAATAGGAATCAGGATTCTGTATATTACATTCATTATCCTGATCAATAGATTTTGGCAAATTAATATTTATTCGCTATATTCCTGAAACCCTTTGAAAATGGAAGTTCCATCAACAATATCAATGTTGGCATATTTGTTTTTTCCACATCAAAAATAATTATATCTACCTTCAGGCAATGAATACAAATATCTGCGATCAAAGAAATGAGATCAACTTCGGGCACCTTGATATTATTTCAGATAATTCGTAAGACAAGTTGATGGTTGAACAAAGACACAACAACAAAAATTCATCCAAATAAAAAATCTTGAAAGGTCCTTTAATTGTTTCTAAAGGAAACCTGTCCCAGGTATAATTTTAAAAAAAAAGGTCTATCAAACAAATTTTGGTTAAACCTGAACTGTTGAATCATAATTGTAAAAATCATTTGTGTATGAAACACGACTTTGGACACTATTTCTAAATTGACAACAAAATCTGGGTCAAGATACACCATGTTCTAATAGATATCACATTTCAGACATAAGGTTTTGTAGGGTCTCCAACTCGCATTCATGAAAGTCATCTTAAACAGAGAATTAACAAATTAGAATATCAAACTCTCATGAACATGTACAAAGGGAGCTGTTTGGGGTCAGAAAGTATGAACTGCATGCATGGACCATGATCAAATTAAGATTATATGTTAATTATTTTACTGCAATGTTGCATATGAAATAAGGTTAGGTGAACATGGTAAAGTACTTTCTCTATAAAGAAAATAGCCTAAAAAGTTGACATCACCAATTTGTGCATCAAATTCCAAAACAGATAAGTGAAAATAAAATTTCAATTCAGAGAAATAAAAGAATTCTAAAAATGCAGGGCCACAAGTGGCTGTTGCACCTAATCGTTTTATCTATTTGTGAAAGGGTGTAAGTAAGCTTTTCATTCAGTAGTTATTATTGAATTTTAAAGGTCACATTTAGGTTTCTCCACTCTCATGTAACATCATAGGTTTTTCCAAAATCTTCATCTAAAAGAGTTTTGCAAAGTCAGGCATCTCCTAGCAATGTAGGCAATCAATAAATATAAGTCCCATTATGACCTTGACCTTTGACCCCAAAATCAATGACACTCTTCTTCTCTCAATAACAAAGCTAAAGGTGAAGTATGAAATCAACGTAGCAAAAGATGTGATCTGTAGAATGTCTACAAGCTTTTCTTATGAAATCCCATAGTATGACTTTGGCCTTTTGACCCCAAAATCAATAGGGTTCTTTTTCTTTTGAAAACAAAGCTACATGTGAAATATGACATCAATGAAGCTCTTTTTTGTGAAGTCCTGTTGTAATCTTGAACTTTGACACCAAAATCAATATGGTTCTTCTCTGGATAACAAAGCTACAATACACAAATACATGTATCATCAAGCCAGCTTGCAAGAGCATGTCTTGTTTCCGTTTTCTAATACATGTAGATTGCTTGCTGAATGAAACCTTTCAAGGATCAAAGAATTTTATTTGTTGCTTCTCTAATCTCTTCACCCAAGATATCAGGTGCATTCATAAGATACTGGTGTGAAATATGTCCCTATAATTCCATTCTAAGCAGAACCCATTCGTTAGTTTTTTTGTCTGCAGTGTCTTGTTAAGATAAGTTACAATGGTCAGCTGGAGGAAATATCTGATAGTGATGTGGTATGTTGTACTAATGATGAGTGCACTGCCACAGATATTTCCAGTGACAAACGGAGGTGTACGGAAAAGTACATGAAGCATATAGATATATATACTCCCTGAGAGTTTCACTGGCTAATTCACATTCATCACTTTGTTAAGTGCATCATAATGTTGGGTTGTGTCTCTTTTCAATAAAATACTTTATATTTCCGATGTGTCTGCCTTTGATATCTTTACAAATTGTCAAGACAGGCATTTCCTCGTGAACGAGCTACAGTTGTACACAATGAGCATATGAAGATGAATACAGAACTAATTAATAAATAAAGTATGTCTATTGAATCCAACAGAAACAGATATGAAAGTAGAATGTAAATATAAGAAATAAATTTCATTTATGAAAATACCTTAGGGTATGAACTTCCTGTATGCTAGCTTACTCACAGTACTCACATGCTTCATTAAGTATGACACAGTGAAGTGTTGCAGTTCACACTTTTATACATTTTAAAAAAACAAAATTTATTTCTTAATAGTATCAGTAATTACAGTAAAACCTATTTAATCTGAATGCTGTGCAATCTGAAACATTGTGTAATTGCATACATACTCAGGCATCAATGTCATTATATTAAAAACTCTTGTGTCTTCTAAATTCTGTTTAATCTGGTATCAAATAGTTGTTAATTATCTACATTAGGAAGTATTTTATAAATGTCAAGATTCATTGTTAAAATAAATAAAATATATGATTGATTGATTGATTATATATTGTTTGACGTCCCGCTCAAGAATCTTTCACTCATGTGGAGACGTCACCATTGCCGGTGAAGGGCTACAAAATTTAGGCCTATGCTCAGCGCTCAGGGGCCTTTGAGCAGGGAGAGATCTTTATCGTGCTACACCTGCGGCGACACGGGACTTCAGTTTATGTGGTCTCATCCGAAGGACCGCCCCATTTAGTTGCCTCTTATGACAAGCAAGGGGTACTGAGGATCTATTCTAACAACCCGGATCCCCATGGGGCAAAAATAAATATATACTGTAAATGTGATCAATTATGAGTGTTGATAATATCACACAAACTCTTGGGAGAACCTACACATTTGTCAATATATTTTGCTATAAAATGCAATAGAATGTGATCTGATGAATAGATGGATGAATTAACATGAAATTTAGACCTTGTTTTAATTTTTTAGTGTATTTTAAGTACCATCATACCAAAATTAAATTTTAACCTTTTCAGTATTAAATCATCCATTTCCTTTCTAAATGCCCTTGACCTTTGATACTAAATTTCGTATTATATTTTAAATTTATTTTCTTAAACATATATTCATTATTGTTTAGTTTTACTCAAATTCTGCTTCCTTGTTAAGCTACACCAATACTTTGAGTAAGTTTAGCTGTAGTTTAGAAATAATATTTCACAACACAACTTCCAACCAGTAATATTGGAGATACCTGAAACAAAACATGTTGACATACACTCACCTAGCCATCCGCTGTTTAAATATCAGCCATGTGCACTTATTTACCATTAAAAAGTGAATGTATTAGGAAAAGACATTATTTTTTTCATTTAATTGTCTCCCATGATAAAAGATTTCCGCCAAATCAATAATATTTACAATCACTGTCTGTACTCTGCTTCATTTCTAGAGAAATCCATTGTTTGTCATTTACAACTGTGAAGGCACAAATTTGTTTTAATCTAGTTAGAACCGATTTTTTTTTTGAAGTGTTGTCTGTATATGCGTATGAATATATACATTCCATGTGTATGAATTCCATGAATTCTGCAGCCTAATTTGTGACACTGAAATTGTTTAGAAAAAAGTTTTCTGGTTTATTTTTTACCTTTTATTTGAATTTAGTATAATGAATAACACTTAACTATTTTATATGCTGGTTTATTTTATGAGTTTAGAGTTTGTCCTTTTTGTAATATTTTCTTAAACCATTGTTCAAAAAAGAAAATCATGACCAAATACAGAGACGTGTAAAGGTCAGGTGACTTTCAGCCGTTATGTAGAAATAACTTACAAGTCAATAATACCTACATTTTCCATCCTTTAAAGTATTATATTTTAAATATTTAAAAAAATTACAGTAAAATATAAATAATAAAATGTCTTTCTTTGGTTTGTTAAATGGGAGATAAATATCTTAAACATTGCAGAAAAAATGAATGTGGGTTATGCATTTTTTCTGCAAAAAAAAAAAAAGTTTGCAATTTTCACCTTCCATTTAACAAACTAAAGAAAGCATTTCATTATTAAATAAATCAAGTCTTTCAAGTAAAATTGTCTTAAAACTATTTTTATACTTCTGTCATCACACAGCATGCAGATCCCTTCCTTCCAATTAAATCACTATTGAAATTAAAAATCAGTGTAAATATTTCCTAAATTGATATCTCATGGAACCCAGTCAAAAATATTATTTTATATAAATTTGCTTTTGATAAAATACTCAGTTTATTTTTGTATGGGATAAAAAAAAAACAGTCCACAAGATAATTCTATCAGATTGCAAACTTGCTGGCCTTTGAAAAATTCAACCTGAGAAAAACCAGTGCTAAATTGTACCTCAGATTGGATTGATAAATGAGTGCACCAAAAACCATCATTCATAAAATACATCAGCCATTTGTTACTGTCATTGATGAAATATATGTTCATCTCATCGTCAAGAAAGCTTCATTTTAAAATTTTTTTAAAAAACAACCTTTTTGAAGTTTGGATTAAACTACAGGATTAGACTTGATGCCCTGGGAAAAATGTCTCAATAATCTAGATAGTGATAGAAATTACAGAATCTACATGGAGTCATGATGTAAACAAGCACTGCTCTCTATCACTTTTTCTCTTGATTCTCACAAAAGATAAAACAATGAACTAAAACATTGTCTGGCATCAGTCTCTGGGTTTTGTAGATGTCTGCGATTACAACATATATGGAGACCAAATCTCTGATTTTGGTAATAAAATGCATCCATATTAGACTACCCCTTAATCTGTTAATTATTTTGTCTAGAATTGTGATCAAAATTCATGGATTTTACATTTTACTTAAAACTGAGACAAAATCGAAAATGTGAAACACTGCCTCTGAATACGCCCCAGTCTTATTCACAGACTCCTGAAGTGTGGATCTTACATACTTATTTCCATCCCCAACCTAGGAAAACATTAATATAAAGCCAATAATTTCTCCAATAAACAGAAAATATACTATACTGCAAGGCCCTACTAATCCATTCATGCAGGTGAATCACTGGGTCATTTTTCAGAGTGGTACAAATTACCTAGTTTTAATGTGGATAACTGATTCTTCGTTCATGTTTAACAACATAATATATGTACTAACTTAGGTCTAATGAGTATCGGAATAGATCGATTTACAGGAATTATGCATGCACTCATCACAAGATCTTGTCTTGGAAAAATATGTAGCCACAAAATTATGTCCATACCATACTTAATGTAAGAAATTCTATCCACATATACTGACCCAAGAAATTTAATTGATTACCTACTTATTAAGAATAGTGCACACTGTTTAGTATGTTATGAAACATTTTTGCATCCATTGAAGATGACTGCTTAATTCCCAAAGAACTCCCAAATTTGCTAAACATGTATGAAAATTGCTCCTTAGAGGTTGCCTTGTGTTTTGCTCAATATCATTCCCCATGTTTTTGTCTGTCTAATTGAAGGAAGAAAGCCAAAGGATGCCAATCACTTATCAAAAAAAATGTGAGCACCAAGAACATTAATTGATATAAACCAACAATCTAGCCAAAATATATTAAATATCATCTACGCAGTGTTTAAAATACATGCTGTTTGCTAACACTGGTGTTGCGATTTTTATTCATTGTGTAAACTAGAAACAGATTCTGGCACTAACATCCTGGTCATGGCACCAAATGTACCTTAAAAACCTGTCACAAATTTGACTCATGGGCATAAATAAGAGTGACAAAAGAGAGAAGGGTTCAAGTCTGTACAAGATATTACAGGAAACTAAATAAGGAAGTCTTGATTTCATCTTACCACCTTCCACTGCACACTGAGCAAATCCTTCCATAGCTTCATCTGAATTATCACCACAGTGATCCACCTTGTCACATTTAAGGTCTTCATCTATACAGAACCTGTTGCCACATTGGAAGTGTGAGCCACACGAATTATACTTTTTAAAATCTGTAAAACACATTAAACAAATAAATTACATTACATTATTGTTGCAGAATATACTGTCAAAATTGCATTCTACCAAATTCAGTTCATCTGAGCAAACTTCATTGTTTTGGGTGGTTTTATTCACACACTAGCTTCAGCAAATGAAAACTGCTAATACCATGTTTGTTGAAACAATTTTCAGAAACCCACCTTCATCTTTCCTTAAAAGCATTTTAACAAATCAACCTGGATTTTTCCTCAAAAGCATTTTCAGGTACACAATTGTTTTATCAATGTTCATAGACAAAACTAATTTTTCTATACAGATTGGATGTGGACATGATATTGAACCATAAATCATTTGATGAACATGGTAAATCCATTGTTGAATGACTTTTTCACAAGCTGGAGGGTTATCTGATATACTTCCTATAGAACATGATTACTCTGCTAATTATCACTCATAATAATCATCATTGATTGAATTATGGGAAGAACACAAAAATATCTATATATTGACTCTTTAATTAAATCACATAATTGGAGCATGTTAGGCAAGTGTGTGTGTGTGTGTGTGTGTGTGTGTGTGTGAGTGTGAGTGTGAGTGAGAGAGAGAGAGAGAGAGAGAGAGAGAGAGAGAGAGAGAGAGAGAGGTTCCATTTCCTCCAACAACCCTAGCTTGCATACTATCATTATCAAAATCAACTCTAAAACTTTACTGTACTCCAAAACCATCATTATCAAAATCAACTCTAAAACTTTACTGTACTCCAAAACCAAAACATACATATTAATATTACATTGTCAGAATTATCAGGAACATTCAGAACTATGGCCCTTTGTTATAACCTTAATCCTTCATCATAGATAAGCAAAACATATACCATACTAATTCTATCAAGTCTTTCAGTTCTGTTCTACTGAAATTGTCTTTCTATTTGCTCTGACGGTTATAGGATTTTGTTCTTAAGAATGAGCTGTTCATAAAATTGATGATTCATCTCATAAAATGTAGCAAGATTAGCAATTTTGGACTACAAAAGATTGGACTTGATTGGACCTTAATAAGCATGCAATCGGCAATAAACATGGCATGTTTTGTGACATGAAAATGAATACTTGACATCATTTTTTCTTATCATTGGTATCTTTGTATGTCCAATTCATCAAAAGTAAAATGGAGCCTTGCAAAATCACAAGGTCTACATTGAACATTTTTGATATATATATCATATCTGAAATTAGCAAAATGAATAAAATTTAACAAAAAAAAAATAAAAAAATAAAAATAACAGTCTGTTACAGCAAACCTGCACATTATAATGAGATAAAACACAGATCTGCAACATTTATAAGAATAAGAAATGCATGAGAGTATGAACTGTTATCCTACACACTGGCATAATTCATGAAATGTGTTAGTTTGTTAAAATAGACATTATTCTATTTATCAAGATTCAGTATGCACATTATTCACAAATGCAGGACATTCATGAGAAAATGGCTATCATTACAATTGCCAAAGATATCAAAGGCAAAAAAAATTAAAACATTGGAAATGTGAATATTATGAGATTGAATACTGTTCATTCTCTTAGACTTTTCACATAGCTTCTAACTGTTACCCATCAAAATACATGTCACTGAACATTTATACACCAAAATACATTAAATGACAGTCAATCACGCCATGTGATTGAGACATACGTCATAACCTCTATCAATGTCTCTTGATAATTCTTCATCTTGAAGGTCAACGGTAATTAAATGTTGACATTTGTTAACAAAAAAATTATTGATTCTTTAACCTTATGTATGAATACATCACTCAAATGTTTTAGCTGCAGACATTTTCAGCAAGATCAGACTCTCACAAGTTTTGATGTATATTCATTTCATTTCTGACTTTCATTTTAATTTCATCCTTGTTATCATGACAATGAACTTACAATTTTCACCCAATTAAATAAGCTGTGTAAGATTATTTATATCGAGTACTCGAAGACAATAATATATAATTCAGCTTTGCATGGACTTTAATTTCAATAAATTTCATCCTAATTGTCATCCACAAAAACTGTGTCGTGCTAAATATTAATTCATTTTCTACCACATTTACTTCTTTAAATGAAGCACATTCTGCTACGAAACTGAATACAGCTGTATTTATTTCATGAATAATATCCTGTGTTAATTTCAGCTCACATTATCACATACAAGAAAGAAAGCCTCATAGATCATCAATTTTGTCGCATTTAAAAAACATTGCATGACACTGCAACAAAGCCCTACAAAACTAACCTACACAAACCTAAGCAACAATGCACTCAAAAAGACTTGTTTCAACAACACACCCAAAAGAAAGTCAATTATTAGTACCCAAAGAAAGAGCTACCAGGTTCTATTAATAGTTTTGTCAATAGGACTAATTATTAAGTAATGCATCTCTGGATCTGTAGCAGATAATTATCTGGGAACTCTTTACTAGTCAATGGCAAAAACATTACCACTGCTGAGTCAAATGTTATACAAGATTTCCCTTGTAATTTGCAGCCAAGAATCTTCCAAGATCCCTAGTTTCAGGCACCTAGGTCATTTACTTCTAATTGGGTAATTGTTCTAAAACAGCAGATTTGCCACTACAAAACATGAGAAAAGTTTAGTTCTAGCAAACTCATACTGAATGATATGGGAGAAGAGGTGGTAGCTATTGTAATTGGATAAAATTGAACAGATTTTTGTTCTAACTGGATGGAAGTGAACAACATTCTCCCCTCCAATGCTGATTAATAGCATGCAAACAAAGAGGTTTTTCATTTCAACTGATAAAGGATTCTACCATTTATCTGTCCAAATTGTGGGATACTTGATGGTCTGTAAATGGTATATTATAGGTTGCAATTGTTTTACGGCAATTTTCCCAAAGGAAAACCATGAAGAATATTGAACAAATCAAGGGATGACTTAATAATGGCTTGAAAGAACCTGTTGCCAAATCAGCCATTAAGACAAGCAAGTTGCCAGTTTTTTCTATGATGATCAAAAAACTTGAAGATGTACAACTAAATACCCTTGAACTCTTAAAGAGCTTGAGATAAGAAGAGAATACACCTGTCACTTTTCTACAGTTTATAAATCAACCAGTTAAAGTGGTAAAGCCATGGACAATTATCACCAAATAATCATATTCTTGAGGGGTTTTTTTTCTGCCTTGACTGATAAGGGCAAGTATAGAAATAAAAAATTATTAAATGTTAACACTTCAAAGGAAAAAAAAAATTCAGTAAACATAAAATGACAATCAAAACTCAAATCACACTCCAGCTTTCAGTAGGAAAAAGAGAGTAAAAACTTCTGCCAGAATTACCAAACACTTCTGATAGATTGTATATTTTATTGCAGAAGTATAGGAGCCGAGTTGAAAAGTGAACTATATTCTGACACAGTGATAACATGTTTCATCACTTTATCTTACTACCAAATGATGGATTACTCAAAACTGTACCATACCATGTTATTTTTCCCCTCCAACTGTTTTATGATGAAGAATGATCAAAGAAATGGAGGGATATAATAGTTTCCCTTCCAGCCCTAGGAATGTGATCCCTTAACATAGAAAACAGACCTACATTGTATACAGTTTACTTCCTCGCAATCAAACATAGAATAAATTACACCAGATTTAACTCTATGTAATTAACTACATAAATTCGAGCTACAGTATAAAATGATCAGAATTTATTGTCACAATTATAACTTGTAATAATATTCTCCTTTCATTCTTTATAATAGTTTAATAGCCTGTTTCACAAAATATCTTATGACTACAATCGAAATTTAGGAACACTGTCATTTCTATACAATTCATTTCTTGCAGTTTTCTTCAATTTGAATCAAATATATCCATGGTTAATAAAACTTGCTATACTTAACTGAAAATATTTTGAAGCTTACTCTAAAGCAGGGTGAAATTTTATGAAAAGGGCTACAAGCTAATTTAGAATACAAAATACCATTTGCAACAAACGTATAACATCTCTCCTATAGAGTTAACCCATATACCAATACTTTGATGTTAATGAATACAAACAAATCAAATCAAGCTTGTCCAATCCTACATCTAGTCATTTACTATTCAGGTATCAAATGCCCATCCAAACTGACCACTTGATGCAGACCAAAAGCACTGGGAAATTTTCCAGTTATCAGAGGAACATCCTCCATAATTGCCTTTACACAGTGTTTGCATACTCTTGAACTCTAATTTAATCCACAATTTTCTTTTATTAGACATCTCCACTAATTAATTCCCCCTCTGCATTAAGGGATGTCAAACAAAAGTAGTGGAAAGAATTGGGGAAACTTTTAAATCACCAGGTGGAATGCTTTTACAAGGTCCTTTTGTCATATCAAGCATCAAATACTCACAACATGACAAGCAACAGAGCAGACAAGAGCTTGGGATTTCAAAGGTGACAGATGATAGTGGTGACCCTATACCAGACCTCTGCTGATAATTGGTCATCCTATATCAATGGAATTAGCAATAATGAGGCTCATTTAGTGTGCATAAAAGGAACAAGGCTTCATATTACAGTTAATATTGGTACAATATTCATTATATGAATCTTCTGCATTTCCAATAAAGACAGTATGATGATGAAACTGTGGACCTTGCATCGGTGTAGCCATTGAAATCCATTAAAAAATTCTACCATAACACAATTGTCATCAAGATAAGCAAAACTTAAAATGATTATTCTATACTACAGAAGTCAAAACTAGGATTGTAAACACAATTTTCATTAAAACTTCACAATATAAAGTTAGGGGCCTCTGTGGGCGAGTGGTTAAAGCATTGCGCTCAAAATCACAAGGCCTCTCACCTCTAGTCAGCGCGGGTTCAAATCCCGCTCATGCCGATATATGTGAGAAAGTTTGCCAGTTTACTTTCGGAAGGTCGGTGGTCTCTTCCCGGATACATTATATCTGGGTTCTCTCCTCCACCTACAAAAACTGGACGCCACCAGATAACTGAAAAATTGTTGAGTGTGGCGGAAAACAATCAATCAATCAATCACAATATACTGTTAAACTTGGTTAGAGAGACAGTGCCAGAAATGGCTGATTTGTTCGTTATAAGCATAATTCACTGTATCCAAATATGATTTGTTCGTTATAAGCATAATTCACTGTATCCAAATATGATTTGTTCGTTATAAGCATAATTCACTGTATCCAAATATTTTCTATATTATGCAAACTATAGGAAATAAAACTCAGTTTGTTATATGCAGTACATCATTGTTTCCTTACCTCACTTCTCAACTTGGCCCTATGGGGTACCTAATTTTTGGAATATAATCATAATTCATGCATCTAATATCATCATATTGTATACCTTCACTAAATGCTGTAACTATGAATTTGAAACCTCTTCCTTTTTCTCTTCTTTTTATATCTCCATTCTTGTTGGTTCTACAAGTAAAATAGAAAAACTTAGGTTATAATGTATCGTAAGCGCTTTTTGCTGCAATACCAATAGCAACAGATGTAAGAAATCCCTAAAACTAGTTTAATTATCAGTTCTCCTAAACACACACACTGTGATGATCATAAAAGTCACATAAAGGTGTTAGCACTTCAAATCTCCAGTAACAGGAGCTACATTTATGACATCTGTGATAGAATTACCCAGCATGTGTGGTATAAGTTGTCATAAAGTTAACAATATTATGTCTTTTGAATGAATGGTTAAAATACCTTTCTGTGAATTCTCTATTCTATATTACAGATTATTATATGAATGTACTGGGTGTGTCATCTTTACCACAATGATAAAAGGATAATAAAATAGGCCGACTGTAGTGTCATGAAAAGTCAGACCCTGTCATCTTCATTCCTGCACCAAGGGTTCTTGGGTAACAATGCACTGAATTAATTGTCAGAGTTTTTAAAATTAATTTATTTGAGGTGAAGACTCTTCTCCTTTCTAAGTAAATGATATGTTCTGATAAGACCACTTCAGAATTAAAACATCTAAATATTCCTTATATTAAAAACATTTCAATTATGCACAATCACTATGACCACTTCAATGGTTGACAATGTCTATGCTATTTTGCAACAAAATAAATGCATTACAACAGTAAATACACTGGTTAACAAAATATACATCAAGCATATTGAAATCTACTAAAGAAAACAAATGGATCATCACTAATGAGAGTTCAGGCAGAAACATGGAGGACATACATGTATATGTTGCAGAATGTCGAACGCCATCTTCATTAAAATTATGTAAAGTCATCAAAGTGTTACACATGTTGCAATGCCATAATGTTCCAACAAATTATGATGACTTCAGTACAAATACCCAGACGTTTGCTCCACTCTACAAAACAACTGTGACAACAGCATAATTTAATCTCAAAAACTACATAAAAGTCAGTTCAAGCTCCTTTTTACCTAACCTTCCCTTGTAACCTGTCAAAAGCTCATAATCATGTCCTGAAAGACTAATAGCAAAGATTCACATAAATGTCTACAGAGATCAGCTAATTGACTCTTCTCTGTCCCCTAGTAGCAGACAGAGTGACTGATCTAGAGAGTGTAGCTATAATATAGATGGTGCAAGAAATAAATGGAAGGAAATGAAGCCATGGAGCTGATAGGCATTCATCATATATTCCCTGTATGCATGTCAAGAGTCATTACTCAATATTAAGTGGTTGTTCCAGGATTAATTATTTATCTCATGCCAAAGCCTTCAACCATAGGTTAATTCCATCCTTGTTGAACTCTTCAAGCATACAATCCACAGTACCAGAAGTGTGAACTTTTGCAACATTCTGTAGCTCCGGTACTTACAACCTCAAGAGTAATGCCATTTGATTATATGTAATAATACAAAACAGTGACATGAACAAATTAACTGTCATTAAATTTTTATCACACTTAATGAATAAGATGTCCAACTGATATGGGTTTCCTGTCATTATTGGGAGTTATAGGTATGGAAGATTTACTTCCCCTGCAAATTGGCAAAAACTGATTAGCACTACAGCATAATCTTGTTAAAAGTTTCTCAGACCTGAAATTAATTTCTGTTTGAAATTTACACATACTGTAGGAATTGAATCCCATTTCAATATGTTCTCAGTAACATTTTAAATAAAATTTTGAGATATAGAAAACTTCTTTCAGACACATTTACTTAAAATGTGTTTATGATCTTTTATCCCCTACAAAATTAAATAAAATGTTTTCTATTTACTCATGACAATATGAAGTACTCAAGCTGACCTCAATATTGTACTTGGCAACATTAACCTTTATGTACTCTCCACTCCCCATAACTGCTTATTATATACTCAAAAATTTGCAAGCACTATACAAATCAAATTTATATAGAATATTCATCAGTCAAAGAAGAATTCTGAGGAAAATAAAAAACCAACCCAAAATTATGCCACGCTGATTTTTTATTCCGCTTGAGCCTAATACCACAGTAACTCTGCTGGAATCTGGTGATATCTATAAATCTATGATGTCACTAGCCAGTAGTACCACAATATAATATAATATAGTTTGGTAAGAAGTCATAGCTAATAAGCAAATACAGTCCTCATAACATGGAATCCCTGACATGATATTTTAATCATGTGACCAGTGTCCTGTCTCTTGGTAAGTTTTATTTAGTCTCTGAATTTTCATTTTCTATGTTGATATTTCCTTAAACTCCCTCTAGTATGTAGACAGAAAAATTGAAATTCTAATGACTTGCAACTTTGATCTGGCTATTAAAAAAATCTACTTTTCAAAATATTTTTATGAAATCACTTGTTTTCTTGCCTAGAAAAGAAGTTAAATGACACTTGATCATGTTGATACAAAGAAACAAATGGATGCAAGGGTTGATATTTTCTGGCTATAGTTTGATTGTAATAAGAACAATTATAAAATACCTTTAAAAAGAGGGACTAAAATTTTGAAAGTTGAAATATATTACCTTTCCCTGTATTAACTGAAGACCCTATTTTGGACTTCATTGAGAAATAATGGATATAAATTACATTTCTACTATGGTGATTCTATTCATTTTACCTGTAAAAACAAATTTAGTTTTCACTTTCATCAATTTTGAAAAAAAGTTTGTAGCAAGTGTTGTTTTGTCATCACAACTATAATCTGATCTTATGTGCTCTAGAACAACCACGTTTTCCTTCACATTTGTTCATGTGTTTTTAAAAAAAACAACAAAAAAACATTTATCTCATTATTGCTTACAGGTATATTCTGAACTTTACAAGTTTGTGGAATTTGAAAAGTCACTCTCAAAATTATCTGAATAAAAAAACCAGGTATATTGTGAACTTTATAAGCTTGTGGAATTAGAAAATTTGAGTGAATTCCCACAAATCTTGACACACTTCTTTATTTATAGTCGTTAAAGAAGACAGAAATATTTATACATTCAAATCTTCACAAAAATAAACCCAGTTCAGAAAGCAACAGAACGAAATGTTAACAGAAGCACTCCAACATTGCAACTTATGATTTTAAATGAACACATCAAAGAGACATCCCCCCTGAAACACTTAGTCTTGTTTGCCATTGCCATTAACAGCAATTCTGCAACTAGTAAGCACTCTAAGGGGGAACTCAGTAGATTCTTCTGTTTACAACTGATGGTTTTATTCAGACCTGAAGTGGGGGGTAAAAACAATAAAGTAAACAGCCTTTTCTTGGAACTACATGACCTGTCTTTCCTGCTGATCACTAATGCACTTTGTATAACTTTTAGTTTTTTAGAGAGTTCACAAAGGTCTTAATGATCTTCACTATTCTTTTGTACTTGGCAAAAATCATGCCAAAAACATAAAAGAATGTAAAACAATATAGAGTAGCTTAGTGGTGGCACTATTTCTCTAGTGCTGAGCTGTGATTGGTGGAATCAAGTCCATATGATTCTTGTCTCACCTTGTAACAAAAGAAATATTTCTAGTGGCCTCATATATATGTACCAAAATATTATCTGCACACTAATCCCATTATCCATTATTAAAGTAATTTACTCTATATTCTCTGAATAAATGTTTCTCTTCTGTTTCTTATTAGTTGGATGGTGAAAAGTCAAGAAAACATTGCTAAGAGCAGTTGTTTTTTCCTCATGATGTGTGACATTCTATATTACATAACGTATATAATGTACACTTAAATTATCATAAGTGTAAAATTCCTCGTAGTTGTAGATGAGGGGAAATTTGGCAAGATCACTTAAAGACTGTATGAATTTAAGGCACCAAAACATAAAACCAGCTAAATTCAAAGCACCTAAATATGAAACCCAGTAAATTAAATACACATACAGTATTTGTATCCTTCATATATATATACATATATATATATATATATATATATATATATATATATATATATATATATATATATATATATAAACACACACACACATAACAAGAACATCTGTTTGAATGAACCTGTCTTGTCCAGATAATCATACATACAGAGTGAAGCTTTGTCAATAGGGTGGGCAGGTGTACCTTAAATGCAATTTACACACAGCTAAAGAGATCTGCAAATAAAGAACCACTAGGTCTGACACCCAGAGAAAATAGCTGCTAAAACACAATGCAAACATCTACCCAGCACCAGAGTATACAACCTCCAAACACCCAACATTCCCTTCCTTATCAATGAAGAGTTTTTAAATATTAATCTTCTATCAATTTATCAATGAATAAACCTTCCTAATTCTCAATAATTTGTCTTTCAGGACTGTGATTTCAAAGGCCGTCTGATGACAAATTGAAGTCCTCGGTCAACAAAGTTGTCACTATAGAACAGTATTGATCTGGGATAAATACTATTGCATGGGTTAACAAGTTTCACATTTAGGTACAAGGAGCTCTTGAGTACCAGAAAACCTAAGTCAACAAACCCACAAAATTAAAAATCATCACTGTGCATTCAGATTTTGGGGATTCAAATTTTGAAGAATGAAAGTTTGGTATACTGGTTCAACATACAAGAAATTAGTTTCCTCAAATAGTCTGGTCTGAAAACCTCATTTTGTAATACTGGGGCTTACCTGTTCAAATATCAAAATTGTACTTGAACAATTGAAAAAGAATTACATTTTTGTAATAAGGGTAATACCGAACATTCGGCAAAAAAGATTAAGTAAATTGGTATCAAGTGGTAGAACAGGCCATACAGTTATTGTAATTGCAAGAGATTTTCAGTCAATTTTGAGCAATCTACATTTGTAATCTGCAGAACAAGTGTACAATCAATGTTTTCTATAAAAAAAAAAAAAGAAACAACATCGCAAGATATTATAGTAAATAACTGATTCACCCTAGAAATGATTCAGAAACACAGTCAGCATCATGGTGACAATCTTAAATCTGTTCTACCACACCACAAACTAATGGAGATTTATGCAAATGTGCCTAGCCAATGTGATGACCAATGGTGCCATTGGCAAACAAGAATGTTTACACACTGTGCTTAGTTTGTCCAAATTTTGGAGTGTTGTGAGAGAAGCTGAACCCAGTGAACACACTTGACCTTGAGAGGAACAAAACCTGAGAGGAGCCCATCTCCAGCATATGTTGGCAATGTTAATCTAACACAATACCATTTTGAAATGTTGTTCCATTGTGTTTGTTTATAGTGCAAAATGTATTGATATGAAAATTCAAAAAAAAAATTATTATAACTATCAGTTTATGTACATGTTTGAAAGAGTGTCTGTTTATTGATAACAGATACATGTACTATTACATATGTTGTTTCTTTGAAATCTCCCTTGCAACTTGTCCTCTTTCTAAGAATACCCTCTTCTCTAGTTCTTGAATTCTCTCTCAGCATGTTGAATGTCATAGCATGAGAAAATCAACCTTTGGGAAGATACAAATGATTTGGCAGAACCCATCAGTTTGGCATGGCAAGACTAATATTTTTACTTTTCTAAAATATAAACATTTAATGTGGAAATCATGTTTTTTGAAAAATAAAATTGATTGATACAGCTCAACGAAACATTGGTACAGCATGTAATAAGAATCTTCACCTTCCCATACATACCAAGCAAAGTTCAAAGAGAGAACACGTTAGTAATTGAGGCTGCATAAAGATACTACAGGGCCACAAGTTGATAGAAGCATGAAATATTGATCACCTGTTTAATCACTATTTTAAGCTTATTATCATAATTGCTTTTCAATTTATCTGTCAATGAAAAAAAATCGTATCAACCTGTCAAACAAAACCCGTCCCTATTTTATTCTGTTTTATGTATTAACTTTTGTTATGACCCTCTCATTGTAAAATTCAGGGGGGTTTGTTGATTTTAGAATAACTGTTTTTAATTGTTTAACTTCCTTGGACACCTAAAAATGGTTAATATAAAAAAATCTCAATTTGGATCTGGTTGTATTTAATATGATAGAAATGAAAAGCAAAATTTACTGTGTTTTGCATGCAGTTGTTTAAAAAACATGTCTTGATCAGCCTTGAGAATTTAATGAAGTCACTTTTTAAAACACCATAAAGATGTCAAAACCATTTTTCAATTGAGCCTGAAAATTATACATTTCAATTGAACAAACAATGCTGATGTCATCTCAGGTGTTTCCCATAATAATAAAACACCTGTAAAGATTATGCAACATCTACCCTCAGTAGGCATTCAACAGACCTAAATCTACACCAGACAATTAATCAAAATCTCTGTACAGACAGCTTGCATGTCAATCTTGCAACTTTAGAGGACCAAGGTCATATAAGGTTCTTTCTACAGACATAATCCACACGTTCCTCACCCCATGTCTGGTCACAGTGTCGTTTGCAAAATGATAAATTATGATTTTTATCCAAGATATATTAAATACCTTAATGCTAATTAACAAGTCTGGGAAATATTTCCCCATACTCCACCTTCCTATAAAACACCACAAAGATCAATAGTGGAAATGCACCATAGGTAATTGCATTACCCTTTCTAATAGAAACCCCAGACCATTAACCCTGAAGCATAAACTTGCACTACAGACAGCTGAAACTGTCTTTATGGAGAATTTCGCTACAAGCTGAACTAGTATTCAGTCTCACGATACTGTATAACTATTATTATCTCAGACCTAATGATCATCACTGGTACACCAGATGGAGGGAACATGTTTGGTCTCACCTGAAATGAATTGTAAGGAATGGACCTGTGGAGATCAGGAGATGTGGAGGGGGCTGTGTGCCACATAATCCATAGTTTCCACCAGCATCCGTCTACAAACAGTGAATGAAAAAATGATTATGTTCGGAACCAAAATACATGTACTTTAATTTTTGTAAAATAGCAAAAATTTCTAACATTTCCTGTACAACTTTACAGTATATACAATGTATATCCTTCTTAAACATAAAATATTACAGAGGGGGTCTTTATATGAAAATTCAGACCTATATTTCTACCAATAAGCTGAAAGGCACAATTTGCTATTAATTTGCTGTAACATTCAATTTCCACTTACCATTGCCCCAGTAAATATATCTTCAGAATCATAAAAATATAAGGCATCATTGCATATTCCAGTATTTGGGTCTATGTCAGGAATATCAAGTTCTAGAAATCGCAACATAATTCTCCAGCCTTCGTTGTCAGCTTTAAAAGTAATTTTACATTCATTGTTGTTCATGTAATACTCCGAATTCTCCTCTCTGTGTGAAAGGACAGTGGATCCACCTATATACTTTTTATTTCCACAGTCAATTCCATGCATATAATCTGTAAAACAAGAAATTAGTGACATTTTAAAGAATTTGAAGTTTTGATAATATTCTAGTACCAATATACAAGTATAAAAATTCAACCAACTACATTTCTTATCAAATAAAGCATTTATAGCATTGAATTTTATATCACCTTTGCTGTACAATTATTATCATATATGTTTCATATATGAAGTATGTATGTTGATGATGCCCAAGTGTGAAATTCATCAAGGACTAGTCCAATTACATGTGCGGTACAAATGACTGGATTAGCAGAGAGCAAGATCAGGATTATACTAAATCTCTAAGCAAGATTTCAGTTTCGTTTCCATTTATATTAAAGCTAAATATATATTCATATTTTCTTCATCACCGTAATTTTTTTTTTATAACTTTCAGATTGATATGCTTATATATCTCGTCTGACCATGCATATGGTAATCAATGCTCTTCTGACTCTGCTACAGAACACGATGAATAAATGTAAATGTACTATCTAATCTATTACTTAGGTTACTCCAGAGAAAAAAATGTGTGACTGGCAACGGTGTAAAATCCACAACTTTTGAAGAATTTTATGTATATAGAGGATAATATTTCTAAAAATCTGTCATATTTTTTTTTTAATTCATCATGAAGATAGAAATATTTTCTAATTAGGCATCAGCTATGAAAACCAGAGCTATAAACTGTAAATAGAAAAGACCATCAGAGTAAATGAGCAGTAGCAATGTTGTCAGAAGTAATGGGGATACTTGTCCCCTTAGCTGTGCAATCTCACAGTCTGCTGGACTGCAGAGGTGTTATATCACATGTAGTGTGGAAGTTCACCTCAGAGTTAATAATCCTGTTCCTCTCAAAACATGTCTAATGTAACACCTGACAAATGAGTTACTGCATTAACAAAGGATAATGGATTTTCAATAACAAATCATCATCCCCCCCCCCAACAACCTATATTTTTCCACCACTTGTGGCTTGTTTGTGAGCTCTGAATGATCTTTGTCCCTATTCCTGACTTTTACATACAATCACCTACTTTAATCTGGTTTGACACCTATATAATGTGTTATAATGGTACCAACTGTCTTTGTGTCAAGGAAGTTATCAGCACTGTCAAAAATATACCCAAGCTGGTGTAATGGCTTTTGTTGGGGTGTCCCTCTGCCAAGCCATGAAGAAACATTTAATGAATGGTTGTTCTCTTCTAGCTGACAATATAGGGTATTTATAATGGAAGCACTTGTCACAAACATTACTACACTAGCTAACAAGTTGGACAAAAAAGAAAAAAATTGCTATTTCTTTCAAAGATGAAACATGAAACTTGCGATTTTGGAACAAGAGTGACGATAGTCAGTGTATTTGTACAGATGGTAAAAAGACCAACCGATTAAATGGAGATTGAAACAAGATAAGTATCTCTATTTTTTCTATTACTGTGTCATTTAAATATGCTAGTCAACAATTATCTCATCAGTAAGACTTGTGTGGGGAAAAGAATGAGAAATAAAAATGTTTTAAAAAGTCTATGATGTTATCACTGGCTCCCTCAAATCCCTGTCTAACCAGCCAGGCTTCACTATATGTGTTCCTGTTCATGTGTATGAAACAAATTGTGTGAAGATAATCTGCAACATTATGTAAGATAAATCACAATTAAGCAGCATTTAAACCTGTGTGGCAGACTTCAACAACCCCACCAATTAATCAGACATGCTGAAGTTTCCTGGCATAATAAAAGATTTCCTACAAGTGTAGAAATCTATGCAGGTCTTGTCAGCTGTCAATCAACCCTTATTTTAAAAAAAAAAAAAATCAAAGATCTCTAATCAGCAGCTGTTCCTTGCCCCTTTTCTGCCTTCAAATAATCAATATTCCTGGCCCTTTTTACCCCTAGTCCCTCTTTACAAGTCCTCTCTAACTAGCAAAATCTCTTTTGCACCTTCTGATGACCATTTCTATACATATATCCCATTCAAACATTCATCACCATGACATAATGTCCCCAAAAGCTGACGGTACCCCTTCGTGTACCCCAATTTATATTTGTATGTCTCTGTGGGGATCTTCAATGTCTCATCCTCATACAATAGACCACCCCATTATTTATAGCAGAAACTGGAGTCGCCAGTGGCAGATCCTATCAAAAATTCATGTTGGACCTCTGTGACCTTTTTACATAACCAAGGCCACTATTGTTTGTGCTTTGTGCTATTTCTTGTAAAGTTTCATTTAAAATACATGAATGCAATTTTATACTCAATTTTACAATTAAAAGAATTTTCCGGTTGAAATTCCTATCATTGCCACCTCCCTTCTTTAAAAGGTCACTCCTTTAGAGCTGTGTCCTTAACTCTAGTTAATGGCACACTTGTATTTGTGACAATGCTACAAATTTGTTAAATGTCGTAAGAACAATGTGTTCAATTTAAGTGCCACTGGAGAATACTGACCTTAGGAAACCTGTATTTAAAATTCTTACAGTAAATGCCAATTGTGCCAAAGCCTGAACCTGGCACATCATCTTTTATTATATGACATAATCTGCCATGGTGCCAAAACAATATTTGAACAATTTAAACAATTTTGTGAACAGTTGACACTAAGCTAGTCTGTCTTAAATGCTTAATCTTTGACATATGTTTTTGCTGGCACTGGCTATGGGTATTAATATATATTCATTCATACAAATCCTGTAAGGCCTAGAAAATGTTGTAATGCATGTAAATCTAGTGCAGCATTGCTACCATTAGACAAAGATGGATGTTGGAGTTGGCACTTATCTTCATATTTCACAGATACCAGTCGTTTCAGAGGTCAAATGTAGAGAGACGGACTTTGTGATACACATTTAAGTAATAAATTTCATTTTTGACAATACTTGAGAATTATGAACTGTGATACTTCAAGCCTGCATACTTCATGAAAAGCATGAATTGTTGCAGTTCATATCCTCATGTATTGTCAATAATGAAGTTTTTATGTTTACATTCTACTTTCATTTGTCATTAGAATAGACATACTATATTTATCTGTATTCATACATGCATTGGTTTTTAACTGTAACACATTTCATGAGAAAACATCTATCATTATAAAGATATAAAAGACAAAAACATTGGAAATGTAGATACAAAAGGCCCACACACCACACCATTCACCTTAGCACTTACAGTTTCCCACGTTACACATAAAAATTCAAATGATTCATGACTCCACTCTGACCAAAGGGTCATGGTGTTGACAAACTTGAATCTACACTACATTTGGATGCTTGCAAATTGATTTCATGCACCATACCCTTGTGAATTATAAGTAGGTTTTTAAAGCATTTTCTTATATATTCCCCATAAAATTTTTAATCCTTTTTTGTGGCCAGCCCTAAATTCATGGGTCACAGTGTGAACAAAATGGAACCTAAAATACTTGAGCATTGTTTGCATATTAATTTGACATACTGTTGCCTTAAGGTTATTGAAAAAATATTTAAAGAAATTTATTATACATTACAATGTAAAATTTTAAATCCCTCTTGTGTGCTCCACCCAGAATCCAGAGATCATGATGTAAGTAAAGTTGAACCTACACTTAGTGAGGATGCTTGCATATGAATTTGAGATAATGTATCCAAATGGTTGTTGAGAGGATTTTCAAAGAAGTTTTTAATGTATCCCTTTGTGAGAGTTGAAAAAACTCTTGTGGAGCCATCCAGACTCCTGGAATTCTGATGTGGAAAATCTTGAATGCATGTACACTACACAAGTATAAATAAATATCAATTAAGAAATAAAAGATTGTGTTTTCAAGAATGTTAAAGGATAACTTCTGAGGTCAAAAATCATAAAAACCGAGGCTTTTATATTTCAAACAACATTTTGAGACCAAGGAGGTAATACCCTGCATTGTCCACGAAAACAAGAACTTTACTATGACTCAGGTATATCAGTCGATCACTTACCAACACAGCTACCAATCAGGTCACTTTGTGACATCATGGCAGTTTCCAAAATGGACTTGGCCTACACGTTTTTTTCTGACGAAAAGTTTTAAAGGCAAGATGGTAGGGTATACTAAATTTTATTTTGAAAAATATTTCAGGTATTTATTTTGATGTTGATGGATTGTATCCACTGCTTTGATTACACAGTACAAGAACAGTCGCCGGATAGCTGAAAAACTGCTCAGGCGACTATAAATAAAAAAACAAAACAAAACAAACACAGTACAAGAAAACAAAATTGAATTATCCATTATCAAATTTATTGTTGTATTAGCAAAACATGAAATGCAAGTGAGAAGTGTATTAATTTTTTCATAACCAGTTATTGCGTGAAGGTATGTTGCAGAATAATGACCACAGCACTCCTTTGATCCTTGCAATAATCATGGTAGAAATTTACATATTGTACCCTTGTGGCCTCAAAGGTCTCAAGATACAAATAATTCCTATATAAAATGTGCAATATCTATTTTAGTCCTATCTGATACCCAAAAGTCATGGTATGAACAAACATGAATCTATAATGCAAGTTTGTATATTATTTTGACACACTGTACCCTTACGTATCTTGAGAAGATTTCCAAAGAATTTTACTACATGTAGAACTCTGTACCTCCCTTGCATCTCAATTCTGTCCTTGGGGATTGTGATGAAAACAAACATAAACCTACACTATATGGGAATGCTTTTATTTCAATTTGACAAATATGTAGTACACTTGTGGTTCTTAATAAAAGATTATTAAATGCTCTCTCTCTCTCTCTCTCTCTCTCTATATATATATATATATATATATATATATATCTTCTAAAAATTTAAATCTAGGGATCTTACTTTGAACTTCAATCTTACAAGTTACATGCTATACCTTGATAATTTCCCATTAAGGTGTGGCAATTGATTTTTCATTTGAACAAACTTGAATCCACTTTCTTCACCCATGGATGCTTTGAAGGTTAGTTTGATTGAAATTGTTCTTGTGGTTTTTGAGATTGTTGTAAAAAACATGAAAACTTTTTGACAGATTGGACATTTACACTTGATCAAAGATGAGCTAACAAGATCATTATCACCAATCTGGTTTCAGAGAAGAGCAAATATGTCCACTTCAGACAATACAAAATGTCCGCACGCTTCCCAGTTTAATTGATGACCTGCGTAAAAACCTGGCCATTTGCTTGCTAACATATGGTGATGCTTAAAGATTAAAAAATGACTTTTGAAAAGATTGGGCAAAAATGCCCAACAAAAAGTAGACAATTAGAATCAAAGAAAGGAAGTTTTTTTAGTAAGATACTTGTGTCAGAATTTGCAGACGCACCTACATAATGATAAGAGATGAGGAAGCAAACAGAGCAAACCAGGTCCCCATCTGTGCTCTCTCTCTGCTTCAAATTCTGTAAGAGTCTAGTAATGTACCTTACCAATCTCATTTCTGAATAAACTTCATCACTAATTGTATATCAGGAATTGATCAAAGTTCTTTTCACAACCAGTATAGGTACAAGTCCACAACTTTTCCCCTTTTGACAAAAAATGAATGTTTCCTCATTTGAAGTTAAAACATTTCCCCTTAGTTGCAGACAGTTTTTATTATTATTTTTTTTTTTTTTTTTTTTTTACATAAGATTGTATATAAATTTTAATACCAATATTTTTTAAAATATGTATTCTACAATCATTTTCTATTATAATCAGAATTTACAGTAAGAATTATAATCAGTGATCAGTCATTTTTCCACTTGTTCTGAGATATTATGGTGAGCTTACGTTTGCATCCTCAAATAGATAGGAGATAGGTATAGCAGCATCTAAAAACGGGATAAAACTCTATACAGACCCAGACTATAAATGAATGCACTACAAAAGCAAATTGGCATCAATCACTCTAAGGTACATTTGCAATGTCTACAATTGAGATATTCAATTTCAAGCTGAGGAAATAATTCAAGGAAAAGGACCCCCCAAAACAAATGACATCCTCTATCAGTAATTGTCAAGTCCCAGCTAAGGCCATATTGGTGGACATTAGGTGAAGATTAAATAAGTTATGTTTGTTCAGTTTATCAGGAGATTTGCCATTATCTCATCATTGTTATGAGAGTCTTGACAAGGGACAAACAATTACATTACAGTTTTATGATGACCAAAAGTTCAACAAGTCATAAATGGGCTATCTGAATTAATACATATATGAACTCGCCTTTGGTCATTCAGCTGATAAAGCAGCTACTGACTGTATAAGCTAATCACATTTCTTGGATCCAAATTTGCTTAAGACAAATTTGTATGGATTTTTGCACTAACAAATCCTCTAGGTTTGACAAGGTAAAAAAGGGGGAAATAGAATTACATATATAATATAATCCTAAATTTCAATTTCTCTCATCTATCTACAAACAAACAAACAAACAAAACCCACACTCATAAATCAAAAATGTAGCCAATTTTGTTTGAAAAATATCAATTGAAGGTCTAAAGGCTATTTTCAGTCTATTAAATTAATCTTAATTTGCTGGTACAAATTATATATGTAAAAGAAAAATAACAATAACTGAATCAATATTGACATGGAAAGAATAAAACCAGTTTTGATTGACAGTGTATAGCTAAAAGACATGTTTTTCATCATATTACATCAGTTGACATAACTGAGCAGGAAACCCTGTGTTGGGCAAGACTTCATTCGCATTAATCTTTTTCATCTGCCAGAAGATAGGCAAACAAATGTCACACAATGTATATCTTCATTTTCAAAAATATTTGAAAACCTCAATCCTCAGGGGAAATGGTTATCCTGATGTTTTTGTTTGAACATGATGATCAAGGCAAGGTACAAATATTCACAACAACAAACCAGAAGAAAAAAAAAAGAAATTTGCAATATTTAAAATCAGATGAAAAGATATTTATGCACTCAGGTACATTTTACAACAAAATAAGATGTGTTCCCACCTTTAGACTATAAAAACATTATTACATGTAAATAATTTACCTAGGAAACTGAACACCAAAAAAAAAAAAAAATCTTCACTAGGTATGAAACTATGTTTACATTAATCCCTGTACAAATAGTGGTCTCCCAATCTCCTTAAACAGGACTTGCATTGTAATCATGATGAAATCTAAATGTGATATCTACATGCAAGCTCTGTTCAGTGGAGAAAATGGAATGCAAAATGAGAAAATTGTCAGAGAAATATCACCCAAAACAACAGAGTGGCCCAATCAACTGTTAATTATGGCCTTATACAAACACAAACACTAGGATAGAAGCTAATCACATGGATTCTGGTGGCTCCTTGTGGCCCAAGGGAAGGAAAGCTAATCTGAGAGATTTTGCGTAATGTTTGTTATAAAGATGTACTCCCTGTGAACCTGAGAGACTTGTTTCTTAGCTTGTGGGAAATGCTGAATAGATGCAAAATATGCCATAAAAATTTTGTACTTTAATCTTTCAACACACTGAATTGGTTTGTAACAACCTTTACTATCTCATATTAATTATAAAAATTACCAAAATGCAAAACTGATGTTTCAAATTTGTTTAAAGGCTGGTTAAAATCACTTCGTAAAGCCTCAAAATATAACAGGTATTCATTATCACTATAAATCAATGAGCTGTTGAAAACTAGCATAATAAAATGTGCTTCACAGACCACCCTTACCTAAACAGCTCTTTTATACCAGATAAAAATCACCCAACCCCCTCATTTGCTAGACCACTGTAACATTTTCCTTCATTAATATAGGACTTCCTTTATGATCTCCAAGGTGTTCCTGTGTGTAAGGAAAACACACTCGTTCAGTTGAAAAAAACCAAAACCCACCAAAATCAATGCAGCACATTTTGTCTATAAGGTTAAAAAATTTATAAAGACTTGTACAATAAAAAGATTTAACATCCTTTAAATCAGAAAATACCAATGATCATGGATTCAAATCTGAAATATTTAAACCCTACATTCCATTATCAGGTATGTCAAAAAATGACACTTTGAAAAGTGTATTTTTATGGACTATTGCACTAGCTTAGGAGATGACAATTAGTTTTAATTTGTTATTGAAAGCTTAATCATCACAAGGTATTTCCATTCAAATAAGATTTTCATTTGACCAATTTGATTTCCATTTCCAGTTACAAACTACACATATACTATTAGATAATAATCCTGTTAAAGGGCTGGGATTGTATTGATATATTTCATGGTACAGATAACCAGTCTGTAATTATCATCTTACAGGCTGACGCACTGATGGTGTGTACACTCAATTTATGATATATATGTATGATCACTGCCATGCTATATCTTACATGATGTAAATGTGTAAGATGCTAGGAACATAAACAACCTTCAGTATCATTATTCTGCTGGAACATCAGTGTGAAAGAGAATATCAATCCATTTGAGTGCTGCCATACTTTACTCTAAATAAATCAGAAGCAATATCTGTTATAATTCAAAATGTAGATCTGTGCTGACAACAACATATACAGTACAGAGGGAAAGCAAAACCAGGGTAACATTTTGATCTGCAATTTGACATATGTTTCATATGAAGCTGAACTTAGAAATTAGATGGAAGTACAGGGCATACATTTCTTAATATAAATATAACATATGTTTCCAGTTGCTTATGCGGAATGATTAACCCTATATCGAAATATTGGAGAAAATCCGTGATGACTGTTGAAAACAAATTTTATCCACGTGCAGACATTTAAAAAAAAAAAATAATGTTTCGAAAATTTTGTTGGTAATTTTTTTTCCACATTTTACAATTTTCAATAACAACAGTGAGAAACGCAAAACTATAAAATCAATAGTCCTGATTTTGAAAACAGACTACGGACTAAGGAGTGCAAACATTTTGACAGTGTTAGCTATTAATTCATTGTAAAAACTTCAAATGTGACATGTTTTAAATGCGAGGATTGGTAAGATATCGACTTTTCTTCACCAAGACGATGAGACCAAAGAATGACATCGTGTTCTCTGGAATTCTACATCGATCGATCGACACGAGTTTGAAAACTGCACGTTTTTGAAGGCGAGCACTTAGTATTTAAAGTCAAGTATCTTCTTCTCCACCTTGTTTGCAAATATCTACAATCAATGAAAAAATAAAATATAAAATAGACTTACATGTTTGCGTCTTTTTTGTCTGAGATTCACTTAATAATAATGTAAACATCCATAAAAAGCACCATGACTGAGAAACCCAGTCTGGCCCTAACGCCATGTTGAGTTACTACTGAAACAAATGACTTCCGGGAAGCGCCATCTGTAAACAACACCACGTGGGCAGGTGCGACCCTGTCATCATTAACATGCTCAGAAATAAATAGAGTTCATTAAACAATATAGATGTAACGTACGGTCATACTATTGATATTTAAGGGGAGGAGAGGGAGCTAGAAGAGGACAGAGGAGTTGGAGGGAGAAAGGAGGCAATTTAGGAAAGCGGGAGAGGTGGACCACCCCCCTTTCCGGGGAGGGGGAGGGGCGCAGACCAGCGAGACGAAACAGGTTGAAAGAGAGGAGAGGGGGAGGGATAGAGTCTCCATTGAATCCACACAAAAGAAAAAGAAATTGAAAAACTATATGACATGATGGTCTAAAAGACTTTATATAATGTTATTATTATTTTCTATTAAATATCACGGATAGATGAATTTATCTAAATGGTTTTTATGATATTGTATACACAATTTCACAGAAAATATGAACAACTATAGTGTCTGTACATACTTGTAGCACAATAAACTAGACACTAACAGCCTTTCAAAGGATGGATAGCGGAGACTTTGTTTAATTTGTCAACTCCAGCAAAAGCTCTTCTGTTTGTGTAAAAACATATAAATACGTAAATAAACAGAAAAATGAATTTTTTCAATCCCCTGCTGAATAGCATTCTACCATCCTTTTTATTGATATTTATTTCGTTAACTATTGACGTGTTGATATGGTAAGTAAATGATATGTAGCATAATTCCCTTCCCATTCGATTTAATTAAAGAATAATAACTTTGCTGAGCTACGATCATGGCCAAAAGTGTGGGTGTAAAGATCAAGCGTAGTAGAGTTGCGCTTCTTAGATCCCCATACTACACCATGTACACGGTCATTGAAAATGGAAATGGGATACATTCATTTGATGTAGATTTACGAGGATCATTCAAGATACACATTATATTTGAAATATTAACTCTTAAGTAAAACTAACTGTCCTAAGTGAAGATAATGCACGGAGAAACATTATCCTGGGACACACTCTCCCTCTCCCCTTCAATTATTCCCCAGGAAAAAAAATTCCCCCAATCCCTGCAAGACGCAGTAATTTGTTTTTAAAGAAAAGAGAAGTTAAATATTTAAAGTGACATCTTTTCTTTCATCTTTGTTTGCATAACTGTCAAAATAGTGAAATGATTAATTATACCAAGGCTGTTTATATGTGGAACATCTGACTCTGCGTTTGGTGTTGTCTATTAAGCATATCATATTATCCCGATTACGTTGTTTATCGTCTGTCTGATAATCAAACTTTCGTATAAATGACAACAACTAATAAAATGCATGAGGCTTGTACAGACGATTGATTTGTATAGGGCAGAAGACCCCCGAGGTTACCCAATGTTAATTATAACATCAAAATTATCAACCAGCCCCCTTTTTCTGTAAACAAAAGGAGAGGGTGGAATTGCTTTGTCTGTCCTATTGTATTTTATTTTAGGATATGGGATTGTTTTCATTGGTAGTGTAGACAATGAATCTAATAACAAAGACGTAGTCTCGGGGGGGGGGGGGGGGGTGTCGTGGTGGTGTGCAGTTGCACCCCTTTTTGACAACGTCTGTTATTTTTGCATGCAAAGTGTTAGTTATTTCTACATGCAAAGTAAGGTATATTGGGTCTCTCTCTCTCTCTCTCTCTCTCTCTCTCTCTCTCTCCCCCCCCCCCCCCGCATTACTTTCATACTTTTTATATTTGAAGTGATAAAATTAAACCCATTTGTTGAAGGATGGACGCTAACCCCCCCCCTTCCCCCTTTCCACAAACTCTTTTGAACTGAGAGGGAAATATTTTAGGGGGTTTATTTAATGATCTTTGCCTCACCCCTCCCCATGTTTTTAGGACTTTGATAAATGGGCCAAATAGGATTGCGTTTATTTGGTATCACACCGGTAATTATTTTCACTATATATTACTATAGAGGGGAAAAAATCATTAAAAATCAGTTTACAAAATTGATGCCAAATAACGCACTTGGACATGTTCTATGTTACCTCTCTCGTCTGCTGACACCAGAAAAAAGACACCCGACACGGCATTTTCGAAATAATTTTACCCGCAAAGAAGATTACCCTCAAATCCACGTGTTTTTCACATGTGTGTAAACAGACCGAGTGCTCCTCGGGAAGAAGCCTCAGCTACCAACATCAAATAGTTCCACTGTAAACAACTGATTATTTGTACAAATTACACAAAATTTCCTAATCAGGGGTACAAAAAATAAGAGAAAAGAAGAAGGGGAAATGAGAAAAATCACGCATTAAAAAAAATTATTCTTTTAAATATACGGAACTACATTTTGATTGGACAATTACCGGTGTGATACCTTATTTGTGTATTTATTTACTTCGAAAAGTAAAGTCCCCCCCCACACACACACTTTGAACAACGATTCTACGTGCCTGGATAATGTCTTCCTGTAGTTGGATGCCTGACTATCAAGTAATGACTTCCTACTCCCATTTATCTTCAATATTTATTATATACATGTAAAATCTACTGTTCAAAGTGGAGTGTCGCACACTGTGTTGAGAGAGAGAGAGAGAGAGAGAGAGAGAGAGAGAGAGAGAGAGATTTCCACTTGTGTCAATATGTGAATGGTTGAGCAATCTTACAAATTTTCAACATAGATATTTTTTTTTTAAATTATATTGATCTTGCTGCTGGATTTTCATGTTGAAACACCCTTGAAAATCAAGACGATTTTTCAACACGGAAGATGTAATATTTGTTCGGCGTTGAGCTTTATAATGTTGAAACAAACCGGATGTTCTATATGTAAGATCAATATGATATACATGTACTACTGATATCGAAGGGGCAGTTATATTAACACATATCAAAGTTCCATATTTTCAATAAGAGATTTTGATTTCATCGTCGATTTGCTAAATGTGGACAGATGCATCATCCTTCTGACAATATTTATTAAACTTACGGAGAGGGCAGGATAAAGTGGGGGAGGGGGAGAACGAGATGAGAGGGCGACAGGAAGGAGACACGAGAAGAACAAGGGGGAATGGAGAAGGTACTAAATAAAAAGTGGAAAAGTCGAGGAGAAAAGAAAGATAGAATAAAGACTGGATCCCCAAACATTAAGTGCATGTGACTGCAGACCACGAATACAATGATTATCACATTTTATTATGTACTGAATATGTACAAAAACTAGTTTAAGTCAATGCATGTAGCATGAAAAGGCTAATATAACTGACAATATTCAATCTCGTAATTCCTATGAAAATACAAATCAGAGAGATGGGCAAACACGGACCCCTGAACATACCAGAGGTGGGATCAGGTGCCTAGTTGGAGTAAGCATCCCTTGTCGACCGGTCACACGCGCCGCGAGCCTAACATCCCGATCGGGTAAATAATTTCTACATGAAAAATATGAAAATTTAACACTTTCGCAAAAAATCCAAAATCAACAATTTTAATTCTGTGATGTTATATTCAAAATAAGAATCAATAAATGGAGGAAGAGAAAAAGAGACGGGAGAGTGGGGGGTTGATATTGTGGATTGTTGGAAAGCAGAGTGAGGGGTAGGGATAAGGAGGAGTTGGTCCCCTGTCCACCAGTCATAAGCGCCAGACAGTATGAGCATATGTAAATGAAAAGTGAAGGTGACGAGCAGCGAACAATCCCATAAATCCCATAAAGAATTCAAAATTAAGGGTAGAGCAAACACAGGCATTTCGCAGAATATTTAACATTATAACTTGGAAGTTTTCGCATTTAGACTTAAAAAAAGATTCGATTTACATAAATGTGGCGAAGGGAAAGAGCCAGGTACCCCCCCCCCCCCTTTTTTTTTTGTTAAATAAGTGCTGTACATAGGAATGAGACTATCCCAAATTCATATAAAGGACGTTGATAAAGTTACATGTATTTTTATGAACGCCCGACGAATCTGTTTTCATTCTTTCAGTCAAACTTCAACACATGACTAATCGTTTATCAATGACTTATCAATGGGATTTATAGTAAGCATATCAAAAGTTCGTTAAATCTATTCCACGTAATATAGACTAACTGAAAAAAAAAATTTTAGTGCTTGATGCGTCGACTCAGAATCTCTAGATATTCTTCGATTACTCAGTAGACTACAGAGCACTAGACTGATGTGTCCGTGCAGGCCTGGAGTTCTTTCCTCGACATTAAGATACACCATGTTAACATTACTAATTTTCATTGATATATCGAATCAATATATCCTATTGCTACACCACAGAGTCTTCCATGGCATCACCGTCGTCAATCTCCCATATTTATGTAGCAATATTCCATTATCACCTCCATATGGTGTTTATGTCTCTCAGCTGATTCGATACTTGAAAGCATGATTTGTCTATGATCAATTTTTAAATCGATGCAACAAATAACTTAATGTTACGGGAGTTTCGACAGTCTCCTCTAAAATCAGCATCTTGGATATTCGATGGTTGTTATAATAATCTAATTTGCAAACACAACTGTCTTTAGGTCGAAATGTTCTCTGACGTGCTTCATACCAATTGTTCGACCGTTCTTCAAATATTGATTTTGAATACGGATTACTGTTTATTTGATCAACAGTTCGTGGCGGATGTGACCGGTCAACATGGAAAACTCACTTCTTATAAGCACCTGATCCCTCCTCTGATATGTCCAGGAGTTTGAAAATGTCTGGATTTGCCGTTGGTTAGAACTGTAATGATATCACGGCGGGTTTGACCGGTCGATAGAGCATGCTTAATCCTCCTAAGCACTTTATCCCTCCTCTGGAAGTCCATGGGTCAGTGTTTGGCCTTTTCTTAGTGTTGTATTCTTTATTGGGGGGGGGGGGGGGTAGGATTGATCCATATTCTTTATATCCACTCTCTCAGCAAAGTCAAATATTCTATTTCTGTGAAAATATTTCAGTATAACACGCATAGTTTTAGTAAAATCAGGTGGAAAATTGAATAAAATTCGCGAAGCCAAAATGTTAAGGATAAGCAAGTTACAAATAATTCATAACGATATAGACTATCTTGATGCTTTTATATGGAAAGTTTATTGATCCATGTAAACAACAAGAAAATAATTGTTTGTTCATAACCATAACACGTTATTATATAATCAATGTGATCTTTATAAGACATAAGGCATATGATGTATACTTGTATGTCAATAATGTTTGATATACAGTTGATGTTTGATATGCACAGTTGCAAGAAAAATTAATAAGTGTATAGAATATTACAATAGATCATCATTAATGGTAAATTCAACGTTATCAATGCATCTTCTTGTTATACGTTAATCATAACGTCTCATGATATAGCTGGCTTCTAGTGCAGTAATAGTTTTCAGACCCCAGCTCCTTCAAATTGTAACCAATCATTGTAAACTTTCATATGGCATTGCGACAAGAAGAAAAGATACTGGGGGTAATCTCGGCCCCTTTATTATTTCTTTAGCAATTTGGGAGAATGGTACTGATTTCGGTCATTCTGTTACCGCGAAAAGACAACTTTTCCGGCTATCCGGAGACTCCACACTTTTGAAAATACATAAACAGGTAAGTAAAAAATAAAATGAAATAAGATAAAATAAAATAATGATGAAGCTGAAGTATCTGGATATAAACGAGTCAGCATTTAATTTTGTTTACTTTTCATTTAAAAATGCCTTTAAAAAAAATGGCAGCGTTTATTTGTAGCTTATTTTTTGTTATTTTGTGTAGACATAAGACAATAAAATGCAGAATTTGTCTGTAGTGTCTTCACAAAATTTCCAAAAATGCGAAACTGAAATTTTACGTCAAAATTTTACTTAAAGTTAGAAATAGCCTTCATATCCTAAATTACTGTCAATGATCAATGTACTAACACACACACACACACACACACACACACATCTATGAAATGAAGACTCATTTATGACCATATACTATACTTGGAAATTTACCCCCCCCCCATATATATATATATATATATATATGTATGTATGTATGTATATCATTATATATCTCATATTGTGTAACACAATTGTTTGGTGAATCAATAAATTGAATTGAAATTTCATTTTAAAAAACCCCATAAAATAAATAAATCTGAAACTATCTGTCTGATACATGATGACAGCACAAAAGGATTTAGAAATAATCGGGTTAGCCTCCCATCTCTCCACACTTTAGAATGGCTGCCTCTCCTTGTACCACCCCCTCCTTTTTCTTTATGAAAAGAGCGGTAACTTGAGTAAAGAATTTTGAAGTGATATAAGCGGACAATGGTGTAAACCCTTACAACAGCTTATGTATGATAGAATATATTTTAGGAAATACTGCAACATTTTAATTTCAGCAAAACTTAATAAAAAAAATATCATTTTAATTTTTTAATGCATTAAGCAATCACATAACCACAATATTGACAAAATCTCGTATTTAATTTTATTATTGATGTAAGGGATTGGTTTAGATTAGTAAATAGTTGGCGTTGGCAGGCAGTGTCTATTTAAAACGTAACTCGTGGTAATTTAAATAGAGGGGACTATATAGGACGTCATGAGATCTTTTGAAATGACTGTAAACTCTAACACGATGCAAGCAGTATCATGAAACACGAGTAAGGAATGCAATATGCATTTCCATGTGAAAGAGAGTTCTAGAGGGAACTTTAACTGGTGCTGATATTGAGTCATAAACGAAATAGTAAGTGCTTTATACTAAATGACAATGTTTTAATTGAATTAAATTGAATTTATAATTTATATGATGAGTGTCAAATTAAGGCATTTAAAAAACTGAGAAAGTTGTGTGTGTATATATATATATATATATATATATATATATATGTATATATATATATATATATATATATATATATATATATATTATTTTTATATAGGAGATATACAATATCCTTTTTTTTTATTTGATCAAAAATTGTCATACAATGGTAAAGCAGTTTTGCTAATGTTTGTTGAATGATTTTTAGTAATATAAGCTTTAGGCAAATGGGAAAAAAGTGTTGGTATGGTATTAAACAGTAAACAAACATTTTTTTTGTTTGTTCCGATTTGTACAAGAAGTATGACTATACTGATAATGAACCAAATGAATAATGGTGTACACATTGCTACTCAGAAAATCTGGACTATTTTCTACACCACACCAAATAGTTATTCCAATTTTTTTCCTTTTCCTTTTTTTCCCTATATTTTATACATCCAGCTAGACTGTCTTCTTCATTTTTGAATGGATGTTATTCTGTATCAAGAAACTGACAAAAATGTTTATGTTTTGAATATGTGAATCATTCATATAGTAAAAAATTTACAGTATTCATATTGAAGGTTGATAAGGTAAACATGCACATCTACCATAAAAGAATAATATTCTCCTCACTCTCTATCTCTGTAGTTTATGCTTGTTCACTCCTCTAGCGAGAATATTTTGTAGTATATATGTATTGTCATCTCCTGATTCTATTTTTAAAAAATGGCTTGTGGATGTGCAAAATATTTTTTCACAAAGAAGTTAAGAGTGTACATTCCAAATCAAATGTGCTCTATTAACAATTTTTTATACAGTGTTTACTTGGAATCTAGAAAATCATGATGTAATACATAAATTTTTAAATAAAACAATTGGTGAAAATAAAACCTGCCACAAACTTGAAGTGTAAAAAGCATTAAAAATTTTGAGTTAGAATAATTTCAGTTTGCTGAACAAGGGCAAACTAACAATTCAGTAATTTTGGCACTCATATCCTAAAAATGATTTTTCTTGTTTCAGTAGAAGTTTCATACTCTTCATTCATATCAGTATACAGTAAAACATGCTTATAATGAACACATGTATAACAAATCCATGCTTATTGTGAAATGATATTTATCTCCCTATGAGAAGAAATAAAATTTTATTGGATATAATGAAGTTTGGTTATAATGAACTGTATTTCATTAGCCCTGGAGCTGTACGATGAAGTTTGGTTATAATGAACTGTATTTCACTGGCCCTGGAGGTTCGCTATAACAATGTTTTAATGTATGGTGAAGTTTGGTTATAATGAACTGTATTTCATTAGCCCTGGAGGTTCACTATAACCATGTTTTACTATACGATGAAGTTTGGTTATAGTGAACTGTATTTCACTGCCCTGGAGGTTCACTATAATCATGTTTGACTGTATGATGAATTTTGGTTATAATGAACTGTATTTCACGGGCCCTGGATGTTCACTATAACTATTTTACTGTACATTAAAATGTTTAATATGATAATGTACAAAATAGACTTTTGTAACATTTCATAGTTATAGTGAATGTAATTGGTTAAATCAAAGTAGCAACATGATGGTGAGCATATAATGCTTTCATAATGTAGAGCTCTCTGATATATCCCAATTTTTCCCCCCTGAGAGCTATAGTTCTGCAACTATATTTAAATTTTTATCCCTAATCCTTATTCCTTCCACCTGTCCCTGTGTTGTACAAAGCAAATTTTAAAACACACACACACATGTACATAGTTTCTGCCCCTGAGAATGAATAGTGCTTACATCGAGTATATATAGGAAAGAAAATATTTTGTACAAATAATTTTACTGCCTTCCATCTATAATTCATGCCCATGCTGAGAGTTGGATACTTTGTTCACCCTTTTCATCCATATCAGATATCTCCAGTATCTTGATGTTTCATTCCTACCAACTTTCTCCATTTCTATTTGTGTGATATGATTAAGTTATGACCCATATAATTACTGTTTACTTATGGTTCATGTGTCTAAAGTACAGTTTGTACAAGCATGTGTCCTATATTCATGTAACGTCCATGTATTCAATTTGACCCACATCAAATCTATATATGTTAATGTGTTGAGTGTGTTTATAGAGGTCATATGGTAGGCAGATTTATAATTCATATGGACTCTCTTAGATGGTGAAAAAGGTGAAGGCAGTACCCTCTGAACATTTTAAAACTATATTTAGTACATGTTTTTGGACATAAAAGGTAGGTTATATGTACATGAAGTCATGCAGTTTTTTTCTTTTTTTTCCCGTAAATTAATTCATCCTAAATTGATGGCATGTATATATATATATATATATATATATGTATATATCTACATGTGTAGTGTGTGTGTGTGTGTGTGTGTGTGTGTGTGTGTGTGTGTGTGTGTGTGTGAATACATTTTGGCATTTAAGAGTAGTAGATTTAAGGGGGGGGGGGGGGGAGTGCACCAAGTACCTAGTGCACTCCCCACCAAAATTTTCAAATCTAAGGTAAATTATGGTCTCTTGTGTAGAAAAAAATTAACAGTAAAAAGAAGCAATCAATTTTTCCACTTTTGGAGAAATAAATGAAAAGATCTTTTGATTTATTGTTACTTTTATTGCGAGAATTTATATTTTATTCCAAAAAACCCTTAAAATTTGTGTCCTTTTATCAATGCCACCTAAATAAATATAACAGAAAATAGTAAAAATGACTACATATGAGACATATTTAAAGCCCTATAAAATCTATGAAAGTCAGGAGCTTCCAGGGGCTTTGCCCCCTGAGCCCCATCCAGGGCAAATATCTAGACTCACTGGGGGCTGTAAGGTGGCTCCCTGACCTCAGGACATTGCACCCCCCACCTACCCACCCACCCAACTTCAATCCTGGATAATTCTTCAGAAAAAAACTTCCAGTTTCATTTTCAAAATAAGAAAATGTTTCTTGTAATCTACACAGCATGAAAATATAGCACTTGGGATCAGGAACTTAGACTTTAGTGGAGTATTTCTAGCTAAATTACCTTATCTGAGGTGTTTGAGATTTGTAATTCACATGGAAAATATGACTGGGATTGTTAACTGTCTTCAGGATTTCCTGGTATTTGTCATGTCCGAGTTTGAGATTTCAAAATGCAACTATATATAAAATTATCATAGTGTCTTTGTATCCTGTAACCCAAATGACTCGTATCTATTTGTTTTTATTATTGAGCCAATTTTATGAACAATGTTAAAAATGACATCATGACTTTTTGACGATTGAAATCTGACACATTGAATATATCCTCAAATTTTATGAAAGCAACAATAATTTAAAAAAAATATTTGCATATGACAAATCGTAAAATATTTATGTGAACAAAGCCTCCCCCCCCCCCCCCCCTTTTTTTTTTCTTACAGAATTCTGTGAAAATAATGAATGCAAATGGCTATTTTTACTGCATTTTTATGTTCTAGAAAACTTGTACAACTGTTGCACACAGTTTAAGGTATTTCATGTAATGAAAAGTAAAGGTAAGGAACAGTGATCAATTTGATGTGATGAATCATGTGATTGATTTTTTTTTTTTTGAGGAAAGTGCTCTGAAATTTTACATGTATGGTTTACTAGGTTGGCAAAAAAAGCTGAAAAATCCACTTGTTCATGATGTTATGGTTTGGATACCATAGTGAATGAGTTTGTAGAATTAGACTGTAAGATAGTACTGGTTCATGTTTGCCTTTCATTGAACTAGGAGCAAAAGTGAATCTTATATTCATTGAAAATAAAATTATAAAAGTCTTGATTGCTATAAAACATGATAGAAGGATGTTAGTCAAGGGCCACGTTATGATTTTTTATTCGAAAATTGTAAATTGATTGGAGTGTAAAAATCTATAGTGAGCAACTCATATTTTTAACAGTTCAGCTGATCTGATTTTGTTTGACATTGCAGTTTCAATCACCCACTGTCCTCAGAAATGTACACAGCTGTAGTTGACTCACATGTCACATGACCCTCTCTCTGCCTCCTCCCCCCCCCCCCCCCCCCCCCCCCCCCAAATGAATTTAGTTTATTACAACACTTATGGATCAATTTGCCTATTGTCTGTTTGTTTGTCTATTGTCTATCCTCAGTCATTTCATGCTTAGTAGCTGTTTCAACTTCAGACAATGCATATGTTTATAATGTCCACTTGAAACTGTTCAGGTATGAAATTTGTGCATATACATGTATACTGCACTTGTTAATTATAGATCAGATGATGTTATTCCAAAAAAAAATCATCATACCATTTTCATTGGAGGGTGTGGGTGGTGATGATAACAAGTAAATATAATTCATGAACGAACAGAAAATTGAGTTGATATTGATAATGCAGTGCTGTTGGAGTAATCCCAATGGATAGTGAAGGCTCAAAAAGATCTCTGTAACTATTGATTGTGATATGTTTCTGTATGTATTAATTCCTTTGATAATCTTGTTTAACAGAATGATGTAGTGGGATTATAGACAGCCATGATGATGCTTAGGACAATGTGAATCTTAACGAAGCTTGGATGAAAATTGGTTGACGTGATTGCAAAGTTTTTACAAACAGAAAGGTAATATTATATACAAGTATTATAAAACGATTTAAATTTAGAGTAGTTGAATTCTGGTAAAACTGTATTCCAGAAGTCATGGTTATTACTAAAGTTTGTTATTTCATTTATACATGACATTTTGTATTTTACTCTGCCATGCTTACCAGATACTGTAGGACTTTAGGAAGGTGTTGTTATGAATTATCCGATGATTCTTATCAATACTAAGACATTTAACATTGGTAGAATCTTTTCCTTTGCCAAGCACATGCCATTAAGAAGTGAAAGTGACAGGTGTTTTGGAAATTGAATGCAGACATCCTATGTCATGTTAGGCATTGGTAAGACAAAGATCACTCACTCCTGCATTATTGAGTACTCTAATAAGGTCAGTCCTAGATTTCTCGAAATAAACTTAAGTTGAAGCTTGGATTTAAGCCTGAGATTTTACCCAAATTTTGACTGCTCAAATAAAAGAAAATTCAAATTTAAGTTTGAGATTTTTGGAGAAATCCAAGCCAGATTTGTGGCACTTCATCTAAAGCTTGTGACATCTCTTTATGAGTAAAAATTGTGGAATTGAATGCAACACAATATACAAACAAACCAAATAAATTAACTGTGTAAAGCGTAAAATAAAACATCAGCATTTTAGAATAGAAATAAATCAATAATTTGGAATGAATAGAGAATAACATCTTACAAAATTTCTCAACCATTCTGTTTATTTTCTATTCAATTTGATCTTGATGAATTTAAAAGATTTATTATTACTATATTGTATTTTTTTATATTGTGCTGCATGATTTTAAAACACTGGGGTCAATATTCAGCTGTTATTTAAATAATTAGATGCTTTCTATGGTTTGTTAAACAAGAGATGAAGGTCACATACATTGCATTTTTCTGTAATGTTTGCAATCTTCATCTCCTGTTTAACAAACCAGAGAAAGATTTTATATATATATATATATATATATATATATATATATATATATATATATATATATATTCTGTATTTTGTTAAATATAAATACTTTCAAGTACCTAGAATATAGATATATCAATGACCTCTAAGTTATTAAAATTATGACCTCTACATTATTAAAAATTAACATCTGAAAATCTCTTGACGTATGTTTGACTCCATATATGGTAATGATTTCCATATTTGAATGATAGTAAAGGGAAATGGTCCAAGAAAGACAAACTCTAAATGCAAGCACATGAAATAAGCCATCATATAATGTAGATAAGAATTTTCAAATTAAAGGTAAAAATAAACCAGTACACATATTTTCCAACAATTTCAACTATGCTCTGAAGTAGGTCATGGAATGTATAGTATTCATACATTGATAGACAGCACTAAAAAACCAGATCTAACTAGATAGAAACAAAATGTGTCTTCATTGTTGCAAATGACAAGCAATAGATTTCAATAGAAACTAAGCATAAAAACACAGTGAATATAAATATAATGTTTTAGTCTTGAATACACACTGATTTATTATCATCTACAAGAAATGAAGGATATCAGATAACACTATATAGAATTGCAGTTTTGCTCCAGAATGTAGTCATGACCTAACTAGTATAATACAATAATACAATTTTTTCTCGAACAATGAAATTCTATCCTCACAAATATATGTGATTATACAGTCCTTTCTGTGGCTGTAAAAATGTAGATTAAAAGGGAAATATTTTAATTTCATGCTTCATACTGTGGGCTCCAGTAGGAACTAAATTTCAATATAAGTTTATACACTTCCTGCAGTAAATTTTTACTATTATTATTTTATGAGTTGTCAAATATGCTTAGTTGATATGTTGAATGTTCATTGCAACCCTTCATAGGTTGGGCGTTACAAGTTTCCCTTGACAAGCACCTAGATCAGCAGGGTGTCATTATAAGGAAGGGAAAAGGAGTATGAAATTGAAAACATTTGTCCCACTGAGATCTATAAAAAAAAATTTGAAAAAATAGATAATAAAATGAAGAAAGAAAAGGAAAAGAATCTTTCTGCAGAGTGATCCCTGCCCTGTGCATTTAGGGAAATTGGCAGTCAAGTCCTATTCATTCAGGAGTCATTTTATGTACAGGTTTTTAAGTAACAGATTTGTTATCTCCGACATTATTTGTTTTTATGAATTTTGATTTGGCACTCCCATAAAATTTTTCAGTATCCCCTTATATCATTTCTAAACACCTGTGGCTACTGAAAGGAGATATACAGTACTGTAGTAATATAGTATTGCATTGTGTACTGGTTGAGCAAATCACAAAATTCAGAAAATCAGTGACATCAAGAATTTAAAAAAAATACTTGGATATTTCTTTTGATCATTTTACAACTAGAGTGTCAGAATGCTAACATTCATGATGTGGAATGTGTCCAAGCACCTGCTCATTCTAGTTTTAATGTTAAAGGCCTCTATTCCCCAATTTGCTCTGCTCCTAAGTGTTCTTCAATATTTATACTGTGTTTGTCCTTTAACATTTTATGGATGTTTGGCTGAAATAGTCAAACACAGCTAGCATTTGCTTATTAGGTCAGAATAATTGCATGTTATCTACTTTCCTCCAATGAAGTGGAGTATTACGTGCACACTAACAAAAATATTGATTTCATACCTAATTGATTTTTTGTTCCTTTGCTAGCTCTTAAAGTATCTCTAGTCTTTATTGTAAAAATGCAAAGGATTGCATGGTGAAAACTAAAGTTATATGGAAAAGTTTAAAGGTGTGACTCTGTGTTTGACCTGGAAAAGTTCTGCACATGTACATGTAAATTGAGGTAATATATTTCCTCAGGGAAATTGTAGATGATTGATTATGGGGAATTATTAACGTGTTATAAATAAGATGTGATCTTCAGCCTTCCTGCTTCAACTGACGAGATATCTACCTTGCCTCAATCTGGGTTAGTATGTATTTGCATTTATAGGTGTTACATGGAGTTATTTGCTAGGAATGGGAAGGGGCCTGCGTTTAGGGTTGGAAATAGAGAAAAAGAATATTTGTAGATATATATTCACACTAAAATAATCCTAATCAAACATTGTACGTAATGACTGTGCATTGTCATACTTCATATCATTAAAATTCAAACAAGTATAAAAAAAAAAATATTGACATGCAGGCTTGATACATCAGAGAGGACTGAAGTGCAGTGTGATTTTCTTGCACCTACTTTGCTAAGTATTTTTGAAGAGATGAGTAAATGCATAAAATGAGTATGAAGTACAATTAGATATACTTTGTACTATTAGCTGTGTTTGTTTTTCACCTTCATGGTATCATTAAAATTTATCTATTTGAACTTGACAGTGTACCAGGTTATTGCAGTCTGACCACATGGTAGCAGAAGACAACTTCAATCCTGTGGCGATGGCCTCTTGTACGGATGGCTTCCACTTTACTGTGCAGCACATTCACATGCGGCCTCAGATGTTCCTGGGTGAGTCCTCCACGCTGGACGAGGTGTTTCTGTCAGGTCGACCCCAGGGTCATGAGCGGGTAGACTCCAGCATTCCAGCTGATGTGGAACTCCTCATTGAAAAGGAAACAGAAAGCAATGTGGATTCTTCTGAAGAGGGAGATATTTTAGGACGGTCTGGACCAAGTTGTTACCAACTTTCTATATCATCTGTAATTCTGATCTCAATCATATGTATACTAGTCGTGACTTGCAGGGAATATATAAAAAATTTGTTGCTATGGCTGGAACAGACAGACCCTTATGTAAGTGTATTCATTTTCCTCCTCCTGTTCATAATGACCTCCTTCCCCATGGCTTGGGGATACATTCTGCTCATGGTGGCTGCAGGGTACTTGTATGGTTACATATATGGACCCATCGTGGTGTTGCTGTGTGGGACTGTGGGAATTATTGTAGCACATTTAGTGATGAAAAACTGCTGTCAGAACTTCATCAAGAGGAGGTTCTATAACAGTAAAATGAAGGCTGTCATTAAAGTGGTAGAAAGTTCTCAAGGATTCAAATTAATAGCATTATCAAGACTGACTCCCATTCCATTTGGATTACAGAATGGACTATTTGCAGTAAGTGTTTCAATTGTTTGGTTTCATTCTTATTTAAATATTGGTAAATACATATGAACATAATCAGATATTAGATGTTTTGGAAAATTTTAAAATTACAGTATTAACATACCTGGAACTATATTGAATGCAAAATATCCCCTTATTTGTATATATATATATATATATATATATATATATATATATATATATATATATATATATATATATATATATAAGTTTACACTTTCAGAGGATTGGTTCATTGTTCAATTGAGCAATAAATTTTCATTGCATGGAAATATTTTTAAAATTTGTGTTGAAGGAGATGGGGTGAAAATATAAGCAGATAGATTGATAAAAAACTGATAATGAATATAGTCGTGATTTTTCTCTTTCCCATACTCCCATACATTGGAAATATGAATAAATTCATTTTTTATAAAATCAGTGCCATGGATAATTTTAGCAGATTTGATCTTTAAATAGATTTGTTTTGTACTCAATTTTAAACTCAAAACAAAACACAAAAGATTGGTCTTTTTTTTAAATGATTATTTGTTTTCACAGATTGTTAGGTTAAATTGGGGTAAAACAATTTTTTTCTAAAATAAATTGACCTAATGCAGACATTCTTTATCACTTCGTCACTTCTGCTATGCTATTAAACACAAGTCACATGACATTATGATTGGATGAACAGTGTACTAGAGTCTATCTTCACAGAAATGTTTTGTCAGAATCAGATGACAAATATTAATTGTAGATCAAAGTACAAAATATAAACTTGATAGTTGAATCACAAGCAGCACATTGACATCATCATATAATTTAGGTACATTTCTAAACAATATCAACATACTGTGATGAAGTGATATTAATTACATTCCAATATATGATTTCAAAAATGTTTTGTGGATATCAGATTTCTTGATTTTTCTGAAATGAAAACTTAAAATTTGTTGGTACATACATTGGTGGACAACTAGCTTATGTTATCTTCTGTAAATGATTACTTCATGTTGTAGTCTTAGGGTGATCTCTTTGCAACTTTGCCCTTGTTCTATCGCATTGCGGCATCAAACTTAAGACGTGTACTGTAGATAGTGACTGTTCCTATCTCAAGCACCGAGCAGTGGAAGTGAAAGTCACAAGTTCTTAAAAACAGAGATTCTGTGTCACATTAGACATTGGTATGATAAAGAACCCTCACTGGTATGACCTTGAGCACCATACATGTATTAGTCAAACTTTGTGGTACTTCACCTAAATCTGGTCTCTAAAGGAGTTAAAAATTCTTGAATGAGATGTAAAACAATATACCAAACAAACAATTCTTGCTCAATCAGGATTAATCAACAAATATTGTTGTTCAACAAATGATGATAAACTGTAGTATGTGTTTTGCATATTAACCCATCTGTGTACTCACATCAATCAAATTGTGATAGTACCTATTTCATGCAGGTGCAGTTTGTAAGTGACCCAAATAAACTGAGGTCTGTCGTCGTCCCTGTCATGTGTTAATAGTTGAACATTTTTAACTTCTTGGTGACTACAATATAGTATCAAGCATCTTTGGGACAAGGCTGACATAAATTGTAAATTTTAGGACTATTGCACCCCTGGGGTCTTAAGGGCTAGGCAAAAACTGCCAGAAATTAATAAATTTTCAATATCTTCTGTAGAACTGCACATGTATAAGGACATTTGAACGCTTTTAACTTCTTTATAATGTTAATCCCAATTCTTTTCAGATTTGGTATGAAGCATTTTTAGGACAAGAGGGTCATAATTTGTAAATTTCAGGACTCCTGCACACCTTGGGCTTTAGGGGATAACAAAAACTGGCAAAAATTGACCAATCTTCAAAAATCTTCTCTACAACTGCACTTGTGTAAGAAAAAACTAAATGCACAGTAATGTAGAGCAGGGAGGCCTCTACCAAAATTGTAAAGTTCATGATCCCTGGGGTAGAGGTTCTGACTCCAGGGTTAGACCAAATGTGGTAAATATAGTGTATATGTGTAAAACATTTAAATAATATATTCTTTTATCCTTTTGATACCAAATTGAAACAAAATAGATATTTAGAAATAGTAAGTAGTCCTTCACCAAAATTGTACATTTCATGATTTGGTTTAGTTCCAGGGTAGAGCCAAAATTATTATGGCAATTTATTGTCTTTATCATTTGAAAGACTTTTTGAAGTTACCTGATAAGGTATGAAAACTAAATGCATATTAGGAAAAGCAGAGAAGGATGTACCAATATTGTGAATTTCGCAACTCCAGGATATTGACTGTAGGAAGATCAAAAGCAGTCATTTCACATAAAGGTTACATATTATGTAAAGCCTTTCATAGGCACTTTCGAGGTCATTTAAATTTTAAGAACATATCTTGTTTTATGCTTTTGTTGAATATTAGAATTTAGCTTAGATATTCACAACAGGAAAGTTTTCTAGATTTCGTAGCCTTGGGGAATAGTGATGCTTTTAACTAATACTCGGGTGACTGATCAGGCCTGTGGGCCTAGAGAGTTCTTGTGGATGCCATGCATAGAAGCCCAACTGCATGTCACATGGGATTGAATAATTAACTTGTACTACACTCTAACCTCTGAGCTATGTGACAACAGTGATATCAAATAAATGTTAACCAGATTCACAGTCTAATATTGATCTTATTGTACAATACAAGTGCAGTGTATTAAGCATGGTCTGTAAACGTGAAACTCTAGAAGTTGTGTAATAATAAGGATGACATCATTGTGAAGAAATCCTGTTACAAGATTTGTGTAGCTGTTGTATCGTGTGATAAATACACATGATGCCAAATGTTACCAAGTGTTAAACGAAATATAAAAAAAATAAGGTAATTCTAGTCCTGTCAGAGGACATACTATCCAGACTTGCATTCAATGCCTTGGGGAGAGAGGTTGGGGACAAAAGACCACAAAATTCCCAGCACTTGCAATATATATGTATGTAATGATGTAGAGAAGAAGATGCTTATTTTAAGTTGGATTGGCAATCAATAAACTAAATTAGAGCATGCTGTTACCACAGCTGATGAAGAAGATGTTAAGTCAGTTGGGAATATCTGCTTATGTAGGGGACTGGCCAGTCAATGCAGATTCACTGATCTTTGCATAAAGTGTTTCAATGTATGATAAATTTATTGACACATTGCGTTCCAAAATGTCAATATGGTCTTTAAAAGTGTGGAAATTAGAAGACTAATTTGAGAGCTAAAGTAATTTTTATGCAAAAAAAAAAAATAAAAAAATAACTGCATGCTGGAGGCAGATTGTAGCCTTATAAATTGCTAAATTTGATAAAACTCTCCACATATCATTACGCAATGAGAACAACTACATGCAATGTACATTTCATATATATTATTCCTTCTTTAGTTAACAGACATTCCCCTATGGTCTTACTGTGCTGCCTCCACTTTTGGACTGCTGCCAACTACAGTACTGAACTGTTACATGGGCTCCACCCTCAGGACCATGAGTGATGTCCTGACTGATCAATCAAATCAGACCACTGGTTATCTCATTCTATCAGTTCAGGTCAGTTTTTCAATACTTCTGAGTGATGGAATATTATAATGCTGCATAAGAAATATTATCGTTGCAAGCCACGGCTGAAATGTATGCTCCTCTCCATAGTCTGAAACGGGAGAGGAGTGTACATATCAGCCGTGGCTAGTGATGATGCAGACATATGTCCATCAACAGAAATGGTTTCTTATATGTTGAATGTTTTTCATCATCATACTTATCATGTACATAAAGGTTTACAGTAAAACATGCTTGTGGCAAACACGCTTATAACAAATATCATACTTACTGTGAAATTATTTATTCCCCAATGAGAGGAAAATACTAAAATGTGTATTGGATATAACAAAGCTTGGTTTTTTAACAAACTTGTTTTACACTGGCCCTGGTAGTTCATTATAATCGTGTTGTACTGTATTAGGTATGGCTATAGTGTGTTGGATATACTGATATTTTTTCACCCGTATGACATGCGAATCCCATGACTTTATATTTTCTCCATGTCATATCACTACAGAGGGGTCACACTCAGTTGCATTTTTGTGAATTCAAGTAGTTTGTTTGATTAATAATAGATTATATGTTTTTCATGTCAAAATGGGTTTCAACCTTTTAAAACACATGGATATAAAAAAACAAAAAACAACAAAAACCAAAAAAATTCATGTATTGATCAGAATTTAATTAACAATTTAATCAGTAAGGTTTATTTTAATATGACTGGCCAATATGAGAAATACAAACTTAATATGATGCATGCATTAATTTTTCTAGAAATAATTGAGTTATTATAAAAGAATTATTTTATAACTGTCAATCAAAGTAATATGTTAGATTACCAGCAAATGCTTTTACATACTCAGAAAAATGGACCGACTTTGTGTCACCACTTTAACAAGGTTGTGAATCTTGGACAAATGCAATCGTGCAGTAATTTTTCTTTTTATTATAATTGTTTATCCAATCTCCACTAGTTAATGATTAATATTTAATCAAATACATAGAAATGAACTGGATAAACATATAATCACTAGTACTGAAAGGTTATCAGTGATTGATGCAGTCTGTCTATGAGCCCATTTGTATCTGTATTAGAAAGTGAAATTGCTTTAGTCTACTTCAGTTAATTAAGACTAGTGCATGTGATGTTGATGCTATCAGATATTGAATTAGTCAGAGTCTCTACAAATAAAGAAAAGCACTATATATATATATATATATATATATATATATATATATATATATATATATATATATATATGAAAGTAGTCCACTGTACCCTGGAATCCCTTTTAGGACCAATTTGTCATAGATCTAATTCCAGATTTGTATCTCGGTGGATAATTTTAGTTTTAGCTGATGATTTAGCTGTGATTGTATAAATAATGAATAAATGTTGATGAAACTGACGTCAGTGACCTGAAATAATATGTAAGCAAGCTTAAAACTATCCAAAGGATGTTTATGAAGGTGATTTAGCAGAGTCATTCCTGACAAAGCCATTACAAATGTAGCACAATCAAGTGTATTTCCACAATTTTTTTCCCCTAGCAACTGTACTGTTCTCTGTTACTTGAATTTTTATGTACTTGTGAGAAATCCAGTTTTATTCAATCATTATGATTATTTGCTAACACCATATCCCATTCCCCCCCCCCCCCCCCCCCCCCCCCCCCCCAATTACGATTCTCACAAAAAAGTAAGAATTTCATAGCATTTAAAGTGTTGTTTTGATTTTAAATAGTAATAATAATATTTTTTTGCAAGACATCTCTTGTTAGCAACATCTAGTGCTTCAAGCATTGGTGTATAGTTTCAAGATCACAAGTATGATTTCTGAAAACATTTTAAAATTTCTCCAAAGATGTGACTGAATTAATGATTTTGGAAGTTATGTAAATGAAGACAATATACTCTCTAACATCAATGATTTGTTTTCAGATTTTATTAACAGTTGTACTATTGTGGATTGTCATCAGAAAAGCTCGATCAGAGCTGAAAAAAACAGTGGAGGGTCAACAGAACCAGAGTATAGAACTGGCAGAAATCACCAACCATGATGATCACCATAGCAACAGAACAACAAACAAAGTATCCAATGGTGTCATACACACATGATTGTTAGTTTTATTTCCCACTGGTCTGTCAGTTTATCAAGTATTCTAGTTTGCCAAAAATTAAAGTTATGTGAAAGGTGGCACAACTCCAGGACCCTTGACGAGAATATTCTTTCCAAATTTGTAAAGGAGTGCTGGAAAATGTTAAAATGCAAAAATGCACATGTACCTGAGATTACTGTTTTTACCAACTAGTCATCTTACTCTTGTGACTTAGGCTGTTAATATGCATGTCGTAGGAGATTCAGTTCTGATTCACAAAGTTATATCTTTCCAGTATTTTTCTTATAATAGTACAACTTAGTCAGCTTTCATATATATTGTACAACAAAAATGTATGATTTCTGTGTTCAATTACTATATATAATATTTAAGAAGCATCATTAGTTTAAATTTTTTTTGTTAATTTATTTTAAAAATGACTAAATTTTAGAATCGGATACAATACCTGTATTATTTTACTACATGCACTGTGCAGAATGTAATTAGAAATAGGTAAAGAATGAACGTATGTGTGGACATGATGAGGTCTATAATCCTTATCATGCCCAGCCATGTAATTGGCTGAGGCGTATAGTGCTGTGTCTGTCCTTCTTTCATGAAGTGGTCCGTCCCATTTTGCTTATTTCTGACAGAACTACAGATGACATAATAATTAAATTTCATACCCTGACACAGCATGTTTGGTGCATGACACCTTTGCCCAGTTTTTTTTCAAAATTTCACATCTGAACCTCTATATAACTTTTGGCCTTGCATGGATTATGTGTATAGCTCATTGCTACCTATGCCACTGTGGTAACTTGCTTTGTGTTTGGGGAGATCAGGGTCAGTCCCATAAAGCAACAGATCTGCAGAGTTGTTGAAAGTGGTAGTGACTGTCCTTTCACCAAACACAAAGGTCTTGGGTCTTTTGGATAAGATCCTATAAACTGAGGTTCCATGTCATGACATCATTGGTTGTTGCTTCTCATCATTCTCTCTATCATCAAGGGAGTTCAGGAGTATGTGTGGTTTGTGACAATGTTGTCTTGGAGGGTGTTAGCATGATACAAACACTGCTAAATAGCTGTGAGTGCGGAGCATATTTCTACATTTGTAGCACATCACCTAGAGCTGGTAATGTCTTGAATGGAGTGAAAAATTCATAAAGAGACCTGGAAGACTGTCTAACAGACACAGTCTAACTTGCCTATAGTATATATATATATATATATATATATATATATATATATATATATATCATTAAACTTCTTACAGATACATTTTAGTGAGAGCCTAACTAACATCCCAATGTTTTTACGGTGGTCTTGTTTTAGTTATAACCCTGACCACACATATTCTTGAATAGCTCATTTACACAACATAGAGACCTTAATGTGAAAAAGCCTTACTTCCAAAATTTTTTTTTTTTACTTCCTTGTTCATCTTTTTGACTTTGACATTTTGTTTTCTGAGCAATCACAATGGGGCATCAGTTTTCAAGTGAAATGCTTATTTTTTTGTGACCAGTGCATGTTGAAAGAGCTACATATATTCATTTAATACTGGTACTTAAATGTTTTTGATACACATTTACAGCTAAGAAAATGTTATGTTGAAATGAGAAGCCTTTAGTAAATTAATTAAAAATTTGTACAGTTGTTCATTTCAGAAAGAAATGTATTAATTAAATAAATGGCAAAATATAGTTTTGGTCTTGTATTGTTAGACCTTTTGTAAATGCATTAAATTGGATCTCGGGTGTTGAGTTGCTCAATGTGAAGACTGTGTTAAATGTTGCACAAGTTAATATTATCTAATCATGCAAAAAAACTTTTTTTTTTGAGAAATGACAATCTTTGAATTTGATTCCATAATTTTACATTACCTCCAGGATACGTAGTCATAATGGGCATCTTTAAAAGAACAAAAGGAAAAAAATGTCATTTGGAATTTTATGGCTATTAAATGTATGCATTTATTATATTGTTTGTAGGTAACCTTGTAATGTATACAGGTAAATATAAAATAACCATTATAACTATAGACACTTTATTAAAAAATTACATGTAGTTGCACTCTTGCATACTAGAATCTAGCTTTCAGTGGAGCGTGAATGTAAACTGAGACTCTGATTTTCAAGAATGTGTAATAGAGAATAGCATTGGAAATTGTCACCTGAGAAAATCATCAGTAAGTCGGAGTACCATAGCTACCCCAACTATATGCAGTACTTATTTGACTTTTTTACACTGAATGTCATTTGGTGTAAGAGAAACGAAGTACTTCGAACAATAGTCATGTTCATAAATTGTCATACTTTTTTTAAGTGGTTGTGTTCATATTGATTAGTTTATGATCATTGTTTGGAAATTACTTTTTCCATTCCAATTTCTGTTGTGTATTATTCTTTTGTCAGTCAATGTAGCTTGTCTTTTAAGGATACATATTCAAGTGATGCTTTGTCTCAAACTTTTAATTGGTGCCAGACTGAAAACTATGGCAAACTGTGTGCACATAAATGTTGCATGTAATGCTCTAAGAATGGCACATGCAATATTTTTTATAGTGTTACCTTTCATCAAGTAATATTTCCAGTTGCTAGATGATATCACCATGGAGGGCAAGGTGTTTACTCATCAAGGGAAACATGTTTTTTTTCTTCAAACATTTCGTAGTTAGTCAGATTTAAATACAGTTGAACTTCGGTATCTCAAACACTGATATCTCAAATACCATGGATATGTCGAAGTAATTCGGGAGTCCCAACAACTTATTCATAAAGTATTTTACCCTCGATATTTCGAATCCTTGGATATCTTGAAGTTTTTTCTCGGTCCCATCAAGTTTGAGATAATGAGGTTTGACTGTATTTTATATGAAAGTATATTTCAAAAAAATTGTTCAAGATAATCACAAATCACCTGTGAATTAGAACGCTTTGTCCGATACAGTATTTCATTAAGTTACAACACATTTGAATGATACAACCGAACAGTTTGAATAAAGAGTTTTCATTGGCTGGTTTAAGCCCGCCCACTTTCTCGCTTCTCACTTTGAGACAGATAGATTAGAAACATTGGAATATTAGGAAGAGTTTGCCAAATTTAGCCGTCAAGAATAACACTATGTTGAAATATTTAATGCTGTATGCTGTTGATAACTGAGGATGCATCATGAGGTGCACTCGGGCTGTTCGTGAAAAACGTGAATATGAGAGATTTGTTTGCTTAAAAAAAAAAAATGCTATGTACCACGTTGTTTCTTCATTGTCGACAATGTTGAATTAAAAATTAACTGTTTTCAATCAGCTACCCTTCTCTAACATCCACTACTGCCACATAATGGTTAGGTTACATTGTAGCAATATTGGAAACACAGGCGAAAAAAAAAGTACAAGTTTTATAGGCTTATGCTTGTGTCATCGACGGTTGTCAATGCAGTATGTTGATTTATTAATTATCATTTTGAAATGGTATGAATTTGGTGCATCATAAGTATGTCTAGATACCTACTGTCTGATTTACAGATGCCTTAGGAAAATGTTTATTCATCCATCCTACAAAAATATCTCTGCATGCTATATTATAAACGCATGATAGGTCAATACATACTGTGTTTACTACACAAAACAATGGCGGATGTCCGATATATTGTCTGAGGTTCGTGGTTGTGGGTGGAGCTTACTTTCTAGTACATTTTGTTGGTCAAAATATAAGGTCACAAACTTCTTTGGATCGGTGTATTGCATTTATCAAATATGCGATTACTACCATAAAAGGAAATTTGAATGGACTTAATACGTTTGGACCAATAAGAGTTTTTGTAGCATTTCGCACTTGCATTGCAAACAGACTCAATTGTGTCATCACACAACGCATTACTGTATCAGTCAAAACGTTCTAATTCAAGGGTGAATTGTGGTAAGCATTTTTTTTTTTCATTATGGCAAAAATGATTTTATTGTGTTTTGCTCTCTTTCTTTACATTTTATGTTGAAATTTTTTATTATGACTTTGATGTGCCACAATTGTAAATATCTATACATGTTAAGTGCTTTGTTGAAATTGTTGAGTTACTTCTCCTGTTTTAAGGCTAGTCTTGTTCTTTATATGTAATGCAATCAGAGAGTCTACAGATCTATGCACAGCTGTTTGTTTTATGCACACTTTGGAGTTTATTTTTGATATGATAAATGAAGTGGTGTCTGATTTACATGTAAGTGAGGTGATTTGATGATTTTTGCTAGATAGTCAGGAAGTTTGTTTCATATTTTATGTGAGTCACTTTCAGGGACATATGTTTTAATTTTTGAAAGATTTTCATATGGAAGATTACATATTATTAGAGCATGTCACTGCACATAGATAAAATGTGAAATATAATCTCTCTCCCTCTCTCTCTCTCTCTCTCTCTCTCTCAAATTGATTATCCTTGTAATGTATACTGGTAAATATGAAATGGTATTCAATTTGAGGATGGATATTAAAATCCAGAAAGTAGTAATGATATGAATATGCTTTGGAGCTGCATATATTCATGAGTTTTTTATTTCAATTGTTTTGACTGTGTGACATCAACTCTTTCTTATACACACACACACACACACACACACACACACACACACACACACACACACACACATTAATTATTTAAATATTGTCCATGTTAATGTTCTTAAAACCTAGACTTTCTCTACTTAATGAATATTTTCATTTGAAAGAAAGCTTTGAATCAGTTTGAGATTCTATCAAATAAAGCATTTGTATAAACCCTTCAACACTATTAAACTTAAAACCAAAAATGATGAACAAAGACCCCTATTGGTTTTATAGTATGCAGTCTCAAACCAGAAATAGTTGGTTAGAACCTGTTATCCAGTAGGACCTTCATAAAATTTTTGTCATCACCAAACAATTGGTCTGTATATAATTGTTTAAAAAATTTCAAGTATATTTTCCAAATAAATCATATTTGTGAAGATATTGGTATTGCAGTGTTTGGATAAATATTGCAAGAAACATTAAGAATATAGTTCATTGTTTTCCTGTATAAGCTGTGCTCTAAAGTATGATTCAATATTTAGAAAAAATCTATTCAAAGAAAAGATGTTGTAAACGATACATAGGAACGCAGTATTGTATATTTCAGACACAAGTGTGATACAGTGGATGATATATTACAAGTGTGATACAGTGGGTGATATATTACAAGTGTGTTACAGTGGGTGATATATTACAAGTGTGATACAGTGGATGATATATTACAAGTGTGATACAGTGGGTGATATATTACAAGTGTGTTACAGTGGGTGATATATTACAAGTGTGATACAGTGGGTGATATATTACAAGTGTGTTACAGTGGGTGATATAATACAAGTGTGTTACAGTGGGTGATATATTACAAGTGTGTTACAGTGGGTGATATATTACAAGTGCGATACAGTGGGTGATATATTACAAGTGTGTTACAGTGGGTGATATATTACAAGTGTGTTACAGTGGGTGATATATTACAAGTGTGATACAGTGGGTGATATATTACAAGTGTGTTACAGTGGGTGATATATTACAAGTGTGTTACAGTGGGTGATATATTACAAGTGTGTTACAGTGGGTGATATATTACAAGTGTGTTACAGTGGGTGATATATTACAAGTGTGTTACAGTGGGTGATATATTACAAGTGTGTTACAGTGGGTGATATAATACAAGTGTGATACAGTGGGTGATATATTACAAGTGCGATACAGTGGGTGATATATTACAAGTGTGTTACAGTGGGTGATATATTACAAGTGTGTTACAGTGGGTGATATATTACAAGTGTGATACAGTGGGTGATATATTACAAGTGTGATACAGTGGGTGATATATTACAAGTGTGTTACAGTGGGTGATATATTACAAGTGTGTTACAGTGGGTGATATATTACAAGTGTGTTACAGTGGGTGATATATTACAAGTGCGATACAGTGGGTGATATATTACAAGTGTGTTACAGTGGGTGATATATTACAAGTGCGATACAGTGGGTGATATATTACAAGTGTGTTACAGTGGGTGATATAATACAAGTGCGATACAGTAGGTGATATATTACAAGTGTGATTATACACAAGGTGTGTATCTATTGAATAGATTAGACATTAATGTGAGTGTTATACACTATTGTATAAATTAGATTTATTAGAGTGTGATACAATATTTATTGTATAAATTAGATGTTATTGTAAGTGTGATACACTATTTATTTTATGAATTAGATGTTATTGTGAGTGTGCTACAATATTTATTTTACAAATTAGATGTTATTGTGAGTGCGATACACTGACTAAAGGTGCTGAATGTAACACATTAAGTATTAAGTAAACTTGTGAATTTCCTGGATTTCTCTGTATCTTTTATTTTTTATCTTTTATTTCTCTGTGACCTGAACTGCTGTGATGGCAACTACATTTGGAAATAATGTTTGGGCTTGAGGGACTGTTGTCATATGAATCACTCCATGGTTAGGAACAAAAAATGTTTAGATCAGTCTAATGAGAATTAGATGTAAAGTCTGCTTACATACTTGCTTCACCTAATTTTAATTAAGATTGCGTTTAGAGATGCATGCAAATATATCAGTCAATTTAATCAATATTATGTCCTAGGAGTTAGAAAAAATAGGGTGGAATCCATTTGAAAAAATAAAATTGATGATCTTTTATTGACAGTATGTCACAGCCTCAGTTCAATCCAAGGTCAAGGTCACTGTTAAATTTTCTGGTAATCGGAGTGAATGGGTAGTTGTCTGAGAAAGTTGCCTAAAGTGTTTGAGTTATTAAAGGAACATATGTTCATGATATTTGTATTCAGAAACAGCAGGAATGGGGTGTATAAAACCATGACAACATGGGTAGTTTGTGTGAATGCAGAAATCATGTCCATGTTTCTTAGTTTTTATTAGCTTGCCTGAGTGAGTTTTTCTGATCATTCATTGTGTGTTGTCTTTCTGTAAACTTTTCACATTTTCGTCTTCTTCTACAGAACCACAAGGCCATTTTCAGTCAAAACTTGGCACGAATTATACTTAGGTGAAGGGGATTCAAGTTTGTTCAAATGAAAGCCCTTGCCCCCTTTGTAGGGGAGATGATGGGATGGGGAATGGGGGTCATTAAAAATCTTCTCAAGAACCACCGGGCAGAAAAATTGAAATTTACACGAAAGCTTCCTGACATAGTGAAGATTCAAATTTGTTGAAATCAAGGTCCCTGGGGGTAGGGTGGGGCTACAGTTGGGGATCAAAGTTTAACATGCAGATATATAGGAAAAATCTTCTCGGGAACCAGTAGACCAGAAAGTTTAAATTCACACGAAAGCTCCCTTATGTAGAATAGTTTCAAATTTGTTCAAAACATGATCCCCAGGCTGAGGGCACAATAAAATCAATTTTTACATGCAGATATATAGGAAAAATAAATTAGAATCTTCTCTACAAGAAAAAGGACCATTATTAATCATGATAATATGCAAGCATCCCTAGGTAGTGTAGATTCAATTTTGTTCAAATTATGGCACCCTGAAGTAGGTTGGGACCATAATAGTTCAAAGTTTTACATGGGAATTTATGGAGAAGCATACCAGGTATTTAGAAATCTTTTTCTTAACAACAGGTCCTTGATTAATCATAGTGATATACAAATATCTTCATGTATTTCTTATGACGAACATTTTTCATATCAAAGTTCTAGCATTTTGACCTTGAGGTTTGACTTTATTATTAGCTCACCCGAGCTGAAAGCTCAAGTGAGCCTTTCTGATCACCTTTTGTCTGTAATCTGTCTGGACTCCCGTCCGTCTGTGTGTCCGTTAACGTTTCACATTTTTATCTTCTCCAGAACCACTGGACCAATTTCAATCAAACTTCATTCAAATCATTCTTGGATGAAGGGGGATTCAAGTTTGTTCAAGTGAAGGGCCCTATCTAATTGAAATAAGATATTCTCTGATTGTTACACTGGAGAGGGATCTGACAGCATTGCATTTGAAGTCATGTTACTGACCACAATCTCATGAATAATTCAATGAATATTCGACCAATAACAGTAGCGTGACAAAGAATAAAGGACCAATCAGAAATCGTTTTTCTAAAGCGTATTCGGATGGTAAAATAAAGTTGATCGAAAAAAAAAAAAAAATTTTGTTTAAACAAATTTCAAGTACAAGCCTTAAAAGAAGCACGAAGGAATATCTTGCATGCACCGTGGGGGAAGAAAGACAGTTTGTAAGCTAACACTTTACCAGTGATCAATTTTCTTTCTGTGAAATGACTGTATATCGAAGTAGGACTCTCTCTCGCTCTCTCAATGAATATGTACATGCAAAGTGATGGTAAATAATTGTGATTCCCGAAGAGACAGCACTTATATTTTCGACTTGTATTCCCCTTTTTAATACGGTTTCTTTCTTCTTTCTTTCCTTTGGATTGTACATGCAGTACCCGTATTTTCATCCATATTTGTATATAGTGCATGACATTTTTGTAAATGCACATCTCGGGTTCCAGGTAGTAGCTGTCCATGGCAAGCATGCTGTGTGCACGTGCATTACTTATATTTTTGCAAGAATTTAATGCGATATATATATATATATATATATATATATATATATATACACACACACACGCTGTTCATGGGTGTATTCCATTCTATCGGTGTGTAATTGGCAAATGATTTATCCGCTTTTATTTCATGTTATTGACATGATACATTTTCTAATTATCATTTTGTCGTCTTTTCGTTTTGCTGTCTTGTCGCCTCGAAGACGACAAAACGCCAGGCGAAAAAGACGACAAAATAGGTCATTAATTTGCGGGTTTTGTCTGTTGTCTTTTCGACTTTTCGTTTTGTTGTCTTTTCGTTATTTCGGGGCTAAAATGAAGTGTTGTTTTGTCGTCTCTTCGCGTCGAATCAAATCAGTCACCATACAACGGAGATAAACGTATTCCCAGATGTATATGTTGTATGAGGCCTGGTTGATATGTTGCGAGCCTTGTATTGAAGGAGATTAGCATACTTGCTCACATAACACCGCAGCCGAGATTCGAACACGCGCCGACAGAGGTGAGAGGCTTTGTGTTTTTGAGCCCAATGCTCTAACCACTCGCCCATGGAGGCTCCTAGGTGTGTTAGAACATACCCCTCTGCACTCTGTAGAAGCCATTGAACAATCCATTCCATTCTTGCGACAGATGCATTGTATGACATCCTGATTTGCACTTGCATCTGATGAACTCAAACAGAGCTTGAGGTGCTGGGGGAAGCTCTGTCGAGGTGGGCATCATTTTGCCATGGCTGATTGTTCAGCCCCACTGCTCAGGCCTTTCATCCTTCCATGTTTGAATTTGGCGGTGAACACGAAGGCTATGGTATTTTGTTGCAGTGGCTGTTGGTGGAAGTGTATGTGGCTGAACAGTTGCTGTGCTTGACATTGTCTTGTCATAGAATCTGTGCAGCCTCAGCTTCTTAACATTCTCTCCAACCTGGCCATTGTACAGGCATACAAGAGCCTGCTCTCCTGCCTTGATTACTTCCTCTTTTGATGAGGTACCTCTCATGAACACCTGTCCTTGTTCAAGAAAGTGCAACTCCTTTCTGATCTTAGTCAATGCGACTGATTTACCGATGCCAAAAACCCTTGAAGTGGTGTCGCACCCCAGGATAGCATGGATGAAAAGAATATTGTTACAGACAATGTCACCAAGCTGTGCGCGGGTTGCTTTGATGTTCCAGCATCTTGATGGTCTTTGGGAGTGTTTCCTTGGCTCAGTTCTGAAAAAGATATTGTACTGTGTATCTTTGGCATGAAAACAAAGCAACACAAGGAGGTCAATATCATCTCCAATCAAAACTATTTCCTGTGTATCTGCACAAGCAACAGCTGTCATGACAATGAGGACATCTGCATCTCCACGTGCCTGATGCACCTCACACCCACTTTGTTGCAAGTGAATGAACCGTTGCTTGTTCTCTTTGTTGCAAAAGAACGCATCTTTTTTCATCTTGAGAGTCGTGTCACCAGTGAAGTGTACTGCAATCCCTGCACCACCACCACTTCGTCTGAGATGTGTGCAGTCTTTTGTGCTTGAAGCATTGCTGTATCCCTCAAACACTACGACGCACTTTCCATATCTGCTTACAACATACTGCATATACAGTGAACAAAGTTCATCCCAAGTCATCTCTATGGACCATGGGATACAATGTAGCAGTGCTCCACCATCAAGGACAAACTGGACCTGATCTTGTGGACCAACAGCACTTTCCAGCTGTGGGGACCACAAAGCATTTGCCAGAGTAGTTGTTTGCTGGTCTCATGACATATATGGTCACCTTTATGGACCATCTGCATGAATCCAGACCAGAGTGGTCGGAACACCTTGAGCAACAGTGAAACCTTCCACAGTAGATCAACGTCTGTGTATGGTTCCTTTACACATGGCGACTGGAGTGGCTGATAGCACATAGAATACAGGCTATCTTTCCCTAATGTGAATCTGTGTATATTTATGCGCCCCACAGAGGCCATTTCTTGTGAAGTCACATCTGCTCTTCTGATGATAGGTCGGGTCACATTTGTTGCAGGTGTAATAGCTGCGATGATCCCCATACCATGAAAGGTATCCTTGCCTTGCTGTTCATACTATCTAAAATACAGAAAGAGGTAGACCGTCTAGAAATTCATGTCATTAAGATTTACTGGACGATGGCATATGTGGTTAACTATGAGTCAGAACTACGTATCCAGGTAACAACGTCGACTAAACTTAAATTATAAATATAGAAATAATTCGTGTTTTCTGGGTTTTTTAAAAATGTATTTTATCGGTGATTGAGTAGAGAAACCTCTTAAAACATCTGATAAATGAAAAGTTAGCTACTAGTAATTGGCTACTAAAAAGAGAAAAGTAGCCAGTTACTTGAACGAGGAAAAGTGAGCTACTAATAACCAGTTATTAATAATCAGCTACTTAACGAAAAGTTAGCTACTATTAGCCAGCTACTACATAGTATAAAGGTTATAATTTCCGATAGCCAGCTACAAGATCAAGATTACCGGATTTGAAAATAATTTTCTGGACAGGTTTATTTAAATGGCGAGGAATCATATGCTTTGAAATTCTAAACTCCATGCTTTAATTTTCCACCAGTTACTTAACCTTTGCAATTTAAAATGTGAATAAACTTTCCATTTGAGTGTTTCCTTTGAAAATCATACGGATTGATTTTATACCTTTATGGAGTCCCAAATTAACATAAACTCAAATAATTGAAAATATCTTTAATTATTTGATCAATTCATTTGATGCGTGCAATAATTCAATTAAAGACCCTTTCAAATAATATCTTTAATTCTGAATTGATGATAACATTAATTATTCTGCTAAATTGATATGCGCTATAAGTGAACTGTTGCTCTCTTCAAATGAATTAATGATATCAACAATTAAACTACAAATCAATTGAAGAGAGCAGTAATTCAATTAATACGCGTATCAATTCAATTAATGCGAACAATAATTGAATTATTGCTCTCTTCAATTGAATTAATGATATCATTAATTCATTTTATGCGTGCAATAATTCTTTTAGAGCACCTATATAATTAGAGATACCTTCAATTCAACATATCTACAACTGAATTAATGATCTCTTTCATTGAATTATTGCTCACTTTAAAAGAATTCATGTACGCATTAATTCCTTATACAAAACCACTGTAAATTAATTAAAGATACGATATCTTCAATTGAATTAAAGAGATCATCAAATAATTTATACCGAGCTCTAATTAAAATTTTTGAGAGAAATATACCCACCACTTTGATGCTCTCATCAATTGCATTGATGAAGAAATCATTGGATTGAAGCGTGCATCAAAACGCTCGCATCAATTGAATTTAATTTCAAATCATGTAAATGCTCTCGTTAATTGAATTGATGCGCGCATTACATCAGTCATTGCTCTCATCAATTCAATTGATGCGCACATTAATTCAATTGATGAGAGCAATAATTGAATGATGATATCTTCAAATAATTAAAATATCTTTAACTATTTGAGTTTATGATAATATGGCACTCCATATACATTCACACATTTGATATGCCACTATCTTCAAATATCTCGCTTTACGAAATCAGCTATAGACATATATTTTCAATAAGGTACCATGAAATTTCAACATTTATGTGAATACCTTAAGAAACTAGTTGATTGCAATAAATATCTAACTAATATATTACTATACACATGGCGAGGAGTGATATTGGGTATCTCAACAGATCATCATTGCTCAGATATCTCGTTTAAGGAAATCAACTACTTACACGTTTTGAATAGAGGTACCATGGCATTTCAAAATTTATATAAAAACCTTAAGAAATTAGCTGTTTGTATTATATATCTGACTAATTTATGACTATACACATGACGAGTAGTGACAATGGGTATCTTACTATGAATTTTCAGATACTTGCACAGTCTGAATCGAAGTACCATGAAATTTCAACATGTCCGTGAGTATTTTAAGGTGGTCTGTGTTTGTGTTATAATGAGAGATCTGACTATTTTACGAGTACACACATGATTTGATATTAGGTATCTCAAGGTAACACCAATTTTGAGATATCTCGCTTAAGAAAATAGATAGTTATACATTTTGAATTAAAGTACCACTTCGGACAATCACATAATCTTTGTCTGCATGACATCAAGTGTCCCTTAGGTTCCCCTACTATAAACAGTGGGTAATTTAATTTGTCCCTACGTACCATGACAGAATAGAAATAAGGACTCGAAATCTGTCCCCTGGAACCACCGGGTAGTACCCTTAAAGACTCAAACTGAATGCGGGAATTGACAGCCCTAGGGGTGCCCTAGTTTTTCCTGAAGATCATTCTGCCTTGCCTTCTAATATTAACAAAGAAGGGAGCGTCATGGAACTTCCCAATCAAGTATGAAGAGGTGAAGATAACGAACAGTGATGAATCTCAAAACTCCCACTAGGAATACAAAATAAAGAGTTCAGCAAACACGAATCCCTGGATACACCAGATGTGGGATCAGGTGACTAAGAGGTGTAAGCAACCCCGGATGACCGGTCACAAATACCGTGAACTTGGCATTAATTCCATATTTATCAATCGCATGTATACTCCAACTGCCCTTTCCAAAGATGGAATTCTTCAAAATCATGCCTCAGCTTTAAATACATTTAATATCCCAGTCAATGAAGCGGATGAATATGAGTTACGGTAACTATACTGGATCCCAAACTCCATAAAAACCCTTACAAACATAGATACATTGCTGGATCCAGTAAATGATCTATCAAACCTATCTTTGTTCCTTACGAAAATATTAACTGCTGTGAAGGAGAAACTTCAAACGTACTGTGCCACTACATATGCCAGATGTGGTGTAAATCAAATGTGGATTCTTAAAACGTCTAAAGAACTTTTAGTGAATTTGAAATCATAAAACTTTTCTCAAATTCACAACATTAAAACGTATGATTTTACAACACTTTACACCACTATACCTCACGATAAATTAAAGACTAGACAGTTGCTTCTTCAATAAAAATGGTAAAAGGAAATATTCATATTTAGTGATTGCTCATTCCAAAAATTATTGTTAAACACCACTCTGACATCACGTACAAGTACTCAGAAGTTGATATTAAAAAGATGCTAGAATTCCTCATCGACAATATTTTCGTGGTATTTCGTGATCAGGTCTTCCAACAGTCTGTTAGAATTCCCATGGGCTCGAATTGAGCTCCTTTGTTAGCTGACCTGGTTTTATATTCTTATGAAGCAGAATTCATTCAAAAGCTTCTACATGAGAAGAAAAAATCTCTTTCTGTGGCCTTCAATTCGATATTTAGATATATCGACGACGTTTTGTCTATTAACAATAATCATTTTCATTCATATATCGATTCGATATATCCAGTGAACTTGAAATAAAAGACACCACAGAATCTTCCACTTTTGCTTTGTACTTAGATATTTTACTGAAAATAGATGCCGGCGGCAAACTAACAACTCAACTTTATGACAAACGGAATGATTTCAATTTCTCCATCCTCAACAATGGTTAGGTCGTTCTTGGCACACTGATTCTGACTACGGATTGTTCCGTTTACCTGATCGGGATGTAAGGTTCACGGCGGGTGTGACCAGTAGACAGGGGATGCTTGCTCCTCTTAGGCACCTGATCCCACCTCTGGTATGACCAGTGGTCCGTGTTTTCCCTTCTTTCTGATTTGTATTTTCTATAGGAATTAAAAGATTGAATACTGTTAGTTATCTTGGCCTTTTCATATCTTGGTCAGATAAACGGAGTAATCCGTAGTCAAAATCAGTGTGTAAAGAACGGCCTAACAATTGTTATGAAACTCGTCAGACAGCATTTGGCTCAATGACAGGCAGATCGTTATAACACCATAGAATCTGCTAAATGTTGATTCTTAAAGAGACTGTTGTGTCCCGATAAAAAATGATCATATGCAGAAAAAGCTTTTACGTATCGAATCATTTGAGAGAGATAAACAAATACAGGTGATAATGGAATATTGCTACGAAGAAATGGGAAGTTGACAATGGAGAAAATGAAATCACCCGCTTGTCATAAAATTGAGTTGTTAGTTTGCCGTTAACATTAATGTTCAATAAAACGTCTAAGTATGAAGCAGATGCGAAGGACTCTGTGGCATCTTTTACTTCACTGGGATATATCGAATCGACATATGAATGAAAATGATAATTGTTAATAGATAAAACGTCGTCGATATATGTAAATGTCGAGTTGAAAGACACAGCAAGAATTTTTTTCTTCTCGTGTAGAAGCAATTTAATAAATTCTGCCTCATAAGAATATAAGAGTTGGTCAGCTAATAAAGGAGCACAATTCATGACATCGGAATTCCAACATACTGTTGTAAGACCCCATCACCAAACTCTACAAAGATATTGTCAATGAGGAACTCCAGATATGATTTCTCGCCATTTAGATAAATCTGATAGAAAATTATATTCCAACCCGGTAATCTTTATCTTTCAGCTGGATAATTATAACCTTTATACCTTGTTGTAGCAGGCTACTAGTAGCTAACGTTTCTTACTTAAAGTAGTTGGCTACTAGTACCTGGTTACTAGGAGCTAACTTTTCCTGATTCAAGCAGCTGGATAATAGTAGCCGCCTTTTTCCTTTTTAATGAGGGCGAATCAACAAGTAACCAACCTAACTTATTTCCGATTGACGGTCACGATTTTCATGCCTTGTTTCAATACATATTTTATACCTGGTTCCAAAATTGCACGCGTATCGTGTCATTCTTTAATGAGATAATGCATGTCAAACATGGCTAGTGATGCGAAGGCATCCTTTTCATCTAAAGTTGAGTGCCGTGCTGTAATTCAGCACTGGTATTTAAAAGGTAAAACAAGCAAGGAAATACACTGCGAGTTAGCTGATGTTTATGGGTTTTCTGCACCATATTATGCTCAGGTTAAATTCTGGATAGGAGAATTCAAACGTGGTAGAACGTCTTTAGAAGATGAACCCAGGTCGGGACGCCCACTGGATGCCACCGACGAATAAATGTGTAACAAAGTTTGGGATCTGGTATATCTGAGATGCGAATTCTGGTCGAACTAGCGCAAGCATTAGGCATTTCACATGGTAGCGTTTCAACAATCTTACATGATCGTTTAGGCATGCGGGAGCTAACAGCCCATTGGCTCCTCCAATCCCTTAGCGATGAGCAAATGGCAACAGTATACAGCACCTTGTTGAAGGGTATTAGGTCATAAGATAATTTTCGTTTGCGTCTGGTGACTGTGGATGAGTCTTGGGTTCATTATTATGAGCCACAGAATAAAGCTCAGAGTCGTCAGTGGGTAGGGCCGGGGTCCCCGAGGCCAAAGAAGGTCACGACGCAACCATCTGCTGGCAAGGTGATGGCCACAGTGTTTTGGGACGCAAAGGGCGTTATTATGTTGGACTTTTTACCCAAGAGAAGTACAATGACTGGAGTGTACTATGCAAACTTGCTAGACCAGCTGAGAAGCGCCATCCGTGAAAAACACAAAGGTGTTTTGCTGCAATTGGACAATAAGAGAGTCCACACTTGCAAACTTGCAATGGATGCTGTAGAGCGAAACGGGTATGAATTAATACTACATCCTGCCTATTCGCCTGACCTAGCTCCTAGCGACTGCTTACTATTCCCAAACCTGAAAAAGAATATCCGTGGACGTCATTTCTAGTCTGACGAAGAAGTCGTGACGGTAGTTGGTCAATGGAAAGGACCCTGACTTTTTCAGTTCTGGGCTGATGGCACTTGAACACCATTAATTGAACTGCATCACATTACTGTGATATTTTCAGTTAACTGTTTCTTCTGCAGTCTAAGAAATATGTACAGATTACATTAAACAATCCCAACATTTTATTTTAATGTACCATGGACGGTAAAATTAAATCAGTAAACATTTGAAAATGATTTACATCCTTACTATTATCTGCACTGATTGGTCCATTTTTTTCATTTCCGTTCAAAATTTGTTTCGCTGGCAAAACTGTATCATATGTGACAAATTCGAAGTGTCACAGGGATTGATTGATTGATTGATGTTGTCCGCCACACTCAACAATTTTTCAGTTATATGGTGGCGTCCATTTTTTTTTCTATTATTTTTTTAAAAAATTGTTTTTATTGGCGGAGGAGAGAACCCAGATACAATGTACCCGGGAAGAGACCACCGACCTTCCAAAAGTAAACTGGCAAACTTTCTCACATATATCGGCGCGAGCGCGATTCGAACCCGCGCCGACTAGAGGTGAGAGGCCTTGTGGTTTTGAGAACGATGCTCTAACCTCTCGGCCACGGAGGCCCAGTGTCACAGGGAAATTATGGGCTCTCTCTTGGATACAGGGAAATTGTGGGTCATCTCCTGGAAACGGGGAAATTGTGGGCCCTCTTCTGGATACAGGGAAATTGTGGGCTCTCTCTTGGACACAGGGGAATTGTGGGTCCTCTCCTGGACACATGGAAATTGTGGGCTCTATCTTGGATACAGGGAAATTGTGGGCTCTCTCTCTTTGCAAAAGGTCGGTGCTAATTGGATAATAAAGATGAAGTTTTTTTCATGACCTTGAACATCCTAATTGAAATATCTTTCTCTTGGTTTTTCAATTGTATTTCGATGCAACAGACTTTTTCGATTCATTGATCAGATACATTATGGTGCAGTGGCTGGTTTAGGATAGGTGGAAAAAACAAAATAGAGATTCAGTAAATGTTATGAAATTAGTGAAGTTCACAAGCTTAGTAGACGTTTGCTTTCTTCGGACATTCTTCTCTTTAGCTCATCTCAGGTTAAAGCTCTGTGTCGGTCCGTCAGTCAGTAAACTTTTCACATTTTCATCTTCTTCTCAAGAAGCACTGGGCCAGAAAATTTCAAATTTAAATGATAGGTTTTTATCATATTGTAGATTCAAGTTTGTTAAAATCGAGGTACTCTGGGGTAGGATGAGGCAACAATTATAGCGGATCAAAGTTTTACAGTCGTATATATAGGGGAGAGTCTTTTAAAATCTTTTCAGGAACCACTGGGCCAGGAAAGTGGAAATTAAGACGAAAGCTTTCTGACATAGCGTAGATTCAAGTTAGTTCAAATAATGCCCCCCGGGGGTAAGGTAGGACTACAATAGGGAATCAAAAGTGTTATATTCTGATATATATAGGATTTTTTTAAAAGTAATATCTCTTGAAGTATTTAAGCTAGGGTTTTCATATTTTTATATTTTTGCGGAAAGAATTTTCATGTAATGCAATGATATGTGATCTTATGACTCTTGTTTATCATAGTTACTTCATATCAGCTATGTCATTTACAATACGTATACATTGTATTTCTTTTCTTTTTTTAAACTTCCCGATTTCGACAATAGCTTTATATAAACATCCCGATATCGACATTACTAATATTTCCTTCGGAGAAAATAAACCGAAACAGAATATTGAGAAGGTTTGAAAACTAGCGCTCAGAGAATGAAACCATCGGAGATATTCTTTACCCAAGATTCCATCAAAGAAAAGTTCGATAATGGACATACGATATATTCCACTGTCAGTGTGTGTAAAAAGCACCCCTACGTCATTGACAGGATTCCCAAAATGAGAGTGTGCAAGAAAGACGGGAAGTGGTATTCCCTGGATAACCGTCGACTCTGGGTCTTCAGGAAGCTCGAGGCAGACGGTCATATTAAAGACGTGAAGGTCAATCAAGTTAGCAACCTTTGTCTGAGTACGGAGAGATTCACCACTCGTAATGGTGGTGAAAGGGTGAAAATTCGACAACCATATGTTGAGTCAGATGACGAAGATGATTTCTTTTTCTGAGGATGGCAACGAGTTCTGGTCCTTTCAAATATGGATTTTAATGCTATTATGTGTGCGTATGTGAAACTATATAAAAAACTATACTTTTCACCATTTCTTATCGTGTATAATGGCTTGCTGTTTTTCATATTCATTAGTTTAAATAAAACTACAATAATTAGAAGTTGCTAATATTCACTCCCGCTTACAAACACACAAGATTGGAAAAAAAACCCTGTCAACTGACAACCTAACACGTAAACAAAGTTAATGACTGCTTCTTCGCCAAACGTTAGGCACTGAGAAACGAGAGTCCTGAGTCTTTCGGATTCGGAGTTTTTCCGAGGTTCCGTATCGCAGCAGGTGTTGACTCGTTAAAGAACCCCTCGCTATAAAGGCCTTGTGCACTATGCATGGGTCAAAATTATGGCACTTCGTCTACAGCTTTTGGTGTCTCTGTTTGAGTAAAATATGGTGTCCCAATAGGACCATGTGCAAAAGCGTAAAAGCGCTTTTCTTAAAACGCACTATCACACAACACACCGTCGTGCCATCACACAACACGCCGTCGCGCCATCACACAACACGCCGTCGTGTCATCACACAATACGCCCTATCACGCTATCACACAACACGTCGTCGCGCTATCACACAACACGCCTTATCGGGACACCATAGTAAAAACATTAATGATTTTACATACAAAGAGCATTACGTCAGCGCCCGATAACCAATGCATGTAATTTAAATAACACAGAGCTCGGATCTGTAAACAAATGACATATATAGGATTATATATTATAAAAGTTGGGGCTAAGCGAAGAGATTCGGGAAAATTTTAATTGTCTGGAGAAGTTATTTGGTTATTCGATTCCAAGAGCTTCCCAGCCAATATACCATGTATGTAGGAATATCGTATAATTCGACAGTCTATTTGAAACGAAAGTTATAACTATAATTTAACTGCGTCATGGTACTTTGAAAGGGTGCCAATTATTTTCTAAAATTGGAAGGGTATTTGTTTTAAATCAGTTATAAATATAAATTGTCAAAGTCGGAAGGGAGTTTTTTTTTTAAATATAGAAATTATCTACTTGTGTACTTTTTCACAGAAACAAAATCGAAAGCTACTCTCTCCAAAATGAATCTATCAAGAATTAAACCATCGGAGATTTACTATAGCCAAAACTCCATCAAGAACAAGTTCTCTAATGGACAAACAATAAATTCTTCTCTAAGTGAGTGCAGAGAAAAGCCGTATGTTATCAATATGACACCTAAGATGAGAGTTTGCATGAAAAACGGAAAATTTTATACCCTAGACAATCGCCGACTCTGGGTTTTCAAAAGACTGGAAGCAGAGGGCTATATCAGCGACGTAGAGGTCATGATAGTGAGTAGTTCTCAGCTGAGCGCGAAAAAATTTACCACTGTCAACGATGGTACAAGTGTATTTATTCGTCAGTCTGCTGATGATTCTGATGACGACTATTTTGATGAGTACTACATGTCCAATGATACTGATAGCGATAGTGATCCGTGGGACATATAAGATTTCTCTTTGGACATCTTGAATAAATCACTGACATTATGTTTCTAAAGCAACACAAAGTTTTTACTGTATACTATATTGATCAACATTTGGAAAATGGAATATAAAAAAATGGAAATACGACAGAAACAACGACTGTCAGTTCACTTACCGTGTTTATTTATTTATTTTTTTGGAAGGGAGGGGGGGGGGGGTGTCGGCCCAAAATTTCATTTGGTGGAGTTATCAACTTGAATGATCGACTACACTTCAGCGAATAATTGATGTATGGAATCTGGAAAAACTTAATTTCTGTAATTGTACACGAAATAATAGCCATTCCCTTAAGACTTCGGCCAAGACTCCATCATAGAAAAGTTGGACAATACACGTCAGTGTAAGCAAATTATATTTTTGCGTTATCCTTAGGATTCCTGATATTTCTAAATTTGCAGAGAAGACGAGAAGTGGTCCACACTAGAGAACTGTCGACCTCGGGTCTCTTGGAAACTGTATGCAGACTGACATATCAAACATGCAAGGGTTCTTTTGGATAACTGCAGAGAAATTCACTACGCAAAATGGAGGTGAAAGTGTGGATATTCAACGACCATTTTCTTGTGTCTGACAACAGTGACAAAGACGAAAACGATTTCTTTATCTGATTATGACAACAATGACTGGTATTTCTTTGGTCTATGTTATAATTTGGTCCACATAACTGTTGGGTTCCTTTCTTGCTTTATCCTCAAACAGAACTTTATTTAACGTCAATTTTGTTTTAATCATTGTGTATAATAACTGTTTTCTCTTTCTTACGCTAGATAGCATAAGAATGTTATTTTCCACAGAATCATCATTTAATGTTACCATCATCAGCATTACTTAATCTTCTAGCTATCAATTTCACGGACTTCATGCAGTCGAAGAGTTTATTCATACTTATTAATACTTATTCACAAACTTCTGCTGTAAGTAATGATTTAAATTTTAAATAAACATTTTACATGACTATGATTTTGCACTTGTCGAAAAGATACAGTTCCTTTCTGAGTCAATAATAGAATTTAAATGTTTGATATAACTCTTGGAAAACTTAACATTTAGTTATCATTTACATGGAAGTTTCTATCATTTAATCAACACAATGAAAGACGCTGTTGAATGATTTTAATTTTGGAGTAAAGATTTGTGAATACTACAAAAAACTTTAAGCGGTTTCATAGAAAACGTTTGTAGTAAATATGGTTTTTTAGCAATGAAAAGGTGACAATAACAAACAGTGATCAATCTCATAACTCCTATGTATGAAGAATACAAAATTAAGTGTTGAGCAAACGCTTACTCATGGATATACCAGAGGTGGGATCAATTGCCTAGGAGGAGTAAGCATTCTCTGTCGATCGTTGACACACGCCCTGAGTCATTTATATTGATCAGGTAAACGGAGTAATCCATAGTCAAACTCAGTTTGTAAAGAACGGTTTAGCAATTGATATAAAACAAGTCAAATAGCATTTGACCAAATAGCAGGTTGTACTGGCAAACTAGATAGTTATATCGACCATGAAATTTGTGAAATGCTAACTTTAAACGATGCTTTTGAAACCCCTGTAATATCAACTTCTTTGTCAGTAGCCTGCCTCGATTTAAAAACTGATCATATGCAGAACAAGCTCATGCCCATCGAATTAGTTGAGAGACATAAACACCATAATACAAATTTGCAACATAAATATGGGAAGATGGAGAAGCTGAAGTCAACTCGTTTGCCATAAACTTGAGTTGTTAGTTTACCGTAAACATCAATGTTCAAAAAAATGTCTAAGACTCTGTGGTGTCTTTTATTTCGAGTTCACTGGGATATATCGAATATGTTAATAAATAAAACGTCGTCGATATAGTTAAGTGTCGAGTTGAAGGACACAGCAAGATATTTTTTTCTTCTCATGTAGAGGCTTTTGAATAAATTCTGCGTCATAAGAATATAAAAACAGGTCAGTTAACAAAGGTACATAATTCGTGCCCATGGGATTCCGCGATACTGTTGGGAGATCTGATCATCAAAGACTACGAAGATATTGTCGATGCGGAAATCCAGTATTTTTATACACCCGCGTAAAATGTTAGTTATACTCAATTTTTTCTATGCAAAATATTTTATTTTTGCAACTCCTCCGAAACCCTCGGGGGATTTTAATGAAACTTGGTACAAAGAAGGATCACAATGTGTAGATGCGCATATTACAAGGGGGAACACTGTCCATTTTTTAAAAGGAATTATGACCGTTAGGCTTAGTTTTTGCAACCCTTGTGGCTTTTTTATGACACTTGGTACAACGAACGATCACAATGTGTTGATATGTATTCTACAAGGGAAATGCTGTCCCAAATTTTTTGAAGGAGGTATGGCCCTTTGACTTAGATTTTTGGGTCAATAATGTATGCGGGCGTATCATGTACCGGTTTATCGGCAGTCTATTTTTCTTTTTCTATTAACTTATGTGTTTAACAAAGTAATTTTTGAAGACTGATCATTAGATATTTTTTTTACTGAAAATAGATGCCGGCGGCAAACTAACAACTCAACTTTATGACAAACGGGATGATTTCAATTTCTCCATCGTCAACTTCCCTTATTTATGTGGTAACATTCCATCATCACCTGCATATGGTGTTTATATTTCCCAACTGATACGCAAGAGCTTGTTCTGGATATGATCAGTTTTTAAATCGAGGCAGGCTACTAACAAAGAAATTGATTTTACAGGAGTTTGTACACTCGCGTCTAAACTCAGAATTTCGCAAATCTTATGGTCATTATAACGATCTAGTTTGCCATTACAACTTACCATTAAGTCAAATGCTGTCTGATGTCTTTCATACAATTGTTAGACCGTTCGTTCTTGACACACTGATTCTGACTACGGATTGCTCCGTTTACCTGATCGGAATGTAGGGCTCATGGCGAATGTGACCAGTAGACAGGGGATGCTTAATCCTCCTAGGTACCTGATCCCACCTCTGGTATGACCAGGGGTCCATGTTTGTCCATCTTTCTGATTTGTATTTTCTATAGGAATTACGAGATTGAATACTGTTAGTTATCTTGGCTTTTTCATATGAATATTTGTATTTTCTTTTTCAATTTATGTTGAAGAAGCAACTGTCTATAATGACAAAAAGTCTCGTCTTTAATTCATCGTGAGAAATGGTCGTGTATATTATTGAAAAGTCACACAGTTTGATGTTATTGATTTGAGAAATGTTTTGTGATGTCATTTTCTGAAAGAGCAGTTGAAGTATAGGTACGATTATTAGATGTAGGATTGATGCAAAATTCGTTTAATATGCAGGTGTAATAATAAGCCTTACAAACAAAAACAATATTGTTACAAGCTCTTCCGCTGGAACCGAAACATATTCCTCATGTAACCTATCTAATTTTTTTTATCACTTCTGGAATACTGAACACAGAAGGTACGTACTTTTATTTTGATGTACCTTATAAGTAATTTTAATGCTCCTCTTATGCTTTTTACTCATTCTGAAAAGGTATTGAATTATTCTTTTTCATATTTATCCCATTGTCTGGCATAATATTCGACAGAATTCATAATAGAGATGAAGTTCTGTGGCCAATTGAAAGACCGAGATTTTCTGAATTTAGGACCTTTTGAAGTGATTTTAGGTCCTCAGTTTCAACTATATCAACATCACCAATAATGGCAAGTCCACCTGGACTATAGTTGAAAGAAGACAAGAATAAGAACATGTAGATTATGAATAAGATTATCTAGGCACTGTAAAGTTTGAATACAAAAAGTTTGAATACAATAGTAGAATTAGATTTGTAGGAAATGTAGGGCGTAGACTTGATCTTGAAATATGCTGGAATACAAGACTGGACTTTTTAATGACGAAGAATGTTTGCTTTTGTTGACGGCATCTATTCCTGTGTTAGTAAATATAAGAAATTGACTGCATGACACGGAAAGAATATCACCCATAAACTGCGATAGTTTAAAGAGCCTGTGATGGACAACATCCATAATGATAAAATCCAGTCTATATTCCGGTGTTGAAAAATCTAAGTATGGAGTAAGCAAAGTAAAGTTTTGTGCGAAAAAGATGTGGACCTGATTGTCTACTGACGTAAGTAAAGGTGAATCCAGTGTGGCATCGTGTATATATGGTCTTTTATATGAACGATGACCATGACTGCGTTTAGGTCTTTGTGTACTTGGAGAAAGTCCCATTGTTGGTCAGTGTGTTATTTGTTTATATGTTTGTTGCATGCTGCTTTACGTTCCATTCACGAAATACTGAAGTCACCAGCTTTAGCTGAATGACAACAAATGTTGACTTATGCATGATGCTTAGGGCCGTAGTAGTGAGGGGAGCGCTTTTTATCGCGCGAACGCCCACCGTGATATAGGACATCTGTTTTAAAGGTCATATCGAAAGACCCGTGACATTCCAAATCTGATACTACGGCGCTGAGCACCATGCTTCTATGGTACTTCATCTGAAGTTGCCGACGTCATTGTATAAGTGAATATTTAAAAATTATCAATTTTGATCTATTATTTGCTAATTTTGAATGTTACTTGTTTTGAAGATTTTTATTGATCAAATCAAAAGAATTGGGAACAAGTTCTAACAACTTACTAGTCCCTCTCCTAATATTTCTTCTTAGTACTTTCAGTACTTTGAGGATTTTCTTTATTTACTGCTAGCTTCCACGGACTAATTGTCTGGTTAGAAGTTGTTAGCGTCAGTCTAGTGACATTTGATATAAGTAGTGATTGTTCCTTCACAAAACGCATTAGAGTGAAGTCAGGGGTCTTTTGGACATGACGTTCCCGAATCTCTGAGGCGTTGGAATAATAAAGAACCTTCAATTCTAAGCGCTATGCACTGATCCAAAAATGGGGCACTTCACATTAAGCTTGTGACGCCTCTACATAATGAATATTTCTCCAAAAAAAATCTGTCAGATAGAACAGTATGTACAATGAAATAAAAACATTTAAAATGATTGAATATTTATACGTGATATTGGTTGTTAATCACCAGCCTTTCCTTAATCAATGATACAGAATTCAATTCAAATGCAGATTTTCATTGCTCATGTGTGTGTGCAAGCGCTAATCTAGAGGGTGTGTGCGTGTGTGAATTTCCAGTTGAAAGAAAATAGTCCTCTCTCTCGATCGACCTTATTCGCTCACTGGGAACGATTTCAAAATTCAACATCATATAATATGAAAATTAAGGTCCCAGATCCCCGGCCTTTTGAATGCCCCCCTCCCCGATGAAAAAAGCTGCACATACTATATCAGAATGCAAATTACTCACTTGCATGCAAATCAGCACAGTGTCATGACGTTAATGGGCGGGGAATATGGATATTAACATGGAATGTCATGCTATAAAACAGTATTTTTATTTACTGATTTTATATTGTTATTTCAAATATAAATACAATGTATAAGGAATCCCTGCCTAATTTATTGGGTTTGAGTGGAGATTAGCTACAATAGAAAACACGATAATTTATGCATAACGGCGATCCCTATGCATGGATAGCCCATTTTCGAGTTACCGTATTCCGGCGGTATTCTAACATTTACTTTGTACTTGAATCACGTGATTTTTGTAAAATTGAGGGCTCATCACTTCCGGTAAAATTGTTTTTGTTGGAAACGAGTTCGTCTGCTGCGAAATGCCCAAGTTCTATCATGTTGTGGAAGGATGGACGTCAGATACGAGGAAGAAGGGGAGATATGGATTCATGGCTGATGTGAAATTATTTCCATTTCCCACATCTAAGCAGCTCAAACTCTGAGGAAAATGGCATAAAGTGTTAAGGCGCCGTGGCTACAACCTCTCACGTCACTACACTCCAGACATTTTGTAGACTGTGAACCAACAGACACTATCTTTACCCCAAACGTTTTCCGTATAACAACAACAAATTTTTGCAGGGAACCCGGGGAACATCATTTATCTACAACAGATTAATCAATCACCGGAATGATGACGCCATCGAGATTGGAGACGCGCCGTTCCTTGCTATACTTAAATTCAATTCTGCCGCAAGTTGACATAGTCTTTGCATGTCTTTTCTGTAAAAGTGACATGTAACTCCACAATCAAGTAAAAATCGTTTTAATTCTGGAAATATAAAACTTCGGAAATTCATGTTGAAAACCGGATGTTGATGTGCCCGCATCGAGTACAAAGTAAATGTTAGAATCATGCCGGAATACGGTAGCTCGAAAATGGACTATTACCACATTTTTCATTGTAATTAATCATATCTCATACAACCAACAAACTAGAGAGTAATTCGTTAAATAATCTCGATATTTGGAAACATATGCGACTACAAAACTGTTTCATTTTATTGATTAATGCTGTAAAGTTACAGCTACAGGGGAAAAGGGAACTTGTAATTATATCTAAACAATATATCCTTTCTTTGCTGTTTTATCGGGTGGTGAAGGTAGGCTAGCACAGCAGGGAAAAATCATATCCCGCGTTAACGATAAAACAACAAAGACTTTTGATTATTTATATTTCTATGTATTTTGTAAAAATTTAAACTAGATTTATGTGCTAAAATATATCGTTGACCATTTTGTTACTTTAAACGGAACAACCAATACATGTTTTGACCTTGAAAACGCTCCATATTTGGTAATGGTTACGCAGACAGGTGGTACTAAGAAACCGGATAGAAGTACTTTGTAACAAACATTTATTGTCTATAATGAAAGCATCGCCAATTTCAAAATAAAAGAAATATAAGAGAAAAGACTCGGTAAATGTAAATGTTATGTAATAAAGAAGAGAAAAAGTATGGATTATAGGCTATCTCAATTCCAAATGTTGATCCATCTAGTCTTAATTCAAAATTACATTTCATGGTCATCATTCTGTATCATGACCAATTTACACATATAAAGGTTCTTCAATAAACGCCGATAATAGAAATATATTTACTTTCTTAAAAATCTATTAGAAGTCCAACACCATTAAACAAAACGTTACAATGAATAATAATAATAAAATACTTTGAAATTAATACAGCGAATATGGGAAACGTTTATATAAAGACTTCCAGTTGCAGTACGTCATAAGAGCTATGGAGCACATTTCTCAAGCACGTGATCTTTAAATCCAGCTGTTTTGTGAAGGTCATCCTAAAAACAAAGAACACGTTTATAATCATTAAACAATTATCAACACATTATATTCAAATATCCACTACCAACTTGTAGAAAACTATATCATCAACATATGTTACATTTCCTTATTAAATGACCATTTTGAATTAAATCATAGGTTATGAAGATTGCTAATTGTTGAGTGAACTGATGGGAAAACTGCTGTAAAACTATCGTACAATGTAAACGCTTTATTCAAACTGGCTAGATACGCATCTACTGTGGTTCTATCCTAGCTTCCAATCCGGGATTTCAGTAATATCCGTAACATTGTACATATGTGTTTAAAATCGATATCAAAAACTTTTTTACTGTATGAGAATTCAATAACCAAAAGATAGGTACGAGTATTAGAATCAAATCAGTTAAAAGATGATTTTTGTTCATAAAATAAAGATTGGAATTTATAGTATGTTGCAAAAAAAAAAAAAAAAAAAAAAATAATAATAATAAAAAAAAAGCCACATGACGGATTGGTTTTTATTTTGTTCTGCACTTCTTGACTTTGAAAATGTTGGTTTAATTGTTTTTCATGTGTATAATGGATTATCAAGAGTGATATGACACACTATACTGTATGGATGTAAATTTCTGTATAAAGGCTGATTATTTTTATGGGTTTTTTTTTTTGTTTTTGTGTGTGTTTTGTTTGGAGCTACACAGGTTAAACATACCAGTAAAAATTTCTTTTAAAGTAAATGTTTTTCAATTTACAAGTTAACTCTGAACACATTGAAACGGTTTTTAGTGCTTGTCAGATCTCAATTTGTTTTAAACATGCATGATATTTACTATTAAGCATCTATACGTAATCAAAACAATAAAGAGTTGTGAGTGCTGCATCTCATTTGTAACTCGACAACTGACATTCAAATTTTTGCGGACCACTACAAATACCCTAGTTAAGCATTGTAAACATTAGAAATGGGAAAATAAAATTTGAAGTTTCGGTTCAAAACCTCTAAGAAAATACAAAATACCTCAAGTATTACGCATGGCAAATTAATTGACACATTGCAAAAATTAAAACTTTCAACGTTTGAATAAATAACTTTGTATTTTAATGTAGTTGTCATTATTCTATTATTAGGCTTTCATTACTTACAATATATGTAAAAAAAAAATTAATCGACTATGTAGATTAAAGAAAGGTGAATTTTATCAGAATTTTAAAAAGAAACAATGTTTTGAAAACTAGTTATGAGATGTTATTCTATATAATACATTTTGATGAGAAAGACAATTTATATATGATATACATATATTTAAAGAAAAATGATACTTTATGTGAGTACATATTGAGGGAAAACAACGAAAGTGTATATTTTCATATGCAAAACATGTAAAAATTTCGAGCACCAATTACTTCTTTCAAAGAAAATGAAAGGCCGGTTCACTTGTTGAAACGCGATTTTCATTACTTAATGCTAGTGAATATGAAATATTCGAATTCAAATGGACAAATAGTTTTGTGCTTATATTAATTATGTAATATTGTTATAAAACATCAGATTTCTGTAAATAAAATTGCGGTGATTAATTATCAATTATTCACTGTACAATTTGATAGAAAGTAAATGGAATGTAAATATTTCTCCACCAGATATTTGAAGACATCTGAGTGTAAAATTGTAAAAGATATATAGCAAAAAAAAAAAAAAAAAAAAAAAAAAAAAGAAGATAAAAAGAAATAAAAAAAAATAATAATAATAATAAAAAAAATTGAAATATTATGAATTTCTATTTTATTCTAAAATTAATGATAAGACGATTAGAATGAACAAATTTCGTATCTTTTCTTTATTTTACAATATACAAATATAACATGAGATGTAGATTTGATGATGAAAACATGCAAGAAGAAAGTTTGTTACTTGAGATTATAGCTTTAGACTGCAAAATAATATTCTAAAACTCACTAATAAATGTAGATTTGACGATGATTTATATGCTGATTTTGGAAGCTTTCTTTGAAAATTGATTATGATTTATCTAATGAATTTCTTATGTTTATAAATGTACTGTGTTATGTGACGTTTTCATGAGAGAGAGAGAGAGAGAGAGAGAGAGAGAGAGAGAGAGAGAGAGAGAGAGATGTTTCAGGGAGTTAGAAACTGAGCTAGAACGTGTAATAGAAATGAATAAATGAATTCAATTGACTTGCATGCCAATGGAATATATATATATATAATGACATATGACTTACCAATACGAGGACACCTACACCTATTGACCAATCTGCAACAAACACTGCACAACAATTTAGGACGTCGGCAAACACCATTGTTTCTACGACACAATTCTGTGCATCGGGGAAAGGCTGTATAAGAGGTTCATTTTGTTATGAGATATAAAAATGTAATATAATGTAAAACTACATGATTGATATTGTCAAAATATACCAGCTTAAGAAGCAAAAAAAAATATTATTAAATCAATCATTTCTGTGTATCATTAATTACATTATATCACCAATTTTTTCTATTACTATACAACAATAAAATAATTCTATCAAATAAGAGAAAAACTAAAAAGCCACACTCACTAAGGTAAAACATTAGGAGTACTTACTGAAGGAAGAGGACATATCAAAAAGTCCGACAAAGACCAAAAGGAGAATCAGACACGTGACCTTGTGCATGATTGGAGAGTTGTGAATCCTGGAGAAGCGTTGTGTGCAGTATTTATACTAGGTTTGGGGGAGTCCCCCTGTAATTTCTTTTCCAGTGTTAATGCATATATTTAAAGTTACATAAACGCCGGATATACGAATACCTTTATTTTTCTTACTTCTCCAGTGCTAATGAACTTATTTTAAGTTACATAAACGGCGGACGTATGAGTTCTTTAGTACTTTTCCAATGTTAATGAACACATTTTAAGTTACATAAACGGCGGATGTACGTTTTTTTTTTCTTACTTCTCCAATATTAATGACCATAACTAAAGTTACCTAAACGGTGGATGTACGAATCGCAACTAAATTGAAAATGGCCCATTTAATTGTCCATTATCAAAAATATTTGTCAGGTCATTCTATGACGTAGCATTTTATATCACTTCACTAGAACCCAGGATTGGATTCAATAGTGAATGAAAATTTCTCTACGAGGGCGAATCAATAAGTAACCAGCCTACCCCACTTCCGGTTGACCGAGATGGTCACAATTTTCATGCCTTGTTTCAATACATGTTTTATACCTGGGTACAAAATTGCACACGTATCGAGTCATTTAAAAAAAAAAGATACTGAATGTCAAACGTGGCTAGTGATGCAAAGGCATGTTTTTCATATAAAGTTGAGTGCCGTGCTGTAATTCGGTACTTGTATTCAAAAGATAAAACAGGCAAGGAAATACACGGCGAGTTAGCTGATGTTTATGGGTCTTCTGCACCATCGTTTGCTCAGGTTAAATTCTGGGTAGGGGAATTCAAACGCGGTAGAACGTCTTTAGAAGATGAAGCCTAGTCTGGACGCCCACTGGATACCACCAACGAAGAAATATGTAACAAAGTTCGGGATCTGGTATACTCTGATAGGCGAATTCAGATTGAAAAAATACCGCAGGTATTACGCATATCACATGGCAGCGTTTCAACAATCTTGCATGATCGTACGGGCCTGCGGAAGCTAATAGCCCGTTAGCTCCTCAAATCCCTGAATGATGAGCTAATGGTAGCAATAACATCAGTATGTAGAACCTTGTTGAAGCGTATTAGGTCAAAAGATGATTTACTTAAATAAGTTAGGCTGGTTATTTATTGACTCGCCCTCGTAATATCATGTTACGATCAAATCAAAAATTGACACTTCCAACGTTTTTGCCTTTAACATTATGATAGTCATTTCCTCATGAATGCGCTGCAGTTGTAAAGAATGGGTGTATTAATGCAGATAAATATAGTACATATATTTTAACGGTTGGAAATTCCAGTAGAAGTGCGCTTCTTGAAGTATGCCCGCGTGAAGCGTCGCAGTTTATACTCTCTTGTATTTTTTTCAAAGTGAAATTTATTTCTTAGATAACTAAAAGATATAAAATCTTATCTTTAAATTTACAAATGTATGTCAGTTTAGCACTTATAATAATAAAAAAAATGGATAAAAGAATACACTTCTGTCGCTTGTTTTCCTGAGTAGGATTAGTACAGAGTGTGAAGAAACAGCCTAGAAGAGGAAGAAAATAGTCCAATTATATGATGCAAAAACTAACAGAAAAAGGACAGTATTATGACTAGTTTCAGCCCAGGTTCCAATAATCCATTCTAATAATTCATAAACTCTAAGATACCAGTTGAGCTTTCCTTTCTAAAACATGTAATTTACAAACTATAAGTTACAAGTTGAGCTTTCTATTCTAATAATCCCGTGGGAATCTGGATTAAAATAGGTCCTTAGTAACCCTTGCTTACAGACTCTAGGAGACTAGTTGAGAGTTCAATTCTAATAACTCTACGGTACAAGTTGAGTTTTTCATTCCATTAATTTACCGACTAGGATACAAGTTGAGCATTCCATTATAATAATCCTGTGGAGATCTGGGTTAGAATAGATCCTCAGTACCCCTTGCTTGTTATAAGGGGCTACTAAATGGGGTGTGGCACGATAAAGATCCCTCCCTGCTCAAAGGCCGTAAATGCCGAGCATGGGCCTTCCACTGGCAATGGTGACGTATCCATATGAGTGAAAATTCTCAAGCAGGACGTTAAAGAACATACAACTATCCAATCATTCTAATAATCAGATTGGGGGACACGTAAATTTCGCTATAATATTGGTATATCACTATTACAGTGAGATTACGCTATATTTTCAGCCGTAGATAGTCCCGATTTCATCGAATTACATGCTGACCGATTACAGTGCAACTTGTGGTGGGTATAAAAACGAACAATAATTGACATACTCACGTTTTATGAATTTTATCAAATTTTATATCGTTCCGTTTATAAATGCGAAAAAATATTAACATAGCAGCCAGCGATTACAGTAGTATACAAGCATGGTTGAATATCACTTTCTCTCACACATGTGCCCAAATTGTTGCTTGTAATAACTTTCAACCCGCATTGAAAGAGGTTCGTCAAATTTGGCGAAAGGGTTATTTCTACCTGTATAGTTATGGGTATGGAGGCCTGTAGTGGCAACTGAAGAAAAGCCACGTATACTGTACACTTCTGGTGAATTTGCATTATTCGTGCCACAGGATATCTTCAGTCGTGAAAATAAAGATAGGGTACAATGCTCCGTCAATGATGTGATTTGGCGTTGATTCCTTATGTCATTTATATATGCATCATTCATGAAGACAGTTGAAAATTTTCAATTAAACGGGTAATAAATTTTTATATTCCTCTGCTGTGTGTGTTAATAAATATAATCCTATTGGTTGATTATTGAAGAAAAATCATAACTGAAACGTGTTTTGGTACAGATATATGTAATTGTAAGAATGTACAGAAGTTGGACAAAAAATGCTAGTTTGATTGCTATGGGATTATAATTTACAAGCATTTCAGTATTTTTGTAGTCATTTTGAATTTTTAAGCAATATTCTACAACACGTGATACATATGTTTCAGTTATTGACGCTATATCTTTCAATTCACCGAGTGTACTGTTTCTTTGAATATATTTTACGATTTCCGTGTGATTTTTTTTTAATTTTGGAACATTTATTAATTGATATATAAAGATTGATATAGAAATATAATTGCCCCGTTTTCTGATAGGGTTTTTGAGGGTACTTTTAGATATCCTTCTTTGTTGGATCTTGAGCTGTTGTGAAGGTCTTTTGAAGTTGAGATCTTTTATAAAGATTAACCCTGATTGTCTGATATGTAGCGATGTACATTTATTCTTGTGTTGCATGGCATGGGATATAACACGTGTTCTGTGTTGAGGGTAAAACAGATTGTGACATCATTATTGATTTATTAAGATTAGATTATTTCTGCAGCGAATGTCAACCAACAATAAACACTGAAAAGAAAAGCAGAAAAAGTTTCCTAAATTGACAATTCTAACACATATTTCTCAATAATTGAACGTAATTCTGGGTATTTTTATTGTTTGAATAATTGTTTTTTGTTTTTTGTTTTTTTTGTTTTGTTTTTTTTTACGTTTTTCACTCATATTTAGACCTATGCTTAGCGCTCATGGCCATAGCAGTGAGGGTTCTTTAACGTGCCAACGCCTACCGTGACACCCTCCGTTTTTAAGGTCATATCCGGAAGACCCGTGATTCTCACTTCTAAATGCGGAAAGTTTGGCGAAGGAGCAATCACTACCTATTTTTTGCTTCTTAGGTTTGACGCGGCCATGGCACGAGCGGGGCTCGAACTCAAGACCTCCCGGTTACGAAGCGAACGCAACCTACGGCTGAAAACATGGAGTAATCACACCATAGCTGTGATATACCACTATTACAGCGGAATTTACGTTCCCACCCGATAATTTACAGTCTAGGGTACAAGATGAGCTTTCCATTCTAATAATTTATAGACTTTACTAGTTGAACTTATCATCTGTTGTTTTATCTCCCGTCGAATCTTTAATTTAACTCATATTGAGGCGTCACCAGCTTCAGTGAAGTACCACAAACTTTACCTACGCTTGGCGCTCAGGGTTGTAGAATTTAGGGTTCTTTACTGTGCCAACGCCTGTCACGACACAGGACCTCCGTGTTTAAGGTCATATCCAAAAGACCCGTGATTCTGACTACTAAATGTGTCGAGCGTTTGGAAAAGGAGCAATCACTACCAATGTTAACATCGGTAGTTTGATGTGCCCAAGACACGAACAGGACTCGAACTCACGGTTATGAGCGAACGCTCTAACCACTGAGCTATCGCGACCGGTGTTATCATTTGTAAAATGTGAAAGCAAATAATATCTTGTCTAAAAGAAGTTACAAATGTAACGAAGAAATATGTATCCAAAATTATAAGTACTAATAATATTTAAGTAACAGAGTTTGTTTTCTCAAGTATGTTGTAGGGTAACCACAGAGGTCGATAAATGTTTGTTTTGAAATAGATACAGACTATATATACTTTTCATACAACAACGTTTTGAAATATAAATTCAAACAACATTTCGAGACCTAGCAGGTTATCCTGCATCATCCATGAAAACAAGAATTTTATTTCTATTCTGCCACTAAAGCCGGTAATTTTGTCTGTGATAATAGTAGTAGGGTCTATACCATATCATCCCCTAATAAAAAAACCCCACAAGGAATGAAAAGATTGACTTCCCATTTTGTCTTATCAATGTGCCGTAGGATATACTGTGCTGCGAGATTCAAGCAACCGTGACCTCAGCAGTGTTTATATAGGGACATGCATCCTAAGGCTAACTAACATATATGTAAATACTGTTTATCTAAAATGGCACAAATCAGTCCCCCCCCCCCCCCCCCCCCCGGATAAAGATAGACAACATACATGAACGCATATAAACAGGCAATGCATTTTAAATATTTTCGTCTTATGTAACGTTCGTTAACTATTTAAAAAATGCCCTGAGATGAGATACATATAAAAAGAACGTTGCAAGTGATTTATGTAGTGTGTCGTAAGGAGCAGATAAATAAAATATAAAATGTGTTAAAGAGGTTTTCTAAGACTGACCCAATTACGTTCCTGTTTTCATTAAAAATCAACGTTTATATAAGACCTACGTCCTGTTTCAGCTGATGCCGTACCTGTCACAGGCCTTTTCCCTGACGGGCTACTCGCGAAAAGCATTAATTATGTAAGGCGATTAAAAGGCCCACGTGAGGCGAGAAGGTGGTGGTGGTGTGTGTGTGGAGGGGGAGGGGGAATAGGTAGAGATAGGTAGAGTTTACCTGTATGTACCGTGATTTGTAATTAAATGTGTTTGGGGGGGGGGGGGGTAGGGTACACGGTACTACTTATCATAAAGATCAATTTGTAAATATTTTATTCAATCCATTTTTGATATGGTCAAAGTTATTACTGATAATAAGCCTTTTATAATGAAATGTTTACGATATAAGTCATTGTGAAACGATAGATAAATGAGTTAATAGAATGAGAAATATACGGGGACGTTATTGTTTTATGTACATGAAAAAAATTTGCATTAAAACACTGGGAAAAATATGTTAAAAATAATCCAGCATTTGAAACATAAAACTCGAATAACATTTAACAAATGTTATTCGAGTTTTGTGTTTTCTTGACCATTTATTATTGGATATATATATATCCGATTTAATCAAATCACGGTGGAATTCACTCACACTAGAGATTAGAAAAGCAACCTCTCCCGGTATATTTAAGAAAAACGTCACTGAAATTATGTCCAAGCCTTCAAAATGATTCTTCATTCTGTAAATGCACCATCAATATTAATCACACCAAACGAAGACATTATTCACACCATACTAACACAGTACTGTTTATTAACTGTACAATTTATACAGACTGTATTAGAATTATTTCTATCAGGATAGGTACTTGTAAGCTGTCAGAAACTTGTTTCTATTGTTTACTAAAATATGTTCAAATAAAACAACATCGTGAATTAATCTACTTTATGAAATCTTACATTATCCTCTACCTGTGCCCCACCCCCTCCCTGAAGAGGGCCTCTTTAATTAGCTGTTGATTTGGGGGAGTGGCCGTTTTGGAAACACGTGACATAACACTACGCGTCAACCTGTTCACTCACTTAAGGGTTCTTCTCATTTTCTGTTTCAAGAGGTCGATTTAATTTTGGCTCCTTGCAATTTCGAATAAACCACAATTTCACTATTTTTAAGTGAAATGTATAATAATGACAAGATATCGCATAATATTTGCGTAGTTTTTGACGTTAAATTGACAATCAACTGGTTCGATTAAATATAAATAGCATATGTATCCCCAGATTTTCGAATTTTATGCCCATCAAGTAACCAACAAAATATTTTCCATCTAGAAAATATATCACAGAAATAGTACAAAATAGTTTATAAATTTATTACTCTCTCTAATTATACATTATCATTGTCTTTAATTGATAACTTGGCTGTACTTACAGATTTCAGATTCTGATAGTATGTTAACATCGAAGTTAATTAGTAGATATATCATGAGAGAAAAAAAAAATCAATAAATATGCGTCATAACAAATCAGTTGTGTGAATAGAGAGGATTCGTCGCCATTGTTACTATATATTTTTAAAGTTTGCATATGCTGTGTACTATCTAATAATTAAATATTAAAAGATGAAACACACTGTATAATTTATAGTTCAGTCCTTTTTGAAGTATTCTTACAATTAAAACAAAACAGGAAAACAAAAGTGTGTGTGTGTGTGTGTGTGTGTGTGTGAAAATGTCAGTCTAGAATAATTCATACTAAGATTAAATTACATTTCTGGTATTGCTAAATAATATGTCCCAGTAATTCATTAGCAGAGAACTATAGATGTGTCATAGCCTGATTTTCATCACGGATACGATGACTGGTGAGTGTCAGTGGAAGGTTATAACTTGGCAGGCACCTTTAAACAGTTTCTGACGTAGTTAGCAGCCTCAAGACTGGTTCCCCAGCTGAGAGCAATTCCGTCTGAACAATGGCCGTAATTGTGAATAACCTTTAAAAAAAAATTTACATCATAAATGAAACATTTTTCATGTTTTATTTCAAGGTGAGCACAGTCTATCGAAGCATCTCAAAGTAGTAAAATCTAGAAATAGCGTCATCACATCGTACATTGTCATAAATTCTACTCAGTTCTGTAACATTAGTAGGTATTTAATTTCATGAATGAGTGAAAAAAAAGAAGACAACAAAATATTAACTTTTTCCAACGATTAATTAAATAATTCAAAATGATGACATTAATAATTTGTGATAATGAAAAATAGAATCGATGCTAAAGTTTTACGTTCAAGTCAACAGAAGAAATATCTACTTACAATCAACCGTCCGTGGTCTGATTTGATGATTTCTTTTTCAATTCTAATAGGGGAACGAATAGGCCTCAGTCCTACCCATTCATGATCAATATCTGCCGCCTTCGATAAAAAGTGTTACAAATTGATAAATTAAACATGATGTGCTTTTCCTAACAAAAGGTTTGTAAGTATTAACATGATGCGCTATACCTAATGTAGGCTTTGTAAGTATAACCATGATAAGCTATACCTAATGTAGCTTTTGTAAGTAGTACGATGATGTGCTATACTTAATATTGGCTTTGTAAGTATTAAAATGATGCGCTATACCTAATGTAGGCTTTGTAGGTATAACCATGATGTATACCTATTGAAGGTTTTGTTTTGAAAATCCCACCGGAATTTTATTATTTTCTGATAAGGAATTATGATGTGGTATACCTATTGAAGTTTTTGTAGGCATAACCATAATGTGCTATACCTATTGAAAGTTTTGCTGGTATTACCATGATGTGCTATACCTAATGTAGATCATGTAAACATTATCAATATGTGCTTCACTTAACATAAAATATGTATACATTATCAATATGTGCTACACCTAATTACTCATCATGACTTGACATGTGTTAATATATAGACTTTCGTATAATGTGCTAAACCTAATGTGGGTTATTAGACTTTCTATGATGTACTGCATCTAACGCGGTTATATAGAATTTTTCAATATACTACATTTTACATGAGTAAGTAGAATTTTTCATAATATGCTGCAATCCCGAATCTCCACCCTTCATATTACATATACACTTCGAAACTTCCTCTCTGATATAGACAGTACTAAACATTGAAAGTTATTTAATTTTTAAAACAACAACAACAACAAAAACATAAAAAAAAAATATAAAAAAATGAAGGAATACGTAAAATTCCTATAGGAAAAGTATATTTACTGTAGCAAATATCTATTTCTAAAAATATCTGAAAATCCCACCGGAATTTTATTATTTTCTGATAAGGAATTATAATTTTAACAATTAAAGATATAAAATATTATTTTGCATAAGAGAAATATTTTGGAACGCAAATCGCAAGTTAGTATCGAACTGCATTATAAATCGCAGTTCGCTATTCAAAACTATATGCACAAAAACAAGACTTGGATTTTGAGGTTATTGTATTGATGGTCAGCTACCACCATTGTGAAAACTCTCTCTCTCTCTCGTTGTAGAGATCCTCCCCTCCAATTTTTATAAATAATACATTACAATTTGTAAATAAACATTGGGTTCTAAAACATCGAAGATCCTTACCCAGGAGTCTGAAATAGTGGTCAACTACTATCACTGTGAAAAATGGTGATGGTATTTTCTCAAGTTGTGGAATTTTCAAACATAATGCATTACTCAACTTGAATAAACATCGGGTTCGGAAACGTCGAAGACCCCCCCCCCCCCCCACCACCACCTAAGTGGCTGGAATTTTGAAGATACGATATTAGTGGTCAACTAACACTTTCTCTCTTAGTGAGGAGATCCGTCTCTCCAATCTTTATCAATAATACACTACACTTTGTGAATAAACATCGGGTTCGGAAACATTGAAGTCCCCTACTACAGGGCCTTATGTTTTGAAGATATATGAATACCTTTAAAGATGGACATATTTTACAGCATCTCTCCATCATTGATTTAGAGTCAGTATCACTGACATCGGTATTATAGTCATGGTCTCCTCTGCTGCCTCCTACAGCAACCAAATCCTCACTGAGAATGATAATCGAGAGTTAGTCATTATTTAGGTCACGACCACACAAATAGTTTTTTGTGTAAACAAAATTCATGACGTAAAACTTTTGATTGTTTGCTCAAAGATTAGCCAAAATAGACTTCATCAAAGTGAAAATGAATGATATAAATCCTGGTATTACATGAAAGAGCATTAGCAAAAAAAAAAAAAATATGGTTGGTTATTGTTTTGTTTGCTTGAAGTCCCGTCGAGAATTTTTCACTCATATTGAGACGTAGCAGCTATAGGTGAAGTACTGTCAGCCTATCACATTTATAGAATCACAGCCTTAAACATGATATGGAAAACAAATGGGTATAGAGTGTCATGAATGCCGAAAAAAATTAGCGAAGTTGGACTGAAATAAATGCAATATATTTCTAATCAGTCTTCCGAGAAAAGGTTATGCTTAGTGAGGGCTCTTTAATGTGCCAACGCCTGCGGTGCCGCGACTTCCGTTTTTAAGGTCATATTTAAGAAACCCGTAACTCTCACTTCTTAATGCCAAACACTTGGCGAAGGTGTAGTCGCTACCCATGTTAACGTCGTATGTTTGACGCGGCCACAGCACGAGCGGGTCTCGAACTCACGACCTAGCAGTGAGGATTCTTTAATGTGTTAACGCCTGCCGGGCCGCGACTCGGGACCTCCATTTTTAAAGTCATATCCAAAAGACCCTTAACTCTCACTTCTAAATGCCAAACACTTGGCGAAGGTGAAGTCGCAACCCATTTTGTTTGACGCGGCCACGGCACGAGCGGGTCTCGAACTCACGACCTGCAAGTTACAGTTACGGAACTGACGCTCCACCACAGAGCTACCGCGACGTGTTGAACTAGACTCTACTGAACTTTCCCTGGACTATCAATCTCGTGCTTTACTAGTCCGGACCCGGGTTGAGATTATATCCTCAGTACCCCTTGCTTGTCTTAAGAGGCGACTAAATAGGGCGGTCCTTGATGAGACCGCAAAAACCGAGGTCCCCTATCACAGCATGTGTGGCACGATAAAGATCCCTCCCTGCTCAAAAGCCCTGAGCGCCGATCATAGGCCTAAAATTTGCAGCCCTTCACTGGAAATGGTGACGTCTTCAGATGAGTGAAAAATTCTCGAGCGGGATGTTAAACAGTATATAATCAATCAATTTACTAGTCCGGCACGAAAATAGGGCACCAGTTTATCTTGTGATTGAGCATCCGGGGCATCTCATTCGTTTTCAACACAATAGAGACTAAAACTTGACCAATTAAATCCTTCATTTATCAACACACACACACACACACACACACACACATATATATATATATATATATATATATATATATATATATCAATCCTTCTACTCCATTTTAATCAAATATACTGAGAAAAATGTCTTAATTGTATAAAATGTATATAATGCATAAATGCATGCTCGCGCCAATATATGTGAGAAAGTCTGCCAGTTTACTTTCGGAAGGTCGGTGGTCTCTCCCCAGGTACATTGTATCTGGGTTCTCTCCTCCACCAATAAAAACTGGACGCCACCAGATAACTGAAAAAAATGTTGAGTGTGGCAGAAAACAATAAACAAACAAAAACATAATTTTAAACAAAAGTACATTTAAGATTTGCGATTTTTGTGTACAAATAGACCGTTTCTTTAACTCATCATTTGGCAGATTGTAATAAATCCTCTCTGTAATGTCTAACAAAGTGCATATTAATTGCTAGAGTCGGCCGAAATCGAGTGTAAATTTCCATTCATAAATGATGAAGGACTGCTCCGAAATTCAGTGAAGGCATCAGTCCAAATATCCAGCACAGTCGAATCTCAGCAGAGATTAGGTATAGATAACAGAGATAATGTATGTCATTATTATACACTGTAGATGTATGAATAACAAACACGTATAAATATCATAGATCTATAATAACACAGATGAGAAGGAACTTGTAAGTTGAAAAACTTTGTTTTCAATACACTTGTACTTTCGTGCAATGAAATTGGTTCAAACCACCCGATGCCATGTTTAATAAATCAATTCCAGCTATCACAACTTAAACCAATCGCCACTGTCATAACTTACTTTGGTATAATATATGCATCGTTGTCTGTATAAATACAGTACTTTATCCACGGCGCCTTTACCTTCACAAGAGAGATAAACATTGTGCAATTTTCACACAAACTTAAGTAGTCTAATGTAAAAGATTCAAAAGTAACGTGAAACTCATACAAATTCTTTTTTTCCAAAATACATACTCTCAAAAGTTGGCCTCGATTTGCATATATCCTTTCGTCTCCAAACAGATGGCGACTTCCCAAGCCAGAACAGTTTACAAGAACATCACCTTGTCCTATAAACTGATTAAAAAGTAATATGAAAATCATTTTTAGAAATTCGCAAACGGCCTCACGGTTACTCTTTATTACAAATGTCATTTCTTAGGAAAGCAAACGGAGGTCTAGAAGATGTAAAATGATAGACTAATTTGTTTTAAAATAGCGAAATAAGTGGCAGAACGGTGTATATTAGCCAAAATTTGACACCAATGACCTTGAAGGCAAGTAAATGTTTACAGACAGACGGACATAATATTGTTAACCCCCCTAGTTTAGTTTGCGGTGGGTATCTTGAGTCGAACAGACAACTACTGTTATGTCCGTATTGAAAACACTCATTTACAATTTATGCATCAACGAAGGACGATTTAAGTACATCAATTAGGTATTTAATATATACATGTAAATACAATCACGACAAAGCAGTTTATTAAATATCAATTTCTGTTGAAAACCCCACTACAATGTACCATATAACATTTAGTCAGTTTCTAAAAAAAGAAAGAAATTGCGGAATTACAGCGTATATGCGGTGTTACCTCATTTATATTCGAAACACGTCTCTGTTCGATTTTACCTCCACCTTCCAGAAATCTGCAAACAGTTTCAAAAACATTAGATACTATACAACAATACCACGATTCTGGTGTTTTCCACCAAATATAATGAAAAGTTTAATATATAAGTATAATGAACTTCTGTCCACATGTTGCCTTTCCATCTTGCGTTTTAACAGCTGAAAATGTGTGGTTTCGATTTATATCATTAGAATGCATAATCAAGATAGAAATTGTGAGGACATGAATCCATAGTTTCTTCTTTACGAAACTAAGTGGATATTTAGAATGAGCAGGTAGTTCTTTACCAAAACTATAAATCACCGGAGTAGGGTTTTGGTATCAAAGTAGAGGTAAAATGGCCCATGATTAAATGTGTTAACAATTCAACCTTTTCATTTTTTCTTGGTAACTACTATTCAAATTCTTTTCAAATTTGGTTTGAAGCATCTTTGGGACAAGTGAGACAAAATTTCAGGGCTATTGCACCCCCAGGTGGAGTAAACACTGCCAAACATTGACCAATATTTAAAAATTCTTCTTCACAACAACTGTACATCTGTGTGTGTGTGTGTGTGGGGGGGGGGGGCAACGGCAGAAAACCTCGACATAGAAATGCCTATTATTTTTGGTCGTGTTTTAGCTGGGCCCCTAGCACTGTACGACTAAACAGAATATCTGTGCATTGCAGCAATCAATTACTTAAAATGTGCAACATAAGATATCATTTTTAAGTTGAATTTCTTACCTCGATTTATAAACAGAAGCCCGTAATAGCTCCAAGTGACTGATAATTGTAAAACCGTCTGCACTTTCACTTATTACAGAAATTTTGACTGGTGCCACTAAATATCCAAATTAACTTTATTATTATAAATCGTCAAACACCAGTGTTGATGTGATTTGGATAAAAACAGACATAATAAGAGCTATGCACCTTTACAAAGACATGTTATTAGCATAATTTATGTACTATGATAAATTATTATTCATCAAAATTAAATACTTGAGACTCTAAATCGTTAGGGGTCCTTATCCTTTTTGGGTAATTAGTGACACCGGTCAAAAATGGCTGTGATAAGTGAAAGTGCAGACGGTTTTACTATTTTTAATTACTTGGAGCTATGGAGCTATTACGGACTTCAGTTTATGAATTGGGGTAAGAAATTCAACTTAGAAAGGCTATCTTATGTTGAACATTGCATGTAATTGCTTGTTGCAGTGCACAAACACGCTGTTTAGTCGTACAGTGCCAGGGTCCCAGGTAGGCATTTTTCTTAATTCATTTCTGCATATCTTGGGAAGTATACGGAATTTCGGGATCATCTTTGGTAGTAATGTAGATTAGTTGAGTGTGATCATATTAGAATACAGAGTAGAATTTTATACCATTTGGTTTACTGATTTTTCATCGGCAAACTTAGGTACCCTATATTTAGAGTTCTATACCTTTACTCTTTATTAGTAAATTCGAATCCAAACGATAGAATTGCCTGTGGTCACGACCTCCTTTAAGGCTGTCAATGGACGTAAAACCTCGGGTCTGGTGAAATAAACGGTAGAATACAACAAATTAAACTGATGGCTCGAGATTTGGATGAAAGACACAAGTTGATCTACATTAACCTGACGAAGTATTCACAGAAATTCCTTCGGTAATGTTGTTTATACCCCCAAGATTCGGTCTCGAAAAGGGTAGCCCCCACCCCCGTTTAACTGTTGACATTATTTGGTGCGCAACTTCACATATATCAGTATCTCACAAATGATCAGCTTACAGAAAAAAACTCATTAGAAATTTATTAGTCAAAACGACTTATGTGGGTGATCAGAGGGGAAATAACATATTTTGGATGAATTATTGGTTATTTATTTTTTCACTGGGTCTAGAAGGAATTGGGGTGGGGAGGGGAGTAATGTACATCAGATCTATACACGCTATCCATACTTCAGGTGCCTGTGTTCCGATCACGTTACTGTAGCTTGCAAATTGGAGTATTCTTTATTTTTCATTTTCGTTGAGGCTCATGGTGCAAATTATATACGAGTAGGGTTTTCCGATTATACTGTAACTAATACTTGGTTATTAGCCTCTGACAATTTATTTACTCTGGATAGTGCATTGTGTACATACACAGTATAACACCTTCTGAAAAATTGTCTTCAATTTCATTTTCAGGTTATTGTTAAAAAGCTATTTGACAGTGTATGATTTGGTACAAAAATTATGAACTGAACACATTGATATCGTGATCATCAACACATTTCAAATACCACTGAATGTTTGTTATAGAACCTCACCTTTTGAGAAGCCATGCTATATATATTTTTGTTGTAATCACAATTGTTGTAACAAGATATCCAAACCTGAAATGATAATGGAAATGTTATTACTTGTTAAATTTTGCGATCCTTGGCGGAGTTGTTTGCGGTCTCTGGCTATTCTTATAAGTGGTTGACGACTCTCGTAAGTGGTGTAACCTTAACTGAAGCACCAAAAGTAATGTGTGACAGTTCTTAATTCCACTCGGAATCTTGCTGGCCTGAGGTGACCGTTTTCTTCAAAAGAACGAAAAGATAACTTTTGGACATTAAAAGTTCCATTTTTGGTGGTTTCCCATTTCTATGAATTTCTTCTCCACTTTTTCTGTTGACATGTGATTTGATGTAATGCATAGTAAGCTGAATGTTGGCAAATCCATATTCCATTCAATTTTGAGTTCCTGTTGAACACTTACTTGAAATGTTTGTCAAACCCTAGTTTTCTCATTTCATCTACGTTCAGTTCATGAAATGTGAACACGACATCTTTATACAGAGGATCCTGAAATCAAACAATTTATAATCTGTACAATTTTGTACAACTTACATATACATTATAGCATTTGAACAAGTTAAAAATGTCAACGGGTAAACTGAAACTTATACCCAGCGCACGTCGAAACGTACATGCATGTTTTCACTTCAGAAGTAAATGTGTTATATAATTTCCAACATCTCTATCAACAACATTCATATTGTGAAACATTTTGCAAAACTGTAAACTTTACCTTGATTTCTGACTGACTTAACATAAAGGAAGGCATTATGGCAACCCCCGCTGGCCCAGCTAGTTCAGACAAAGCCAGTGACGAAAAATGAGTCCATCCATCCCGTATCCACTTCCTAATGGTATACATATGGAATATTAACATTCTACAATTCTCTCTCTCTCTCTCTCTCTCTCTCTCTCCAAACTAAAACCTTTAAACGACATATTCCTTATAGTATTATTATTATTATTCTATATTTATATTGCGCTTTATCTGATCAAAAATTACCCTAAAGCGCTTAACATTTAAGACAATAAAACAAAGTACAATAAATGCGTAAAAAATGATATAATGATACTGAACTGAATTCAAAATAGAAACTAAGAGTTGATAACATAACATTTTTTATCAGACTTTTTTTTCTTATATCAGTTTGAATATGTCAATAACATATACATTATTTGTAAATTTCAGATGGAAACCTTGAGAAAATAAAAAGAATCCAATTTAAGCTCCAAAATATGATTTGATTTGTTTCTCCCAATTTGACATGTACGAGAATCGTTTAAAGATACGTAGACAATATCTAAGTTATAAAAACAATGGAGGGTAAAGGGTACATTGTATAATCGCCAGAGCTGATACGCGGAAATCAAATTACCCATACGTTCCTTCAATTGACTTGATTTTTCACATCATTAAAATACTAACAAACTAGACATTTGATCTATCTATCTATTTATCTATCTATCTATCTGTCTGTCTGTCTGTCTGTCTGTCTGTGTTATTAAATGGTATTAATGCATTATATGTATAGACTTTTTAACATTTAGTTGAAAGGTCGCCTCTTCAGTGTGCGCCAAAGTGTCTTCATCAAGAAATAATAAAAAAAGAATCATAAAAGCAAAGGTTTACTGCAGGTAAAAGGTGAATATAAACATAAGAATCTGATCCAGGCAGATCATATCAATATTATTGTTAAAAAAGCATACAAAAAACTTGGTCTTCTAAAACAACTCAGGTTTTCTGTTTCCAGAGATATTTTAGCTCAAATGTATATTTCTTTTGTAAGACCGCAGTTAGAATATGCTGTTGAAGTTTGGTCGGGTTGTACTAGATCTGATATTGAAAAACTAGAAAAGGTCCAATTATGTATCCCCCAAAAAAAGGTTTTTCTCCCCGATCAGTGAATTTTCATAAACAATACGTCTACGAGAGAGAGAGAGAGAGAGAGAGAGAGAGAGAGAGAGAGAGAGAGAGAGAGAGAGAGAGAGAGAGAGAGAGATCACAGTTCCGGATTTTATCCTTTTGTTGAACCATTGAATATGTGAAGTTATATATATATATAAATATAAAGAGAGAGAGAGAGAGAGAGAGAGAGAGAGAGAGAGAGAGAGAGAGAGAGATCTTAAAATACACTAAAACAGCACTTATTGCACTTTAGCTTTTAGTTCAATTGATAAGTATTTCCATACTTGGCCTTTCCTACATCTACTCCCGGAAGATAGTCTTCAGTCGGCCTGAAGATGGCACCAGCTCCAACACTCGTTGTCCCTTCTAATACACGCTCAGCTACCACGGTAACTTTGACGGAGGGAATCATGCGCTGTATGTTGATGGCGGTGGAGAGGCCAACCACGCCTGCTCCAATCACAGTCACGGTAGCCATCGTCTGCTATAGACGGAAATCAATCACCTGAGGTGTGTAGTAATGATTAGGCAATAGATAGAGTACACCTATGTAAATACACTTATTGACATTGGAAGATTGTAAGTTTAATTGGACTAGATGCGCATAATATCGTATAACAAAATGAACAACGATGTATGGATTGCCAAATTAACATAAACTCATTGAAGATATCATTAATTAACCTAACCCCTCCATTTACTAGGATTTCCTTAAGAAATCCCCTTCATGCTCTACCCAATCTTATGTCTCCTGAACCATTTATTATAATTTATTCATCTTATCATAAGTTTTTACTCGAGATAAAAACTTACGAAAAAAAAAGGACATTTCTTAAAGTTCAAGGTCACCAAAAAGGCTAATATTACCTCCGAATTCATATCCTAAATTGTTCATCAGAATTTGATCGGACGTCACACAATGATTACTCAGAATAAAGGTGCTCGGCACTCAAAAGCCACTCAACATCATTCCTTAAATGTTTAGATCAATCACAAAATAGATACATTGTCAAAGTCAATCAGAAATTAAACCAGAACTGGGCTTCTATGCGTAAATATATGTTTGTGTTATTTTTAGCTTGCCGGTATTATAGCATAGAATTTCTCCCGTACAGACACCCACCCATCCCCGGAAAAACGGATCCGATTAGTTTCCCTATGGAAACGCCCCAGTATATTACTTTTCCCCACTTAACAAAGTCAGTGTAGAGTTTTCCCCGTGGCGGAAAAATCGCCCTGGGATAAGATTTTCTCTCTCTTGTTTCCGGATTGTGCCAATTTTAGTGCACTATTCGATAACACAAATTATGAAGTATTTCACGATCAGCTTCGTTTAAAAGAAATACAAATCTCAACTTTTATGCGCCACTGTATGTTCAGGGGATATGTATGTCATATTTACATATATTATTCAGAAACAGTTCTCTGAACGATCCATTACACATATATATGGAGTCATTATAAAAATATATAGAATGATGCATCCTCCCTAAAAGTCTTATACTCACTTAAGGACACGGAATTCTCAAAAAGTATGAAACAATCGGTAAAACATTTTTACAGGCTTTACCATTTCTTAAACACATATTCATTAATGTCATTTTTTTTTCTATTTTTGCATTTTCACCAAAATTTATACACTTGTATCCACATTGAAATTCTTTGAAGTCATGAAAAAAAAAAAATGAAATACATCAAAAATATCCGTAAAGACTTTTGTATGTATTTACAGTTAATTTACATTGTTGTGTGATAAAATGTCCTTACCAAAATGCACAGTTTGCTGCAAATGTGCCGTAAGTTTGTGGCAAACAAATTTGTGTGCCAGAGTTGTTTGCCAGAAGCTACAGAGTGCCATTGATGGCATAGTGTACCAGAAGTGTGCACAGCGGCATTTCCTTAAGATTTAGAATCAAAACAGTCTGCCAGAAGTTCATCACAATTTTTTTCTAGTAGTTCACAACTTTTTTCTTGAATGTTTTTAGAATTGAAACATTGCGCCAAAGTTCACAACTTTATCTTGAGTATTTAGAATCAAAATGGCTATTCTTGTCCACCACACCCTTTCCGTTAATATGTTCTTGAACAATTTTGGGAAAAGAGCTCAAACTGTTCTCGATTGATTAATTCTTTATAATATCTCAGTTGAACATATTAAAGATAGATCACAAAATTTTTAATTCTTGAAATGCTCATAAATCTGAAGACTATAGAAGCAGATCAAGACCATTCGTACACACAGAAGAGCAGGACTTTGATGGAGAATACGTGGGGATCCGGGTTAGAATAGGTCCTCAGTACCCCTTGCTTGTCGTAAGAGGCGACTAAATGGGGGCGGTCCTTCGGATGAGACCGCAAAAAACCGAGGCCTGTGTCATAGCAGGTGTGGCACGTACAAGATCCCTGCCAAGAGGCCTGATGCTTTCATCACCTCTTTTGCTTATTAAGAGTAATAAAAAGTTGGGTGTCCGGCAGCGTAGTGGTTAAAGCACTCACTTCTCACCGCTGTGAGTTCTGTTCGTGGGCTTTAGTGATAATGAAATCAACCAAAACATGCACGTGTACTTCATAACTACGATATACCCCTTGTTTTTGCAAGTTAAGAAAAAAAAATACTGGTACATCCTTCAAAGACGTTTTTCTCTGTTCTACCTCATGTATTAGGGGCCTCCGTGACCGAGTGGTGAGAACATCGCGCTCAAAATCACAAGGCCTCTCACCTCTAGTCGGCACGGGTTCGAATCTCGCTCGCGCCGATATATGTGAGAAAGTCTGCCAGTTTACTTTCGGAAGGTCGGTGGTCTCTTCCCGGGTACATTGTATCTGGGTTCTCTCCTCCACCAATAAAAACTGGACGCCACCAGATAACTGAAAAATTGTTGAGTGTGGCGGAAAGTAACAAACAAAAAACACACCTCATGCATCATGTAAATGTATTAAAAATTCTGAGGACGTGCTCAAGTCCTCATTTATAAAACAATCAAACTGCGTGATATTTGCAAGAAAATACAAATCAGAGAGATGGGTAAACACGTACCCCCAGACATACCAGAGGCGGGATCAGGCGCCCACATACCGACCAGGCAAACGGAGTAATCCACTGTTAGAAGCATCTTGCCAAGAACTGTCCAACAATTGGCATGAATTAAGTCAATCTTAATTAACTATTATACATTTAAAATACCATGTAAAGACTTACCTACCTCTGAGTGATGTGAAATACGTCAAGTGTTTACGTTGCACATTTTAGTCACCGTATATAGATCAACCTCCCTGTGAGAGATGTGAAATACGTCATTTATCTACATTATGCACCTTACACCTGTACACGTCATATATAGGCTACTTCCCTCTGAGTAATGTGAAAAATGTTAAGATTCTTTATTTCACATCTACGAACCGTAGATATGGAACTCTATTACTCTGCACGATGTGAAATACCGGAAAGTTAATTCTCTATATTATATATTTTAAACGCAGTATATATAGAGGCAGTATATATAAACCTACTTCCTACGTGATTTGAAATAAGTTTGTATGTTATATATCTAAGACACCGTATATTTGTATATAGATCTACATACCCCTGCGTAATGTTAAATTAGACAAGTTCCAATAATATACTTACCTCAGGACAATAAATGATTCAATGTCCTTTAATGTGGGAAAATCATTAAAAAAATTAAGCGACATTTATTTACCATTATTGTTCATAACCGGGAGGTTGTGAGTTGGAGCCCCGTTCGTGCCAAACCTAAGACGTAAAAATAGGAAGTGATTGCTCCTTCGCCAAACGCTCGGCATTTAGAGTGAGAATCACGGGTCTTTCGGAAATGACCTTAAAAACGGAGGTCCCATGTCACGGTAGACTTTGCCAGGAAAACAACGGGAATCTTTTTCCTTTCGCAAAATACGCGAAATTGAATACGACAAATTTTGCCTGGACATTGAGTCCCAGTTATCTAAAATAAAGAGCGAATTCCAGTCAAAGACATGGTTGACCTTTACAATAAGGGTATCCGTGATGTGTTAAATGAAATAATTCGCAATGGTTTAGAGATGAACTTCATATGCTAAAACGAATTAAGCGGAAAACAGAACGTACCTGGCGACAAACACATTTGACTGTACACCATCAAATATATAAGGAATCAGTTCTAACATACAGCAAATCCTTAACTCTGTGTAAAAAGGAATACTATTCACACTAAATATTTGAGTGTGGCAGAGACTCTAAGAAGCTTCACTGTCTAACGAATCAGCTCATGGGTAACAAGTCCCAGCCCATTCTACCTACATCTTCTGAGGGAAAGGAATTCTCGGAAAACTTTGCTAAATATTTTCATGGAAAAATAAGCAATATTCACTTATCAGTTTGCAAATCTATTGCCTCGAACAATGGCGGAAAAGACCCTTATTGTTCGAATATTCCATTTGATGGTCAACATCTTACGGAATTCGCACCTGCAACCACAGAGGAAATTCAAAAACTCCTCAAGAACTCACCGTCCAAATCTTGTGAATTGGACCCAGTTCCTACACATCTATTGAAACAATGTATTGAGAGTTTCTTGCCAACCATCACTTCAATCATAAACAAGTCGCTCTTGGAATCTTATGTTCCTAGTGACTTTAAGCTGGCAATCGTTCGACCATTACTGAAAAAGTCAGGACTTGACAAAGAAATTTTCAAAAATTACCGCCCTGTGTCAAACCTCTCTTTCGTTTCAAAGATTCTTGAAAAGGTTATTGTAAAACGAATCGATGTTCATCTGGAAATGCATCAACTGCATGACAATTTTTAGTCCGCGTACAGAACAGAATACTCCACAGAAACTGCACTAATGAAGGTCCATCATGACATCGTATGTGCACTTGACAATAATAGTTGCGCTACCCTTGTATTGCTCGACCTCTCTGCGGCTTTCGATGTCATAGATCACTATATCCTATTTCAACGGATGGACAACATGTTTGGTATCACTGGTTTTGCATTAAAATGGATTAAATCTTATCTTAGTGATAGATATCAACGTGTTGCCGTCGGTTCATCGTTGTCCGATGCTTGTCCCCTCGAAAGTGGTGTACTGCAAGACTCAGTCCTGGGTCCGAGACTCTACTGTCTATTCTCAAAACCCCGACGGGAAGTATGCAGACGCCATGCTATGACGTATCATATAAACGCTGATGATACTCAGATCTATATCATCGTTGAACCTGTTGACAATTGGACTGATATATCTCAAAGACTCACAAGTTGTTTATCGGACATACGTATGTGGATGAGTATCAACCTCCTAAAAATCAATGAAGATAAAACTGAACTTATAGTCTTCGCCACCAAAACACAGACTTAAAGATATGAACAGTTTTGATCTTGAATGTGGTAACTGTGTTGTAAGTGATTCATCTTTTGTAAGAAATTTAAGCGTATTCTTTGACAAATCCCTTACCATTGAAAAATACTGTCTCTCTATTTCTCGCTCAGCATATATGAACATTCGCAGAATTGGCTGTATCCGTCCATTTATCAACGATGATGCATGTAAAACTCTTGTAAACTCGTTAGTTACATCCACATTAGATTACGGAAATGCATTGCTTTTTGGTGTTCATTTTTAACACACCAGCAAACTCCAGAGAGCACAAAACACAGCTGCAAGATTAATAACACACTCAGAAAAATCTAACCATATCACTCCTATTTTAAAGGATCTCCACTGGCTCCCAGTTGAACACAGAATTCAATATAAGATCCTTTTTCATACCTTCAGATCTCTCAACAACCTATCTCCAGTTTTCATAAAGGACACCCTTAAAGTTTACCATCCCACACGATCATTAAGATCCGAATCTCTGCATCTTCTTCAGGTACCTCGGACATGTACAAAAACATATGGGGATCGATGCTTGGATAAGGCCGCATCGGATCTGTGGAACTCTTTGCCTTTTAAACTCAGAAAGTGTACTTCACTGTCAAGTTTTAAAGTTAATCTCAAAACGTATCTTTTTAGATTAGCTTATAATTTGTGATTGTTTTACTCAAATGAATTACTTTACTAAAAAAAAACCCCTGTAGTTTAGTATTATGATTATATCCTTTATATGTATTTAATTATTCCTAAGGGTTGTTTTAAATTGTTTTATATATTATTATGCATGGTAATCATTTCATTACATAAGGCGCTAAATTTTATTCTATTGAAGTGCATAACATATGTTCACATATATTTTATTATATTATCTGCAAAGCGCTTTAGAAGACGCAGGTCAATAGAGCACTATATAAATCTACTGAATTACAATTATTACAATTACAATTAAAGAACCCTCACTACTACGGCCCTGAACGCTAAGCATACGTCAAAATTTGTGGTACTTCACCTACAGTTGGTGACGTCTCAGTATGAGTGAAAAATTCTCGACGGGACGTAAAACAAACGAACAAATCATTATTGTTATGAGTGTGATTTATTTTCGGTAACATTAATTAATCAATCAAATCGTCTTCCTCAGACAGTCAATTTATGAAATACATTTAAAATAGTTCCTCCGTGGCCGAATGGTTAGAGCATCGCGCTCAAAATCACAAGGCCTCTCACCTCTAGTCGGCGCGGGTTCGAATCTCGTTCGCGCCGGTATATGAGAGAAAGTTTGCCAGTTTACTTTCGGAAGGTCGGTGGTCTTTTCCCGGGTACATTGTATCGGGTTCTCTCCTCCACCAATAAAAACTGGACGCCACCAGATAATTGAAAAATTGTTGAGTGTGGTGGAAAACAACAATCAATCAATAAAATAGTACTTTAATGAAATGCACATACATGGCAACGGGGGATTGACACTACTCGCTTATAATTTGCACCACAAGCCCCAATGAATGTGAAAATTAGAGGATATTCCGAACGACAACCTCCTGTCTGAAATGTGCATGTACATTATCTAGTTCTACTTATGTCTTTCATCCAAATCTCAAGGCATAAGTTTAATTTATCGTATTCCACCGTCTATTCACCGAACCCGAGGTTTTGCATCCATCGGAGGTCGTGATATCACTTTATGTGTCATGATGTCTCGATAGGGGTGATAAAGGTGAAGCGTGTTAAGAGATAAAGTCTTAATTTATGTTATTTGGGGTATTCGATGTTTTCCAGTTCATAAATAATCTAGGAAAAATGTCATCATCTTCAAAACAAGGAAATGAAGGAGAAAGACCTAAAAGGAGGTTGTGTCTGCCGCCCAGTTTTTGTGTATAAAATATATATGTACTGATCGCATAAGGAAGTCTATACTGGGCTCATTTTTTTTTTCGGGGGAAGGGATTTATACTATAACATCGGGACAAATTTCTAGAGAGCCCTTATCGATTTATTGGTATTTTGGATTCCTTTCCGTCATAAAAAATATTAAGTTACTATGATCATTTTCATGATATTACGAGCGATTGTTTGCATCTTCTGCGGTTTATATCAAGATTATCTTGATGCTTGATATTGTAACCGAAACCAGTATGTAACGGGCAGTGATTGTTTAATAAATCTGTACATCGCCTCTAATAAACGTTCAAGAAATGTGACGGAGTCAAAAATGAAAAAAAAAAATCTAAATATGATTCTACTTAGCCTCTACAATTCCGAAAACTTACAAAAAAAAGGGGGGGGGGGGAGGCGAGCTATATCTTGACCTGCATAGAGTATATATAACTTTTAAAGATAAACTATGTCAAGATGACTGACCCTATAAATGTACGATTATATCAAATATCTACTACTGGGCTAATCACAACACTTGGCAAGGGTAAAAATCTAATAAACTGAAAAAAAAACCTACAATATAAATAATACTACTAAACGCCAATTAAAAATACACTAAACATCCACTGTTAGCTTTGAGAATTTTAGCAGTCCCTAACTCCTATCTTGAAATGCTTATCTAATCGAGAAACCTACTTGGAAAAGTGTGACAATAGGAATGACGCGAATCAGAGGCCCACCCGCCTTATCGGTCGTCAGAATATTAGTTAAAATTATCACTAGCCCCAAGGGTTCTGAAATTTAGAACAAAATTGCAGTTCTGCATATCTAACCTAAATTCAAATATTCAGCAACAGTACAAAACAAGAAGTGTTCTTAAAAATTAAATGCCTCCCAAAGCACCTATACTGATAATAAAATGTATGTATCATTAACACGATAAAACTAATTTGAACCCGTCCTAGAGTCAAAACCCAGGAGTTACGAAATTAACATTTTTCGGGACACTCTTTTTCTGTTTTTCCTGCGTATGCATTTAGTTTTTATACCGTATCAGCATACCCAAAGAAATCTTTCAAAATGATAAAGAAAATAATCACTGTAATAATTTTGCCCCACCCTCAGAACCAAACCCTCTTACCCATGGAATCATGAAATATACAACTTTGGTAAACGACTACCTACGCCATCTACTGTAAATATCTCTTGTTTCAATTTAATATCAGTAGCATTATAGAAAATATTATCGAAATGTTTTACACACACACACACACACACTCTCTCTCTCTCTCTCTCTCTCTCTCTCTCTCTCTCTCTCTCTCTCTCTCTCTCTCTCTCTCTCTCTCTCTCTCTCTCTCGTTTTGCAACCGTCCTGGAGTCAGAACTTCTACTCCGGGGATCATGAAATTTACAATTTTGATAGAGACATCCCTGCTCTACATGTCTATGCACAAGATACATTTAGTTTTTCTTACAGGTGCTGCAGTTGTTGAGAAGATTTTTAAGTAATGGTCAATGTTTGGCAGTTTTTTTCACTCCACCCCTACAGCCCCGGGAGTGCAGTAGCCCAGAAATTTACAAATAAAGTCCCAGTTGTCCCAGGAATGCTTCATACGAAACTTGAAAAGAATCAGAGTGACAGTTATCAAGAAGTTGAAAAAAACTTAATTGTTAACGCATTTAATCAGTTGACCATTTTAGCCACACCCTGATACCAAAAATCCCTACCCCTGGGATTTACGGTTTTGGTAAAGGACAATATATTAAGTTTGAAAAGTTTTACACATAAACACTATATGCCAAGTTTGGCCCCAACTTGGAGTCAGAACCTCTACTCCGGGGATCATGAAGTTTACAATTTTGGTAGAGGCCTCCCTCCTCTACATCACTATGCATTTAGTTTTTTTCCTTATAGATGTTCCATTGTAGGGAACAAGATTTTTGAAAATTAATCAATTTTTGCCCACACCATAAGGCCCCAGGAGTGCAAGAATCGTCCAGAAATTTACAATTTATGCCCCAAAGATGCTTCATACCAAATTTGAAAAAAAAAAATGGAATGGTAAATATCAAGAAGGTAAAATATTCAATTCTTAGCACATTTAATCACCGACTATTTTGGCCCCAACCTGATACCAAAACCCCTATCCCATGGATCATGAAATTTACAACTTTGGTAAAAGACTACCTACTCCGTCTAAATATGCATTTAGTTTCAACTTAGTATTAATAGCATTAAGGAGATATTATTCAAATATTTTACACATAATCTCTATATGCCAAGTTTGGCCCCACCATGGAGTCAGTACCTCTACCCCGAGGATCATGAAATATATAAAAATGGGGACCAATGACCGTGATCCCATTTTTGTTCATTGTTTCAAGGTCATTACTCCCTATTTTTATTCAATTTTGGTAGAGGCCCTCCTGCTCTACCTCACTATGCATTTAGTTTTTTTTATACAGATGTTCGGTTGTAGGTAAGATTTTTGAAAATTGGTTAAGTTTTGACAGTTTTTGCCCCGCCCTTAAGGACCTAGGGGTGCAGGAATCCTGAAATTTACACTGTGCGAGGGTTGTCCCAAGAAATTGTAGACAATGTTAATAATTTTTTTTTATTTCGCGTCAAATTCAAGAGATTTTTTACATGACAAAACATTTACTTATTTTACATTTAAATATGAATTTTGAAATCGATAACAAAAGAAATAAATGAGCTATTACAGAATACAATGTAATATATGTGCGTTGTTGGCGCACGTACAAAATTCCGTGATATTTTCTATGTACCACTCAGTGAGATGAAAACAAATAGTTTAATATTCAATTAATCGTATTCAAATTTATATAATAGAATCAGTGATGTACTGTCATAAACAGCAGAGAAATGACGTAATTTTAAAACGCATCTGAAATAAGAGTTGCGCAAAATGACGACGTTAACGACTTCGTCGGCGCACCGAAATATTATAAAATTACTGTGTAAATCGTGGATTGACCCCCACTCAAACAAAATGAGAGATGGAAATGACACAAGATCACAGGAATGTCAGCAGAAGCCTTGTTTTTAAATGTTTTTAAATATCACGTACATGATATTTATGGACAGACAGGGGTCGTGCTAAGTCATGTCGTGCATGGGAGGACTGTGAACTCAAAATAAAGTTGTTCGCTGTAATTTGCTTCATGCGATAAGAAAGAAACGACCGGATCTAAGGGATCACATTGAAAATATTATTTATCATCATGACAATGCCACTGCTCACACATCGGCTGAAACAGATTTAGAACTCGGAGTCATCGGATTTCAGATACATCCACCCTACTATCCAGACTTAGCACCACTTAATTTCGCCTATTTTTCACTTTTGAAGGCCAGCTTGATGGGACAAAAATTTGAATCGGAAGGAGAAATTAGAAGAGCAGTGAGGAAATTTAACTTGTCTCTAAATCAGGAGTGGTTTGAATGTGTGTTTGACAAGTGGATAAAACGCCATGAAAAATGCATCGCACACAGAGGCCAATACTTTGAAAAAGAAAACTGATAACATCATGTGAAACAATTTTGACGTTTGAATTTGTGCGCCGACACCTATGGGTATATGTTCTGTATTTATGTCCTACATCATAATGAAAACATATTTTGATGAAATTTTGTACATAGATGCACAAAATGGTGCTTTTAACTAGCAAAAGAAAATAAATATTCAATTTTTTAACGAATAACTGAGTTATTAACATTGTCTACGACATTTGGGACAACCCTGGTGTACCCCCTTGTCCAAAAATGCTTCATGCTAAATTTGAAAAAAATTGCAACGGTAGTTATCAAGAAGTTAAAAATGTTCAATTGTTGACGCCAGACGGACAAGGCGCGACGACGAACGCTGACCAATTATAATACGTCGCCTGATTTACGGTAGATTACATCAACCACATCTAAACATGAAAAGTACTCAAAAATAAATGACTGGCAGCAATTAAGTGCACTTTAAATGTAATACAGAGCCGATTCCACAAACAGGGCTAGCATTACGTGCAATTTTATGCAATAAAAAAAAAAAGAAGATCCGCCACAATATCAAACACTCAAACGATTAAGATCACTCCGTTTGGAGTTGTGGAAGAGTATCCAAGACTTTAAAACGATCAAGATTCATATGCGCATTGTTCACAACTGAAGCGCATTCATGAAGAAATGGCTATCATTACAATTTATAAATATATCAAAGGCAAATCAAAACATTCGAAATGTAAATATTCTAAAATATGTTGCGTTTTCAAAATATGATCATCTAAAACTCAGCATTGGACTTGAACCCTGAACCCAAAAACATAAATTTCACATCGTTCATTATAATTATACAAAGAGTTTGATGTCCAGCATTAAATTAGGTTTCCTATTTTATTTTCAAGACATATGATCAGTCTGTCACCACTCTAGTCCCTAAACCCTTTGGTTATGAATGTTACTGCTTTTGATGCAGTGTATAAGGCCCAATGCTCATAACAGTCATGTCTACAGTATGGCTGCTTAATGTCCAGAGCTTGACTGCTTGTTGTCAAGAAATAACGAAAAAGAAGATTTACTAAGATATAATGCATTTTCATTATATGACCAACTTATCCCCACCCTATGGTCTGCACCCAGGGGTCATTAATTTCACAGTTTCCGTAGAATGTTCAATGCTTATCATCATCAAGCCAGCATTTTATCTCCCTGATGTCCAGAAATAAAGAAGATTTTCTAAGATATGATGTATCTTTTAGATTTAAGAACTTAGCTCCATCTTTGGACATGAACCTTGAACCCAGGGATCATGAGTTTCAGTTTTTGGTATAAGGTTCAATCCTCATAATCATGCCAACATATCAACTGCTTGATGTTAAAAAATAGAGAATATTTACAAAGATATAATGCATTTTTATTATATAACCAACTTAGCTCCACCCTGGGGCGTGAACCCTGAACCCAGGAATCGTGAATTTCACAGTTATGAAAAAGAGCTCATTGCTTTACATCATAATCATACTAATAGTTCGACTGCTTGATGTCCAGGAGTAAAGATGCTTTTTGAAGATTACATTAATTTTGATCATTTTTGCCACGACCCCCGAGACACAGTCCATGAAATTCATAATTTTGTTTCCCTTGACCCATCGGTATCATATACGCAGATTGGTTAAGATTGATTCAGCCATTCCTGAGAAGCTGAAAATATTCAAAATTTTTAAATCGACACACGACGACGAACAAATAAACGAGAACAAAAGGTCATCCGAGTGACTCGGGTGACCTGAAATCGGAACGTAACTTACGGATACCGAAAGCACAAAGTGAAAGTAGTAAATCTTCGCTATTTCATTATATTTCTCTATATAGCACTTGACGCACAAGCGACCTTTCAGCTTGACTTAAAAGTCAAGTCAAAAGCGTAGATATAATGAGTAAATGTTTAAATTATTTACATTATGCTGTTTATGAGGGATATCGACATAAAGAAGCATGGGGGTGGTGTCTGCGGATTGTTTTATAACCCATTATACAAAGAAACTAGACATGTATTCCTAGAACGGAACAAAATGTGGCTGTTGTTTTGACATGATCTTGCCTGGATAATATAAAAGAAACACTTAAGTAAGTGAATGTTGTTTACCTTTTCTTTGTCCCTCTAGGATACTAGGATATGCACATGCAAGTACATCCGGTGTCAATGAATTTAACCCTATAAGTCTATGTAATCATAACCTACTGACCACCAAAGGTCAAATTGATGGTCAATTTATCAGAATGTTTGTCTTCTTACAAAGATTACAGATACAAAAACTAAATGGCAGAAAACGAATGTTGTTGCATTGAATGAAAGAGAATGTTGAAGTTCCCAAGAAATATAACAGTTAATTCTTGAACTGCTTCCATTTCAATAAAATAAATGGTGTTTTCCAGGCGTTTAGTTAAAGACTTTAAAGAGCGGTAATCAACAACACTGAACTGACCGTTTATACTGGTGGTTTGTTTGTTTTGTTTGTTTATTGTTTACCTCCACACTCAACAATTTTTCAGTTATCTGGTGTCGTCCAGATTTTACTGATGGATAAGAGAACCCTTATACAATGTATCTGGTAAGAGACCACCGACCTTCCGAAAGTAAACTGGCAAACTTTCTCACATATATCGGCGTGACCGAGATTCAAACCCGCGCCGACTAGAGGTGAGAGACCTTGTGATTTTGAGCGCAATGCTCTAACCACTCGGCCATGGAGCCCCCTAGACTGGTGGAAAAAATCTAAGTGTTTATTTATCCATATTAAGTACCATGTGTTCAAATATGGTACAATTACGAATAAATCAAACATTGTTCATTATAAAGACAGTGACCATCTTATATAAATTTCTGAATTGAATACAACAATATTTTATGTACCGAAAGAAATTTAAAAGGCAGTTACACATTGATGTGTGATGTCAAACAAAAGAAGTTACACTTAAGCTTTATATAGCAGATCTACTACCTGTCTGGAGATCAAAATTTCATTCAGCATTACTAGCAAAAGACAATCAAGGAAAACAGGCTAATCATATTTCAAAATTCATGTATATATATATATATATATATATATATATATATATATATATATATATATAACATAATCACTAGTGTTTGATACGTATATCTCCCTAACCCCCCCCCTCTCTCTCTCTCTCTCATATATATATATATATATATATTTGACATTTCCTGACGGAGTATGACATAATTAACTACATAATAACTCCGATGAATTTTTTAATTTCGCGAATGATGCTAGATCAGATGCCAAGTTACTGTGAAGGAACAAAAAAGCAAGGATCAACGCTACCATACTTGATTTAATCAGACTAGTTGAATGTTGGTACAGGTACTAGTAGCTAACGAGGTAGTTTAAAAAAAAAGAAGGACAAGAACGGATGTTCCCGAGGCCGACAATTTTCCTTGAGAATGGGTAGCTTTACTAATGGAACCCCCCCCCCCCCCCCGATTTTCTTCTGTCCATATGATATCTATTGGTGTATCATTCTGTAAGTTAATTTCTTAGATAAAGTTTGGTCTAATTCATGTTCATTCTTTTATCTGTTGCATTATTGAATTGCCGATAATTTGTATGATTATAAAATAGTATGAGTTTACAGAGCAACCTATTTTATTTCTTAGTAACATAACTTGCTAAGGGGACACCCCCACCCCCTGGCAACATGCAGCTGGAGTATTGACCATTTATATTTTTCTCTATGTTAAAATGCACACCTACATGTAATAACAATGTTATACTATGTACATCTGTTTCATCTAAAATTTACATAAAAGATTATTATACTATTTTTTAAATTTTTTTATTATTATATTATTTTTATATAGCGCCTTATCTAATTATATAATTACTCTAAAGCGCTTAACATGTAAAACAAGGGCAATATAAAAACGAACATTATATAAATTGAAAGGTCACAAAAATAATAATCATCTAAAGTCGAAATGGGAGGTATTAGTAATTTTTTTTTTTTTTTTTGTATTATCATTTTTGTTAAAACAGAAAATAACTGGATACATTATAAATCAAAAGCAAGGTTAAAAAGATGTGTTTTTAGCTTTTGTTTAAAAACAGCAAGTGATTGTTCACAACGAAGGTTCAGCGGGAGGCAGTTCCACAGGGTGGCCGAGGACACATCGAACCTTCTATCACCATACACCCTGCTGTGAGTGCGTGGCTTTAGAAGGCACAATGAATCTCCAGACCGGAGTATACGTTGTGGGCGGTATACCTGAACCAGTTCCTGGATGTATGCTGGGGCTTTTTGATGCAGTGCTTTGAAGGCGTACAAAAGGATTTTATAAGTTGTTCGATATGCCACAGGTAGCCAGTGAAGGGATATGAGAATCGGTGTAATATGCTCATATTTCCTTGAACGTGTCACTAGCCTGGCAGCGGTGTTTTGAACTTTCTGCAATTTCTGCATGGACGTGGCCTTCACACCATAAAGAAGAGCATTGCCATAATCTAGTTTAGATGTAACGAGTGATCTTACGATTGTCCTGCATGCATCCTCAGTTATGAGGGATCTTATCCTACCGATGTTACGAAGATGGAAATAACAAGATCTAGACACTGAATTAATTTGAGAATCCATGCTAAGTTCACTATCAAAAAGTACCCCAAGATTTTTGACACAGAAAGCATTAGTGATGACAGATCCCCCAAAGGCAAGTTGACATCCTGAAAATTCATTTGCCTTACGTTTTGGGGAAAAGATGATTAGTTCTGTCTTTTCCTGGTTCAGCTTTAGTATGTTGTTTCTCATCCAGTTTTCTACATCCGAAAGACAGCTTTCAAGTCTATCTGCAATGTTGTCCCAGTTTTCCTTCGGATTTATGATCAGGTATACCCGAGTGTCATCCGCATAGCAGTGATAACACATATTATGCCTCCTGCAAATCTCTCCGATTGGTGTGGAGAACATACAATATAGACGAGGTCCCAGGACAGATGAAAAATGATCAATGTCAAACTCTCATCATTTTGTGAAATCGAATTTATTTGTGTTTTTCCTTGTAATTGCCCTCTAGTGTGACGCACTTAGACCAACGTTGTTCAAGTGCCATCAGCCCAGAACTGAAAGGTCTGAGTTCTATCCATTTACCCACTCCTCAACTCCCGTAACGACTTCTTCCACAGACCGGAAATGACGTCAACGGATATCCTTTTTCATGTTTGGGATTAGGAAGAAGTAGCTAGGATCTAGGTGAGGTGAATAGGCAGGATGTGGTATTAATTCATACACGTTTCGCTCTACAGCATCCATTGCAACTTTGCAAGTGTGGACTCTCGCGTTGTCCTGTTGCAACAAAACACCTTTAGAGACTTTACCTCAGCGTTTTTCATGAATGGCAGGTCTCAGCTGGTCTAGCAAGTTTGCATAGTGCACTACAGTTATTGTACTTTTCTTGGTTAAAAAGTCCAACATAATAACGCCCTTTGCGTCTCAAAGTACTATGGCAATCACCTTGCCAGCAGATTGTTGCGTCTTGACCTTCTTTGGCCTCGGGGACCGCACTGACGACTCTGAGCTTTATTCTCTGGTTCATGATAATGAACCCATGTCTCATCTCTAGTCACCAGACTCAAAAGAAAATCATCTTTTGACCTAATACTCTTCAACAAGGCGCTGCATACTGATGCTCTGGTTGCCATTTGCTCATCGCTAAGGGATTTGGGAACTCAACGGGCTGCTAGCTTTCACATACCTAAACAATCATGTAAGATTATTGAAACGCTACCATGTGAAATGCCTAATGCCTATGCTATTTCTTCAACCTGAATTCGCCTATCAGAGTATACCAGATCCCGAATTACACATTTCTTCGTCGGTGGCATCCAGTGGGTGTCCAGACGTGGCTTCATCTTCTAAAGACGTTCTACCGCGTTTGAATTCCCCTTCCCAGAATTTAACTTGAGCATAAGATGGTGCGGAAGACCCATAAACATTGGCTAACTCGTCGTTTATCTCCTTGCCTGTTTTACCTTTTAAATTCAAGTACCGAATTACAGCACAGTACTCAACTTTAGATGAAAAGCATGCCTTTGCATCACTAGCCATATTTGACATCCAATATCTTATTAAAGAATGACCCAATACGCGTGTAATTTTGTACCCACGTATAAAACATGTATTGAAACAAGGTATAAAAATCGTGACCGTCTCGGTCAATTGGAAATGGGATAAGCTGAATACTAATTGACTCCGCCTCGTAGTTTCTCATTCAACAATGAATTTGGGTTTTTTTAAATTTCCTTTAAAAATGTAAATCCCACTTTTTGTTAATGAAGTAAGGATATCAAAGGAGATATCGATGATTAAGTTTTAAGGTGTCTTACCTAAGAGATCCAAATGTTGTGCAGAAGAAAGTTAAAGTACACTGTCGCAAACGATTAAGTACTGACATAAAAAGATACGCAAATATTGATCGAAGGCAAGTGTGCTTGTACGATAAAGTGCATTCATATATTGTAAGAGCTGTGAGATTAATCACTGTTCGTTATTTTCACCTTTTCATAGTACTTAAACGTCCAAAATGGGTGAATCATTGGAGGATAAGGAGTACTTTAGCAGAATGTTTAATTCTTGCAACTGTCGGTCGGACTCAAAGATACCGGAACCCATGGAAATTCACACACACACACACACACACACACACACACAACTAGCACTATCATGAATCTAAAAATCTCTCCCACGAGTACGGAACGTCAAGCGTCTGTTTACGAAAGTTGAATTATGGAATAGAAGCTTGTGTTATTTCTTCTTCTTTGTCAACACAAACCAAAAAGTAAAAAAAAAAGAATAAATGAATAAATGAAATAAATGTCTTCGTTAAGAGGAACTGAGCGCATTGTGTAAATACAAACTGTTTGACAAGTACAGTGCAGATTTTGTAAAGGCACATGTAACGCACTTTGAGAAAGTCCCTTTTCATTAACACAAAATTTTTGCCGACACACAAATACGAAACGACGCAAATATGTCGTTGACTTACCTTACATGCAGTGCACAGAGAATGTAATGAACATACTTATACTGCTGAACGTAGCTATGACATTTTTGTTTCTGTTCGGGTATATACAATATACAATGCAGCGAATAACACATTTCAAAGACCCGTTGTAATATTAGCGATAATTATTGACACTTGAACTTGAGATAATTTCACATCCATAATACAAAATTAGAAACAAAATTAGCACAACGCATTATTTCAGCTTTAAATATTAGCATGCAACCGTGTCTGCATTAATAAAGTAGAATAGGGAAACTATAAAAGAATGCAAACTTACCTGCACCTTACCTCATGAGATAAAATAATCATTTACGAAAAATGTAAAGGGAAAAAGTAAAAATATGAAATAGTCGTGTAAGCAATGAAATCTTTACTGGAAATAGACGCTGGAGGCAAACTAACAACTCAACTTTATGAGAAACGGGATGATTTCAATTTCTCCATCGTCAATTTCCCTTATGTAAGTGGTAATCTTCCATCATCACCTGCATATGGTGTTTTTATCTCCCAATTGATTCGATACACAAGAGCTTGTTCTTCATATGATCAGTTTTTAAATCAAGGAAGACTACTGACAAAGAAGTTGTTGTGACAGGGGTTTGTACAATATCGTCTAAAGTCAGCATTTCTGAAATTTTATGGTCGTTATAACGATCTAGCTTGTAGTATTACTTCCCATTAGGTCAAATGCTGTCTGACGTATTTCATTCCAATTGTTAGGCCGTTCTTGGCACACTGATTCTGACTACGGATTACTCCGTTTACCTGATCCTAACATAGGGCTCACGGCGGTTGTGACCGGTTGACAGGGGATGCTTACTCCTCCTAGGCACCTGATCCCACCTCTGGTATCTCCAGGGGTCCGTGTTTGCCGATCTCTGTGATTTGTATTTGTTATAGGAATTACGAGATTGAATACGGTTAGTTATCTTCACCTTTACATTTAATAAAATGTATACACAACTGATTCGATTCGCGAAAGTATCTTTGTAAACAGAGACAGACTACTGACAATTTGAGAAATAAATTGATTTCAGGAGTTTCAACAATCCCATTTAAATTTAGTATTTCGCAAATTCTGTTCGTGATAATGATCGCATTTGCAAACACAAACTGGCATTAGGTTGAATGTTATCTGACCTCTGATCTTTCCCAGGGTTCCGTGTTAGCCATACTCTTAATTTTGTATTCTCTATGGATTTATAAGGTTGATCAATGTTCACTATCCTTACTTTTTCATGCTGTATTCACTTGCGGTTCTCATATTTATTCCTAAATTAACTACTTAGCTTTGATTAGCCATATCTATCCCTAAATTAACTACTTGGCTTTGGTTAGCCATATCTATTCCTAAATTAACTACTTGGCTTTGGTTAGCCATATCTATCCCTAAATTAACTACTTGGCTTTGGTTAGCCATATCTATCCCTAAATCAACTACTTGGCTTTGATTAGCCATATCTATCCCTAAATTAACTACTTGGCTTTGGTTAGCCATATCTATCCCTAAATTAACTACTTGGCTTTGGTTAGCCATATCTATTCCTAAATTAACTACTTGGTTTTTGTTAGCCATATCTATCCCTAAATTAACTACTTGGCTTTGGTTAGCCATATATATCCCTAAATTAACTACTTGGCTTTGGTTAGCCATATCTATTCCTAAATTAACTACTTGGCTTTGGTTAGCCATATCTATCCCTAAATTAACTACTTGGCTTTGATTAGCCATATCTATCCCTAAATTAACTACTTGGCTTTGGTTAGCCATATCTATTCCTAAATTAACTACTTGGCTTTGGTTAGCCATATATATCCCTAAATTAACTACTTGGCTTTGGTTAGCCATATCTATTCCTAAATTAACTACTTGGCTTTGGTTAGCCATATCTATCCCTAAATTAACTACTTGGCTTTAATTAGCCATATCTATCCCTAAATTAACTACTTGGCTTTGGTTAGCCATATCTATCCCTAAATTAACTACTTGGCTTTGGTTAGCCATATCTATCCCTAAATTAACTACTTGGCTTTAGTTAGCCATATCTATCCCTAAATTAACTACTTGGTTACTTTGGTTAACTCTGTAACCTTTAGAGTAATTTGTGGCGAACAACGTGTAGGTTCAACCTTCATGTGATGGCGATTTTGATTCCCATTATTTCCTTCCTTTTCTTTTGATAATCAAGATATGCTGATGTCGCTTGAAAATTTTTGTTAAACTTTCTATCTCAATAATTTGAAGTAAAACATAAAGTAAACATAAAGTAGTACCACTTTAATAGTTTGTTGGTATACACGTGCTCATCATTTGTTGGATACATCCATTTGCAATACAGGTAAATTTCGGAAAGTGTTAATATTTAATATCGAAAATATATTAGAGACCAAAACACACTGTACGTGGACAGTTAGTAAAATCATACAAATTACTATGACAGAAAATGACTATTAAGTAATTTGATTTCCTTTAAATTGAAATATGATATTACATGTTGATATGTCGTATAACTTTATTTATGCAGAATAGATTTGTGTATAGTTATAGTTCCGATTTTTAAAAAACCTCCATGGCATATTAAATGAAGTCCCGATATGACAAATTTTAAAAATAGTAAATTATCTAGTGTAACATTGCCCAGCGTTGTGTTTGTATTGATGTAACTGCAAAAATCTGATATAAATGCAAACTAAACATTAATTATGTTGGCGATTTGGACATAAATTCAAATATATGTATGCCAAGTCTATAGCTATTTATAGAAACTAATGTTGTCCTGTTTGAATCGAGCGCACCGTCGAAAATAAACTATGACTAGATAATAAGAGTTTAAGAATTGTGCACAATATTATCTATACTGAATATCCTCTCCAATCCGACATCAAGTTTAATGATATGGGTTTAACTGTTCGATCTTGCGTCGTTTTCTCATGTACGCAATATACCTATAATTTATCAAGGGAATCCATCAGTACTAATGAAAATCATGTGACATCGGCCCAGCTAAGCACTTGCAAATCTTGATGTTACAATCTTTTCATTGGAGGAACTTTGCTTACCAGCGCCTTTCTAGGAGACGGCTATTTATCTTTTCATCCTTTTATCAAAAGAACCACTGTCCCCACTCAAAGCTACCTTTAAAAATTGTAGCATTTCGGTTCGATAACCATCTGCTCCATTACGAAGTTTCGTCTCTTACATTCCACTTCCACCGCCTTGGTGACCACAACCTGTAAGGGAATTTCTTTGATCGAAAATTCAAAAGTTGATCTTTCCAACACTGATCACAATGCTACTCCAACAAACACATTAAAGTGTCGTCATAGCGATTAATAATCCAAACAGGAAAACGGAACATATTGTAGCGAGTAAGGGGCTTTATCAACATGGAAACCGTGGTTAGAGTAAACGATTCTACAGTAATCTAGTTATTAATTAGTACTCATCCAAATTCATGTGATATATAAACGAAAGATACTTGAAGACTACGTGTCCATCGTGGATTGGCCACAAAGATTGCTTTCAATGGAAGTTCAGTATGGTTAGTGAAATAGATAAGAAACACAAAATCATGAGGTAATGTTTGCTTTATATGCTAGATAAGCCACTTGTTTATGTATTTCAACAATCATAAAGAGGAAAAACGATCATATCATAATTTAGAAGCAAGTAATGTTTCTTTGACTAGTTCCGCAGCATCTATGCTGGTTCCCCAACTCATGGAAATTCCGTTTGCACCATGCCCATAATTGTGAACAACCTAGAAGAAGCAGAACGGGAAAAAGATATATATATATATATATATATATATATATATATATATATATATATATATACAATACACACACACAGAGAGAGAGAGAGAGAGAGAGAGAGAGAGAGAGAGAGAGAGAGAGAGAGAGAGAGAGTTACATTTAAAGGACCCGCTTTGAGCTGCAAGGTTTCCTTCTCGATGCGAATAGGGAAACGTGTCGGTCGAAGTCCAGTCCACTCATGGTCAATCTCGGCACCCTACAGAAAAAGTAGATATAGCTGTAACACTATCCCATTAAATGCGTGTAAGCAGTTTGCTGAAGTTACACTCGCAGCAACAGTAGCCCATTTACCTTCAATTCCGGACAAATTTTGTAACACCTTTCTAAAATCCCCTCCCGGTCACTTTTTTCTATATTAAGATTGAAGTTGTTTTTCTGCCGACATCCTCCAACGACTAATAATTCGCCACTGAAAAAAATAATAACACACCATAGAAGATCTTTTATACATATAAGTTTCTATCATAATTTAATATGCATGTATATAAACATTTACTTTCGCTCAAAATCTTGGTATGTGAAATTCCAATTTTCTTTTCCAAAATGCAATGTACATGTAATACTATATTAATATCAAATTGTACTTAGGAACGATGTAAGCGTCATCCTCTGTGTAGATGAAATTCTTTATCCAAGGCGCTTTTACCTATCAATGTGAGAAACAAAAAAATATATAAATTATTGTCATTTTATTATTTTTAAAAAAAATATTTATCTATACTCATATTAACGGCATTATCGTCCATTTAGGATATCTATGTTATGTATAACGGTCATCTTCATGTAGAATTCAACAAATATTGGTACTTTTTCACATTAAAGCCAAGAGTACACTTCTGTGGACGTCTTGATATACACTTAGAGAGGTGCATCCAGGATGGAAGTGTACACCATGAGTACGAGTGGTCTGGGACCGAATAGAATCCCTGCTGGTCCAGGAAAATGGGGGAAGTGATATTATGAGAAATAAATATCAAGTCCCATTTGATACCATAATGTATCATAGTACAGGAATAAACTACTCACACCACAGATAAAACTTCAAAAGTTCAAAAATGTAGTATTTCTTTAAAGTATTTCTTTTTTTAAATCTAGCCTATCAGTTCAGTTCCGTCCTGACTTGCGTTCAGAACAGACTTTTTAAAATTGCTCAATGTTACACTCGACAATTTGAATGTGTAGACATTCTAGTTTTTCTTTTTTCAACCTTTAGTGTTAGTTTGCTAGTCTGTATTTTTATTTTAATTATTTAGTTTTCATTTTTATGTAATATTTTGTTGACCCGAAGAAAGATGGGTCGTCCCAAAAATTTGACAATATATATATATATATATATATATATATATATATATAAACATACTCTTCTCCGTTCGTACACAAGCATATTCCCCATTATTGTGTTTTGTTTATTAAACATGCACATATACTGATAACTACATGGGTCTGGTTTTCAAAGTTAAAACTAGAAAGTGAAGGTCACAGAAGGGGATATATCGACATTGCGTGGGGATTAGATTACCTACCCTGAGTAACTGGCCGCGAACAGGAAACAAAGATGTGTCCCCGAACAAAGTGCGACTTCCAAATCCTGTACAGTTGACAACCACATCATACAACCCAACCAACTGGAAAAAAAATGATTGTGATGTCAAGATATCATTGTGAAAAGGGGGCCTCCGTGGCCGAGAGGTTAGAGCGTCGCGCTCAAAATCACAAGGTCTCTCACCTCTAGTCGGTGCGGGTTCGAATCTCGCTCGCGCCGGTATATGTGAGAAAGTTTGCCAGTTTAGTTTCGGAAGGTCGGTGGTCTCTTCCCGGGTACATTGTATCTGGGTTCTTGTCTCCACCAATAAAAACTGGACGGCACCAGATAACTGAAATATTGTTAAGTGTGGCGGAAAACAACAATCAATCAATCAATCATGTTATACCGATCACCCCGAAAAAAAATTTGGACCGTGACCGACACCAAGCAATGTGGCAAATTAAGCTCTTATTACGACCTTACTACTATGCTTCTACGTCGAACGCGCTCCTGATACGCTCACACAGGCCTAGGAGACTATGACGACGTCGGTATGCTGTTACCACGTCATGAAAAGCTACCCAATCATACTGACAATATAAAGTATAATGAAATCCATGGCCTGGACCAGTCAAGGTACCTCAGTGGTTAGAGCGTTTGCTTCGTAACCGGGAGGTCGTCAGTTCGAGCCCCGCTCGTGTCATGGCCGCGCCAAACCCAAGACGCAATCTGATTAAAACACATATCTCTCAAACAGCACACTACACTTGTTATGACCGTGGTAATATGCTACAGGTATGTTGCATCTACTTTCAATGTAGAGTACCGATATATACAGGTATATTGATGCTCATAAATCGCGCATACTCCGATTGTGTGTAACTAGGAAATTCCCAACATTAATGTGTTTTGAAGTTTTCAAAATATTCTACTGTAACAACTGCATGAATAAAATTATTAAACATCACGTGATCATAGACAATTGAAACGTTTATCATGCTTTGTAACTTTATCGTTTATTTGTGGCATTGAAGTGAGCGAGGATGTTTTCAGAACCGATTTGATTGATTGATTGATTATGTATTGTTTTACGTCCCGCTCGAGAACAATATCAGTTTAAAAGCATAAACTAAAACCAAATTGTCTAATAATTCCTCTTCAGTTATTCAGACTGGATACAACGGGGTCAAAATACAAAAAACACAAATCAGATGTATTATGATATAAAAAGGACACGGCAACCTGGTCCCAGGAAGTGACGAACGTAATACATTGGTGATAGGAGATTAAAGAGTATCGTTATATGAGGGGACTAAAGTCACAAGTTTATTTTCAGTACTTACCTCATTCAAATCATCGATTCTTTTCTGTTCAATTTGTCCCCCGTTTTCTTTGAATCTAAATAAAATAGTTAATAAATCTATCTGCTTGTTTGTGCTTCACTGTATGTAAATTCAAACAGTTTTATACTATATACAGCCTTATGTTTGGTGCTTTAATTTCAGAAGTTTCACTATACAGTAAAACACGGTTATAGCGAACCCCAAGCATAAGCGGAAAACTGTCAGTTATAATCAAAGTTCGTTATATCCAATAAAATTTTCGTTGTTTTCCTCTCACAGGGGAGTAAATATAAGCGTGATTTCATTATCGACACGATTGCCTTAAGCGTATTTTTACTGTACTTCAAAACCGTCAAATTAAAATTGTTGTGAATGTAAATTATAATTAAATTTATACATGTTAGAATGCCCTTGAAAAGATAAACATCTTTAGTTTGAAAACATCTACTTGTAAATCGCACCAATCATTAGTTGGCTTATAATGGGCATCTCCGTTTATTGGTCGCTGTTGGCTAGTATTTTATGTACCGTCGAGAATTTTGACTCGTGTTGAGACCATATCATATAGACCCATGATTCTCGCTCCTAAACGCCGAGCGTTTAGCGATACCTATGTTTACGTCTTAGGTTTGATGCGGTCATGGTCCAAGCGGGGCTCGAACTCACGACCTCTCGGTTACGAAGCAAACGCTCTACCACTGAACTGCCGTGACCGGTTCGAATACTGGTAACACACTTCCAATTTACTTGAATATTAATGAACTTAAATTAATCACAGGTGACATGCATGGATCTAACAAGCTTTGAAAATGGGATCCGAGATATATGACATATGGCATTCATCAAATAATTTAATGATGAATCAAAAATCAACTAGTTTTATTTCACATTTTACCACGGTCCATGGATGTACAATTTTCAATGAAGTCATCGACGTCAATAAACCATTGTTACGACAAAGTTTTATTGGATATTTCATGCCCTGACGTTGAGTACAAGGACTATGCCTTCTACTTACCAAATAAAAACCATCGTAGTACACATAGAATAGAAATTATGACTTTGTTCCAGGATTTTTGAAGGTCTCGAAACATTGTAGGAAAATGTAAACCTTGCTATTCGATCTCGCTTTTGCTGTTTGGGATCGGTTTTTATTTTCTAGCGAATCTCTCCTCCTTGAGTTATTTTGCAACATATCCATTGCTTTTCATTCAATATAAACAGTACAGCGCTAATGGTTCATGCTGAATTGCTTCTTTTAGACCTACCGTAGCAACTATCCTGACCAGTTCTGTTCACCACATACATATAAATTGAAGATAACGAACAGTGATCAACCTCATACATGCCATGAAAATACAAAATGGAAAGTAGACCATGTACAAACACAGGCCCTAGAAATACCAGAGGTTAGATCAAGTGCCTAGGAGGAGTAAGCATCCCCTGTTGACCGGCCACAATCGCAGTAAACCCCACATCTTGTTCAGGTAAAAGAGACGGGTAGACGTAAACAAAATGTCCCTATCGTAGATTTCCCCAAAATTTTATATAAAATGTAGCACCAAACATTTTTATTTACCCCCTGAACAGCCATGGTAGGTACGTCTTGACTACAGCAATAATTGTTGTCACCAAGTAGCCATAACTAAAATAAAAAATATTTCTCGTAAGCGTCTGAGAGATAAACATGTTGCCTAAGATAAGGCAGAGAAATCGTATATGAATTTTAAAAAAAAATCTTACTTATAATGTCCAAATCCAAGTTTTATAAGTGATTCCCTGCTCTCTTCGTGGAAGCTGTACACTATATCCTGATACACTGCATTCTAAAGAACAGATAATGTAACTGTATGGGCAGATCCACCACAGGTCTGTGGTCAACCTCTATCCCTTTTCATTTTCAAGGTAATAACTAGCAATAATAACTTGTATAGCGCCTTATCTTAAATAAACTCTAAAGAACTTTACACACAAGTACAGCAAATAACATAATAAAACAAAATTAAGAAAAGCTTAAATTATATATAAAAAGAGTCAGAATCCTAAATTTACTTACTCAATAAAACCATAAACATATATACATCTCACAGAAAGGCTTTTTTCTGTTTTATTTTTAAAAAGGGGGTCACGAGTTCTATTTCAAAAGCTTTGAGATTGTCAATTTTTCGTAACTTCACTGGAAGTTCATTCCAAAGAGAGGTGCCGCTCTGTCAAATCTACGGTCACCGCGCAGATTTTATCGCACTCGCGACACAATCAATTGGTTTGTCGAGTCGGAGCGAAGTGACTTTGCAGGTCGATATTCGCAGACTAGATCTGATAACCCGGTGCTAAACCATGAAGTGCTTTGAAGACATAAACCAATATCTTGTAATACACTCTATACTTGACAGGAAGTCAGTGTCGTTCGAAAAGGATTGGCTGAATATGTTCACGCCAGCCTGTCCTAGTAATATGTTCACGCCAGCCTGTCCTAGTAATATGTTCACGCCAGCCTGTCCTAATGATATGTTCACGCCTCCTGCCATGGTAATATGTTCACGCCTGCCTGTCCTAATAATATGTTCACGCCTCCTGCCATGGTAATATGTTCACACCTGCCTGTCCTAGTAATATGTTCACGCCTGCCTGTCTTAGTAATATGTTCACGCCAGCCTGTCCTAGTAATATGTTCACGCCAGCCTGTCCTAGTAATATGTTCACGCCAGCCTGTCCTAGTAATATGTTCACACCTCCTGCCCTGCCATGGTAATATGTTCACGCCAGCCTGTCCTAGTAATATGTTCACGCCTCCTGCTATGGTAATATGTTCACGCCAGCCTGTCCTAGTAATATGTTCACGCCTCCTGCCATGGTAATATGTTCACACCTGTCTGTCCTAGTAATATGTTCATGCCTGTCTGTCCTTGTAATATGTTCACGCCTCCTACCATGGTAATATGTTCACGCCTCCTGCCATGGTAATGTTCACGCCTGCCTGTCCTAATAATATGTTCACGCCTGCTTGTCCTGGTAATAAGTCGAGCAGTGGTGTTTTGCACCCTTTGCAATTTGCTGATGAACGTGTTATTGATGTTATATAAGAGCGCATTTCCATAATCCAGACGTGATGTCACCAGTGTGCACAATTGTTTTACATGCGCCATCTGTCAGGAAATGCCAAACGCGTTCTATTTTCCGAATTTGTGTGTAGCATATCCTTGAGACGGCATTGCATTGCTTTTCAAAGCTGAGGATTTTGGTCGAAAAATGCTCCAAGATTTGCTATTAAGATAGTCTATATACCCCTTTGAAAATTGACACCAAAAAGTTCATACAGTAATCTAATTATAGACTTCTGTCGTCTGATACACACGCCAATCGATTCCTGGTATCCGTCTTGTGTAATAATTTATATATACAAGAACACTGGTGTAGAAGGAAAACCTCTGAGGGACTAAAGTTTGCTCGATGATGAGTCAACATTTTTTATTATCTGTATATAATTCCATATTTCTACGACCTCCATCAATTTCATGTTATTGTGTTTGGCGTCACTTCCATTGCCAAGCAGGTTCCTGATTACACAATTCTTTATCCAAAATAAGTTTTTCTAGGAGTGAGAACAAAATGTTTTGATACATTCGTGGAGTAATATTACAGTATACATACCTCAACCTTCGTTTGACTAAGAATGTAACCAGGGACTATTTGCATTCCTGTCTCTTTGGCCTTGTCGGACACCGCTAAAGAGGAATAAAATTCCCAGCCCGCCCGGGACCATTTTCTGCAAAATATACGAACTCTGTTACCGTAATAGACCGGTGGCCAAAATGTGCCACATATTTTTTAAACTCCTTGGAAACAATTATCACTCCAAAAGGTCTTGATCGACCGTTTAAGTTCAGTATAATTGTAAGGAAAGCCTGACGCAATGTACCGGGGACACGGTCCAACATTAGCTGCAATAATGTAGACAACTACCATTTTGGGTTTTTTTGGGGGGGAGGGGAGGGGGGTCTCCGTAATGGTGCAGCGCGGGAGTGATTCACTCCCACAACGAATTTGGCTCAAATCATAAATACGTGACAATAACATTCGCAATTCTTACCTGAACTCAAAAAATGTAGTTGTGCAGGACATAAATTAATCCAAAATATCAAGTGCAGTCCATATATCGGTTATTTTTTGTGTATCAACATCACAACTTGAATTTTTCCGCCATGTTTACTGACCTTGAATGATTTTATTTTTGGAAAGTCAATGTTAATTCAGGAGCGGATCTAGAGCTGAATATAGGAATTTCCCTATTTTAAACAAACAATGCGGTAAATATGAAATTTTCATCATAAGCGATCTTCTTTAACGATAATTTAGTGACAGAATGAGGTAAGTCCGCTTATCTGCACTGATATTTACTTTATCAAACCAATCTAAACTCCAAGCGCAAGTCCCTTAAAATCACGTGAGACCTGACATGGCTGCTGAAAAAGACGACTGGTAAACATGCTGGTGTATTTTTTTTGGTGTGTATCTATAAAGGGCTAAAAAAATCAAAGGCCTGAAGTGCCACAAAGGCGTTGAGTGCAATATCATATACATAATTGGGTTCTCAAAAAATTCAGATAGCAGGTAAATAAGAGAAGAAATGTTTGAGTGCAACAGGAGACATTTCCTCATGTTTGAGTACATAAATAAAGCATTACAATCATTTGTATAATGTCAGCAAACTGTGTTTATTTACATAAAAAGAATTAGAGAAGAGAGCTTGTGCTGAAGTTGCTTATCCTAACAAGTTCATACATGCACCCTCCTCTTGCTAGATAATATCCTCTGAAAACTAGTTACTTTACAAAGGATATAATAAATAAATTGAAATTGATGACGAAAAATGTTGAAAAGAATATAATTGCTTCAGAGTGAGACTACTTGTTTATAGAAGTTGTATCTTCTGTTCATCGACTCTCGCTCGCGCCAATATATGTGAGAAGGTTTGCCAGTTTACTTTCGGTGGTCTCTTCCCGGATACATTGTATCTGGGCCCTCTCCTCCATCTACAAATACTGGACGCCACCAGATAACTGAAAAATAGTTGAGTGTAGCGGAAAACAACAATCAACCAATCTTCAGTTCATGTATGATGCAACAATTATACGGCATTAACTCTCTGTTTTCAATAATGTCTAACAATTCAAACGTTCGACGTAATACGTAGAAAGGTTATTGAAATTCTGAACAAGATTCAATTCCCAATGAATGCTACCTAGCCTGGATTTCTTCACAAAATAACCTGTTATTTTCGTCGCGATGCACACGCTACTTTTGTTTTGCTTAATTGAGAATCGTGATCGGGATTGCCGAAAACAAAACTGGAAATAGTCTTTGTGTTTTTGGAAAAGGGACCGAACCGTGACAATGCGCAATCCAATTTAGTATTTATCTGTTTCTACTGATCTGAAATAATGATTCTTGGTGAAACTACGAGACTATAGATATAAATAAAACTAAATTTGAGCAGGTTATTTTGTAGGTACTTAATGATATAGTGCGACACAAATTTCGCGGGAAAATCTGTTTCGTAGTAAACCCATCCGCGAATAATGAACTTTTCTTGCCAAACAATCGTTATTTGACTATTGAACGAAGATACAATAATAAACAACGACATCAACAACGAAAATGGTTTCGTGCCTTTCAAATATCAATTAAATTCAATGTTTTACAGTCTGAATCGTAAGAAACGTTCAATACCAATAGGCACTATTTGATTTCGCCCATTGAGATCGGAAAGGCGGGGTAGAGGCAAAGTTTTGCATGATCGCTAGAAGGCTCTCGCGCAAGCTCGACGCCTTAAAAATAATTTTATCTGAAGGAAGGTTAACTTAAAAGCGATGTCAACCGCAATAAAAATTAATTTTGCACCATTACGGAGACCTCATGGAATTGTAGCTCTCTCCAAAAAAAAAAAATCTGATAAAAAATCGGAAGAGGCTATACATTATTGCAGCTAGGTCCAACATCAGAAACGTCAACATAAGACCACAACATTCAATCAGTTGGTCTATTTAGTAAACATTCCTGTAAATATAATTCACCAGCAGATTTTGAGCATACGATGGCTGTTCGGAAATTATGGAGACATTTCCTCCAACTTCTTTAAAAAATCTGATAAATCTATGAAATTTCACTAAAATTTTACCAAGAACATGTGGCAGAGTATCTTTTCCTATCTGGATTAATGAAATGCTTAATGTATATTTATCCATTTGTTCAGTGTTTCAGAGGACAAATACATCCTATAACTTTCATGTAATACGATTTTAAAGTTCAAAAATTCACCCTAATATTGCAGATCAACAAGTTTCATTGGAGATAATTATCCTTTCCTCAGATGAACTGGGCAACTGGTGGTCATTTTAATAATAATGATAATGATTGGTTTTTATATCGCGCTTTTTCCAGCATATGCTGCTCAAAGCGCTTCACAATACATTATTATCCCAGCAGACATTCCAGAGCTTTCTCAGTGCAAGCTATCGTTAAGGCGCTACAGCACTAACATTCTAACAATATCTTTCACTGTCTATAGCCAGGTACCCCTTTTACACTTGGGTGGAGTGAGGAAATTTGTGTAAAGTGCCTTTCCCAAGGACACAACGTCGGCCATGTCGCGGCCAGGACTCGAACCCACAACCTTTCGGTCGAGAGTCTAACAGCCTAACCACTAGGCCACCGACGCTAAACCTCTAATGCAACCACATGATTCGATTGATTGATTGATTGATTATATATTGTTTAACGTCCCGCTCGAGAATCTTTCACTCATATGGAGACGTCACCATTGCCGATGAAGGGCTGCAAAATTTAGGCCTATGCTCGGCGCTAACGGCCTTTGAGCAGGAAGGGATCTTTAACGTGCCACACCTGCTGTGACACGGGGTCTCGGTTTTTTCGGTCTCATCCGAAGGACCGCCCCATTTAATCGCCTTTTAGGACAAGCAAGGGGTACTGAGGATCTATTCTAACAACCCGGACCCCCACGGGATCCACATGATTGGATAACACAAACGTTTGAAAATGGCATTCGGATGCTTAGTACTGCTGAAAAAAGGATGATTTTCTACATTGAACACAAACATTTTCGAATTTGGATGAGTTTTTCTAACGTAGGAATGCTCAGGGGGCCAATAGGTATGGGGCTTTTTTTCAAATTGATTCTAGAATATCTCGGAATATCTCAGCGATCCACTCGCAGAATCATTAATTTACAATACAGTGTCCTCACTGAGACTGCAACGCATCATGAGGTTAGATTCTTCCCTTCTAAGAAATCTAGATCTACATCTAGAGATGTTTCAAAATGTTCTTATTCTCTTTTAGAGATGAAAAATTTCTCTTTTAATCTTACTTTATTTGTTCCACTGGAACACCCTGGATAAATTTGCTGGTTGGCCGAAACAATCCGCCAGCGCCCCAACTGGTGGTTTCCTGTCCGAATTTTTCCGAGATTATTTTCACTCTAGCCGTTGGCAGAAGTTTCTGTATATTGAGAGCTGTTGACACTCCAATAATACCTCCGCCCAGTACAGCTATGTTGTACATTGTGCTGTGTATGTCTGCTGTTGAAAAGTTTCAATGTCATAATTCATAGATTTGTATACAAACGAAATCGTGTAATAATAGGATCAGAGTTTGGAAATATTTTCTCACAAGAATTCCTCAAAGGAAAGTGGCATAAACTGCAGAGTAATTCATATATATACATATATATATGTTTTATATACAGAGTATATTATTTATGAATTTTCCAATGCAATAAGGATTCGTCTTTTTTTTTTTTTCAAGTGGAACAATATTTGGACTTGTATAAAACATCCGTTGAACATGAAATTCATGGGACCTGTCACCAGTAATTGAACAAATAACAATTCGGAAATTGCGAATCCGTGATCCAGACTTCTGGTTTCTGAGGTTTATTACAGTTTGCTGGGGTTATCCGTGGACTACATCATTCAATGGAGAGCTACATTTCTCCACATTGGTCCACATTTACCCTGGGGGGTTATGTTATAAACACTTGGATATTCCATATTGCAGGAAAGGTGAGTTGGAGAAAGAGAATATTTATGTATAATGTATAAAGTTTTTACTAACTGAGGATATTTGCATCCGTACATTTATTCCAGAGAAGATATTCAAAGAATTACTGGTTTCAAAAAAATATATTCATATGTTTAACTTCTACCTCTTTTGTGGCCACTACCTGAACTGCAAACAGACATAAATATACATTATACTAAGATGATTGTCTATCAGTTTGAAAAATAGTATCCTTCCGATTCACAAGATGAAATAATCTAAATACCTATTCCTATATAGAACCTTGAAACCTGGTTGTGACCCTTTCGTGGCCTCCGGGCTTATGATTTGAACAAACTTAAATCTTCTATCTATAAAGAAACTGTCATACATATTTTCGCATTTTCAATTCAGAGGATCGTTAATGCAAAATGAAAATTCTAAACACCTCACCCTATTTTCACAAATCTTTAATCACCTCCCTTTGAAACTGTATGATCCGAACTTGAATCCATATTACCAAAGGATGCTTTGTGGCAAGTATTGCTAAATTTGGCCCAGTGATTTTTTTTTGGGGGGGGGGGGAAGAGATGAAGATGTGAAACGTTAACACCATACAGAAAAACAATCTCATTTGGTTGGGTCTTGGGCTCTGGTGACCTCATAGAATCTATTCACATCTTTTCTCACTTTGGAATAGATGTGTTTCCGCCATGCTGTAACATGTTGTTTTTTTTTGGGGGGGGGGGGGTATTTATATATATATATATATATATATATATATATATATATATATATTGACAAAGAAGAAGAAAAAGACACAAGCTTCTATTCCATAATTCAACTTTCGAAAACAGACGTCGGACGTTCCGTAATCGTGTGAGAGATTTTTAGATTTATGATAGTATTTGGTGTGTGTGGTGTGTGTTGATTAAGAGGAACTGACCGCTGTCGTGTACATTGTGTAAATGCAGACTGTTTGACAAGTACAGTGCATATTGTGTCTAGGCACATGAAACGCACTTTGAGAAAGTCCCTTTTCGTTATCACAAAGTTTATGCCGACACACAAATCGAAGACCATATATACGAAACGACGCAAATATGTCGTTGACTTACCTTACATGCAGTGCACAGAGAATGTAATGAACATACTTATACTGCTGAACATAGCTATGACATTTTTGTTTCTGTTCGAGTATATACAATATACAATGCAGCGAATAACATTTCTCAGATAGGTTGTAATATTAGCGATAATTATTGACACTTGAACTTAGACAATTTCACATCCTTAGTACAAAATTAGAAACAAAATTACCACAACGCATTATTTCAGCTTTAAATATTAGCATGTAACTGTGTCCATATTAATAAAGTAAAATAGGGAAACTATAAAAGAATGCAAATTTATTTGCAACTTACCACATGAGATAAGATATTCAACTGCACAAGTACACAACCTGATCCTTAAAAAAAAAAATGTAAAGGGAAAATGTAAAAACATGAAATAGTCGGTAGTAATCAGTGAAATTTTTATGTACAAAAAAAAAAAAATCCAAAAAACTAAAAAACTAAAAAAAAAAACAAAACCAAAAAACCCCCCAAAAAACAAAACAAAAAACCAAACAAACAAACGTAGAAATCAACTTTAAAATATAATAGAAAGAAAAGTACGGACAGGGAAAAAGGGGGGGGGGGAATTTAGAATAAAATTATCACATTGAGATGTACTCTTTCTTGAAGAAGTTTCTAAAGATGTTCATAAAGAATGCTAGATATTAAATCTTTAAGAGGTATGTCTTTCTCATTAATAAGAAAGACTTTTTCTTAACATGTATTCCTACACAATGTACTTTTTTCTGAGGCAGGTGAACGGGTTTGATTTTTTTTTTTTCAAATTTATTCGCCACGTCTGTATTGTTTTTTTTTTTAAGCATCCGTTTCCTTGTCATATTTCTGCTTCTTACATAAGAGCCCCGTCTTGAACTAATTTGAAATCATTCGCAATAGTGTTCATTTTTCTCCCTTTGCTCTCCACAGATAAAAATTAGGGCCCACTGTAACGTTTGAATCTCGTAGGTTCCGTAAGTACGAGGGACACTTAAAAACTGCCCCGAGGTTCGTAGAGTAAGCCTTTAACTTTTTAACGCGATTTTGAAGTTGCACGATTTTTTACATAGAACTTGTGTAATCATTCCTCTCTCGAACGGTATCACGGTATGCGGCGCACGAGGTCCACGTGCGCGCTGCGCTGGGTATTTTCAACATGTGGTTTTATACACTATAGTTAAATATAGCGTTCAATATGGATGGAAAAATCTCTGAACAGAGGGTATATTGTAAGATTCGAGCACACGTTGGGTTTCCGTCAACGGAAATTCATGCGGATTTGCAAAAGTTTTATAGGAATGGTGCTTTAAAATATGCTACTGTTTGCAAGTGGGTACGTCGTCTTAATGATGGTCGGGAGTAAATTGAAAATGACCCTCGAGTGGGTAGGCCGGTTTCCGTTTTGACGGAGAAGAACGTTGCTACTGTGAAAATGTTAATTGAGGAAGACGCACGTTATACCGTGCAAGAGATAGAAGAATTAAGTGGCATTCATTCGTCAAGTGTTTTGAAGATCTTACGTGAACGACTTGGGCTACGCAACATCTGCGCGCGCTGGGTGTCCCATTTGCTCACTGACGAGCAGAAACAAAGTCGGGTTAGACTTGCATCGCAAGTCATAAAAAATATGATAAATGTGACCCACGTCGTTTGGAAGAAATAGTTCTAGGTGATGAAACCTGGATCTATCATTTTCAACCCGATTATAAGGTTAAAAATAAGGTTTCGGTTTCATCTGAGGGCGACAGACCTGTCATTGCGCGCCGTTGCAAAACATCAAATTGCATGTTGTATGCGATATTCTTTGATTCGAAAGGTCCAGTCCTTCAAATGCCAGTACCGAAATTTAGTTCTGTCACTAGAAAGTTTTACAGAGAAAGTGTTCTTACTCAACTTGTTGATTTCTATCAGAAACGCAAACCGCGCACCGGTGTCCGCGGCATCAAATTACTCCATGATAACGCACCGGCCCATAAATCCGCTACGGTACAGGAATATCTGAAAGAATCTGGGCTCGATGTCTTAGATCATCCCCAATACAGCCTTGACCTGTCCCCCTGTGACTTTTGGTTGTTCCAAAGACTAAAGGAAATGCTGGTAAGGCACCGTTTTGAATCCCGTTGTCGTATAGGCAGTACGGTCTACCAGTGTCTGCAACATAATACCTAAAGAGGAGTACCGTGCGGCGTTCCGGAAATGGGTAGATCGGTGTAAAATGTCTGAGGCAGACGGGGCATATTTCGAAGGTCTTGGATAAATAAAATTTTGATATTTCAAGCGGTTTTAAAAAGACCGTCCTACTCTACGAACTTAAAAAGTGTCCGTCGTATTTCAACAATCTTAAAGAGGAAAGACAATTATATCGTAATATAGAAGCAAGTAATGTCTCTTTGACTAGTTCCGCAGCATATGCTGGTTCCCCAACTCATGGAAATACCGTTTGCACCATGCCCGAAATTGTGGACAACCTAGAAGAAGCAGAACGGGAAAAAAGATATATATCTGTAACTTTTCATTATATACTAGCAAACAACACACGCACACACACACACACACACACACACACACACACACACACACACATATATATATATAATATTTGGATATCTATCACTATGAAATGTTTTATTGATAACGTTTGTTTAGTTTTTCATTATTTGCATTTACTTATTTATTTCATGTTTTTTGGCATCACTACCATGTTAGTTCTGTACTCATTTTATTTGTTGTACTATATGTATTTGTGTTTTTTCTATTTTTTCTTTCCATACAATTTTGTGTTATTACTCCTGTGCATTTTGTCATGCAACCAAATATGTATATTCAAAAATTTTAGAAATACACATATTAAAAGTTAAATCCTTAGCAGAAAACATTCTTAATGATTGCAGCCACTTATTCTCAAACTTTCTACACCACAAAGTAGATAATGGGTAACTCAGTTCAACTATTTCGGGCTGTAATCGGTCTCTTCTATCTACCAGGTAGAGGTACGTGCAAAAAACATTTTTGTGTTACCATTTACACTTCTTATGCATTTGCTCAAACATAGTTTAAAACTACTTGCTCATTGTGTGACATTCATGAAGCTTAGATCGGTGTATATAAATTTTTATCTTCAATTTTTTTTTTTTTATTTTTTTTTTTTTTTTTATTTTTTTTTTACATTTGTTTTGTTAGCTTGTGGCGATATAGAGGTAAATCCGGGCCCTTCAGTTGACAATGTCCTTGACATATCACACCTGAATATCCTAAGCATTAGACACAAACTAGGTCAACTGAATTCTTTTGTTCACGACTTCGATATTTTGTGTTTCACAGAAACGCATTTAGATAATTCTGTGAGCAACGATAATTTACTTCTTGACAGCTTTGATAATATTATTCGTAAAGATAGAAATTGTTTTGGAGGCGGTGTAATGGTCTGTTTGTCAAATCAAATACGTGCTGTAAGACGCCCAGATTTCGAACCCACGGATGTGGAATGCTCGTGGATTGAAATTAATAACCATACTTGTAATCATCATCTTTGCTGTGTTTGTAGGCCTCCGAATTCCAGCGGCACTTTTTGGACCAAACTTTCATGGAGTTTAGATAAAGTAAACGAATACTCCGACAAAATAATCATAGTAGGCGATTTAAATGTAGATTTCTTTAATGTTCCACTGTCATACAATATCCGTGAAATTATTTCTACAGTTAATCTAATATACAATATAATTGTCGCTACACGGAATCGAGCATTGCTTGAACCAATACTGACTTCTACGGAAATTCAATCATGCGAAGCGGGTATATTAAAAATAGAATAGTCAATTAGCGATCATAGTGCTACATACATCTCGCTTATTTCGAATGTAAATTACAATCGAGCATACACGCGTAAGGTATGGGTTTATAAAATTGCTGACTTTATAAAACTCGAATTCTTTAATCGAAAATTGTAACTGGGGAAATATTATCAATGGAACAGATACTTTAGAATCGGCAACAGAAAATTTTACAACCGAATTTCTTTCTTGCATTCGTCACTGTATATCTGAACAAACTATAACAGTTCGTCCACGAGACAAACCATGGTATGATTCTATGATACGAAAAACAACCAGAATGAGAGTTTATCTTCGCAATAAAAGCAAAAAATGACTCTGATTGGTCCGCTTATAGAAAAGTTCGTAATTCGGTAAACAATATGAAAAAAAAACCCACGCGATATCCAATTATTATGATAGTATTGAAATCTACTTAGATGATTCGAGCAAAGATAACAATCAGTTATATTGGAAGTTGATGAAAGAATCATTTAATATCAAATTATCAAATGAAATACCTCCAATACAAATTATTGATAACAAAAGTGTTAACAAATTAGCTTATTCTGATACCGACAAAACTGAAGCTTTGAATGCATATTTTTCATCAATTTCCACTATTGACGACACCAATGAAACACTACCAAACATATATATCTTATGTGGTGACTCTCTAAGTAACATTATCATTGACGAACAAAAAGTGGTAGATATTTCCACAATACTTCCAGTTAATAAAGCTGTGATTGTAATAAGTCATAAAATATTAAAATCAGCTAAATCCACCATTGCTAAACCACTTACTATGTTATTCAATAGGTCATTGTCAGCAAATAGGTTTCCATCTTTCTGGAAGATTACCCACTCCATTCCTCTTTTTAAAAAGGAAGACCCATCAATAGTATCTAATTACAGGCCTGTCTTGCTGCTATCATGTGTCAGTAAAATTATATGGAAAGAGTCATCGTCAAACATGTATATAATTACTTTCATGTCAATGATTTATTTTTATTGATATCAAGCTGGATTTCTACCAGGCCATTCTACTGATTATCAATTATTAGAAACATACCATAGTATTGTCCAAAGTATTGACAAAGGTAAATCATGTTGTATGATATTCCGTGACCTCTCAAAAGCATTTGATAGAGTATGGCATAATGGTATCATTTTTAAATTACAAACTTATGATATATCTGCCAATCTTTTACAATGGTTTAGAAGCTATTTATGTTACAGGTCACAAAAAGTAATATATAAGGATCTTTTATCGTCCAAACTTGACATATTTGCAGGTGTACCTCAGGGTTCTGTTTTAGGACCTTTACTATTCTTAATTTATGTTAATGATGTTGCTGAAAATATGCTATCAATGTGTAGGCTATTTGCTGATGACAACTCACTTCAACAATCTCCATATAATATGCTAGATATATAACTTTAACCATGATTTACATATGCTAGAAACATGGTCAAATAAGTGGTTGCTCAAATTCAATCCATCCAAAACTAAAGTTGTTTATTTTTTTTTTTTTTTTTTTAAAGACAACCCCATTTTACCAAAATTATTTTTTTCAAAGCGGTAGACTGTAGTGTGTTCCAATTCATCGTCATTTAGGTTTATTATTGTCACAGAACCTGAGTTGGTCTATATACATTGATTCCATATTAGACAAAGCTTATTACAAAAATAGAGCTCTTAAAAAACTCAAGTTCAAAATTGGTAGAAAACATCTGTCAAAATTGTATATAGCATTTATCATGCCTACGCTTGAATATGCTTCAATTGTTTAGGATGGCTGTTCTGTGCAAGAGTCTGAGAAACTTGAAAAAGTACAGTTATCTGCAGCTCTCTGAAAGACTTTACAAAGTAGACGCTATATCTAAAAATGATTACTATGTTCAAAATTCGCAAAGGTAGCGTCCCAAATTACTTAAATGATATTTGTTTCAAATATAAATGAAAATGTGTCCCGTTACAATACACGAAACAAAGACAAGTTTCATATTCCAAGACGTAGATTAGAATTATTTTAAAAAAATATTTTGTTCCTGATTCAATAAAACATTGGAATTTATTAAATGTAAAAGCCAGAGAAGCCATATCAATCAATTCATTCCGCAAAAATATAAAAACAGAAATCAAACGTCCACCATCATATCTTTTGTTTGGTACATGATTCATAAACGTTATTCATACTAAAACTAAGACACAACTGTATTCTTTAGTATGATCTTTATAAACGTATTATTACAAATTCTCCTTTTTGTTCGTGTGGACATAACGAGGACGTATATCATTTCTTTTTTGCTTGTAGAAAATGCTGTAAAGCTAGAAATGATCTATTTAAACATCTTTTTTTTTATGTTTGATTTGGTTAATTTTGATACAAATCTGCTATTGTGTGGTGATGTGAATTTGCCTTTGCAAATTAATATAAATATCTTTTCAGCTGTTCACAAATTTAAAGATGAAACCTGCATATTCAATTAATTATTGTACATTTCTACCTGTTAATTATTATCTTGCATGACATTTTGTATTTATAATACTTTAGGAGAGGGACTAGTAAGTTGGTAGAACTTGTTCCCAATTCTTTTGATTTGATCAATCAAATATGTTCAAAACAAAACCCCCCAAAAAATATATATATATACTTGAATGTTGATAACGCATAGGTCCAATCCACTGGGCCCCAGGCATCTCAAAGATGAGGACTATGTAAGGATTTTATTTGGGGGTGTTGGGTGTTTTTATTTTTGTTTGGTTTTTGTTTTATTTGTTTTTTGTTTTTGTTTTGTTTGTGTTCTTGTTTGTTCTTCTTCTTCCCCAAATCACACCCACACCCATCCACCCCCCCCCACTATATATATATATATATATATATATATATATATATATATATATATATATATATAGGGGCCTCCGTGACCGAGTGGTTAGAGTATCACGCTCAAAATCTCACCTCTAGTCGGCGAGGGTTCGAATCTTGCTCGCGCCGATATATGTGGGAAAATTTGCCAGTTTACTTTCGGAAGGTCGGTGGTTTCTTCCCAGGAACATTGTGTCTCTCCTCCACCAATAAAAACTGGACGCCACCAGATAACTGAAAAATTGTTGAGGGTGGCGGAAAGCAACAAACAATATATAAGCCGGGTTCGAGAATCAAGCTATCGCGACAGGAAGAGGAAATACAATTGTGTTTGTTTACACTATTACTATACCGTCTACTACGGTCTAGCAAAAATCGTGACAAGCCGAACCCTTATTTTAGTTTATAAATAAAAATTTGCATCGCAATCAGAAATTTCTATTCAAGTGGTAAGTATGAATTTCTGGTAATATGATTCAATTCTTTATTGGCACTAAAGCTCATGTAAGTGTAGGTAGAATAGTCTGTCTCGGGACCTGCCCTACCAGCTACGTAAGACATTGTCATTTCAACGATAGAACAATCTGTCTAATGTAAGTATTATTAGCCAGGTAAAATAAAATACACATATACTGAGTAGCATGGTTTTACACTTCGCCAATGGCGAGATTTCGCTAAAACGCGATTATCCCAATTTAGCGATACAATAAACAATACCATTAAAAGGTGTCTGATTGATAATAATGTGAATTCCTTGCAATGTTGAATAAGTGCGACACACACTCAACATGGCGCGAATTGACAACACAGTCAAGGAATTTCATATCAGTGTTGCTGCATAAAAGGGCAGGATCCTGAAATTTAATGCAGAGCGTTTTTGTTTTGATTTTATATTTGTAGAAGTATCAGACAGTTTAGCACTTATCTTCTTTTCATGTGAAACACAAATAGATGTATTCCTTGGGTGTTTTTCTCGATCTACTCTTGTGAAAGAGGGATAATCGCATTTGTGAGAAAATCTGTGTAAGGGGAGGTGTTCCCAACCTGTTATAGTTGGACAGTCCTTCTGTTTTTAAGGTTTAAAGAGTCTCTCAAATTTCTTTTGTAGACAAAATATTGGGAGGGTTCAGTAAACAAGATACATGATTATTATATGGTATATTTTATTTTTTTTTCTTTCTTATATTTGTTTGTGTAGAGGACATATAATGTAAAGTACATGAAGGATTTTTCAGCCAGGGTTTGATAGTTTTCTGTATCATGTGTGCAAGGGGCATTGTATGAGTTGAAGAGTACACATATCAGATTCCCTGTTGGGCTATTTCATTTTCTTCATTGCAGAAGATATACATCTTAAGACACGATTTGAACATATTGCACATCATTAATGTAGTTAAATAGACAATCAGTTCAAGATAGCAGAATTCAAAGTTATATTTAGTACAGAGGTGTAATGTCACAGGATCCTGTTAATTTTGTCTGTAACAATGATAATAATAGTAGGGGTCTATACCATACTACCCCCAAATAAAAACAGGATGAATGAGGGATTGACACGAAAAGCGATTGTGAAAAAGCTATCAAATATTCCTGGTTTTACTCATCGATGAGGGTTATTCTTATGGTGGATCAGTGGAATAAATGAATATTGAAATTACTGAATCAAAAAGAACTTTAAGGTGGGTGATGATAAATTCAGAATTTTAGATCTATTTCGAATCAGAGTTTTGAGTTAAAACTCACTTCATTCCTTGTGTTTTTATTAGGGGTGGTATGTTATAGACTCCTACTTTTATTGTTACAAACAAAATTACTGGTTCCTGTGGTAATATGTTGATGGAGCAACTATAGACCATGGCGTCATGTATCAGTCGTCTTCCGCGGTATTACAATTCCATTATACATTGAGCCAAATGCAGTGCACTGCGTTGTATAGGGGACCACAAGACTAGGATGAAATTGAGATAATCTACTACATGAGTTTGTTATATGATATCAAGTAAAGGTATGTGACTTTGTGAGATCTCTGCCATTTCTGATAAAGGACTTCAGGGATAGATGATAAAAATAAACCCAAAAAACTTTCCAGACGAATGTGCTCATTAGGGCTTACAGCATTGGTCAACGCTTGAGCTGGCTCACTTTAATAAATATCATTATATAACTTGCATGTTCAGAAAATGACAATTAATACAAGTAAAATGATTATACTGCTATTATGCAATTTGTATTACACAATACATTAGAGTCATTTCTTAGTGCAAAGGCTTTGAATATAAACTTTCCTAAATTACATATTTTTTTTTACAGTATGATTGTCACTGTGTAAATTAGTACATAGAGGGTTTACACAAATATCTTTTCAGTAGTTTTGGTCAAATTTCTACATATACAGGGCAAACAAATCTAAAATATAATGATATTCATCGTCAGTTTCATTTGTACATGTTCTACAAAACCTTTTGTTTCTTTGGATATTTTTATGTCTACCCATTTAATAAATGAATTATGCGAGGACAACTTCATTTTGGAAATGCATTTTGTAAATACAATTTTGGTATAAATTTTCCAAATAGTACAGTAAACAAAGATTATCAACTAAGTGTTTGTACTGTAACATTTCAATTCACTTTGCATTTAAAATGAATTTGCTTTGTAAATTTGGAATAAAATGATCATATTGTTGTTGTATAATTGGCAGATAGGTACAACTGTTTATATTTTTTTGATTGTTCTATATATCCAAGCCACAGATAAGGTAGTTGTACCAGGATGAATGATACCCAGCTTCAACAGTTTTGCATAGCATTTTCACAAATACAATACAAACAATCATATGCTGCTCTTAATATACAATTTCTGGACTGCATTATTTTAAACCAAAATTTAAACATTCAAAAAATACAAACGATTAAGATACAATGGTAGTTACCGGTCTCAAAATACGGTATAGTTATATTTGTAGTTTCACAAACTCCAAACACATATTGTAAAAAATCAAGACGGATCTTTTCAGTGTTTGGTCCTTTATGGTAAGCCCAAATTTCAAATCCATAGTTTAAATTCCTACAGATAAATATGGGTATCAGAAATTGAGAATATGGTACAATGGTTGAGAAAAAGTTGTCTCATTGTTGATTTGATAGCAAGCATTGCTTTGCAGGGTATGAATGCATTATTGTCCAGATGGTTGGGGTCAATTGCTATTCTGATGAATTTGGAGTTTTTAAATTAGATTGGTTATGCTGATGGAACAGAAATTGGTCTGGTGTTGATTTTTTTTTTTTTTTTTTTTTTTTGGTTGGTGGTGACAATATTTGAAGTGACAGAGTTTTCAATTTTATAATGTAGGACTTTGTCTTTTAATTTTCTAATATTGGAGGAATTTGTTGGGTGCTCTGTCCCTCAACCACTGTATAAAAAAAAATATCACACACTGGCGTTGTCCGCTTGTTTCAGTGTTGGTAGCTCAAGGTCTTTCAGAATTTTAGTAATATGCCCTGTTGCTCTGGCGGTGTAGTCTTTGGTGATGAAACAGGCCCTTCTAATCGGGATACTCTCGTTTAGTTTATTTATTTCTGATAGGAGTCCCATATGATAGAACTGCACTCGGAGTGTTATGCATCTTACTAGTGCTATGTAGACAATTTTCAACATTTCTGTGGGCAGTGTTTAAGTGTTGCCTCATGAATCATATTTTTTGTTTTGTTTAACATGTTCTTTCCATTTAAGATTTGAGATTTGTAGGACTAGGTATTGAATGTGTAGTAGTGGTTGTTTTTCTTGTTAAAACTTAACGAGGAGAAAATTTGTTAATTTGTATTAGAGACATTCTCTGTGTAAATTTAATAGCAGTCTGGCACCAGATATATGTTGTATATGTCTCTGCTGGCATTGTAAGTTTTATTTTGGTCTGTTGATAAATGATTTTCTTACCCACAGGCGTCGTACAGTTTCCTATCTTTTAATAATTGTGGACTTTTTTTTGTTTTGATTGTACTGTTTTAATTTCTCTATTGTCGCTTGCAGTATAACAGACCATGAAATTCAAAACGGTTCTTGAGGGACAAGAAGCAGTAATCTTCAATTACCTTGGAGAAGGCAGACTAATCAAGGGACCTCAAAGGGTATACAGACTTCTTTAATTGATTATAACAATTAGATTTAAGTGGTACTTTAAGCCTCTGTATGTACATGCCTATATGCTTTTGAAGAACAGCGAAAGGGATATATTTTTTATCATAAGTTTTTATGATAAAAGTGTGTACTTGGTTATACTTTTATATATACAGATGAACATTATTATAACCAATGAATCAAATAAATCTTGCTAAAATTCTATATATACCCATTAGTATATATGTACTTGCATACATGATACAAGTATTTATAGTATCTAGTTGTACACTGCATAGTTTGTATAAATTTTCATGGTTTTTTAAATTCATGACTAAGGTGTAATCTGAAGTGGTTTCACCATTCATGGATCTTCTAAGAAAATACATCTCCTGGAACAAGTGATTTAAATTTTATGCATCGGGTGTCTTTTTGAATTTCTTTCAACAGGTGTTTTTATACAGGGAGAGATTACAGTACTTAAAAAAACACACAGCGGACCCATATCAGTACATTGTTGCAAAGGACAAGGATGGGCTGGTTCAACATAAGCCAGGGTACAGTATAATGTTTATTTTTTTTTTTTTTTTTTTTTTTTTTTTTATACATTTGTAGGAGGAATTGGTAGGGAAATTCAAGAAAAATAGAAAGAAAAAAAAATCCCCAAATAGTACCGTTTACATTTTCACATTTGCTTGGGTTTGGGGTTTGAGAGCCTCACAACTGTGACATCACAATGTACAAACAGTTATAGCATCATAATCTACTATGTACTTGTGTGTTAGGCCATGCTTTATTCAGCTTCCTCAAAACATTCTTAATGGACTTTCAATATGAAGAGCTCCCTTAAGGGGAGATAAGTCATGCATTTACAAAGAGTTAATTCTCTTTCCATGTTACATACATGTAAGCATAGTGTATTTCAGTCAATGTCCTGCCTGTCTTTAAGTACAGTGGAAATTTACTGGTATTTCTCCGGAAACTGACCTCAGAACTTCACTCATATTTCACATGTAGCTGATTTTTTTATCAGGGCTCTGTTTTGCTAGGAATGAAACAGATTTATTTAAATTATGATACACTGATCATCATCAAACAAAGCATAAACACTTACATGCATGACATGGCAAGTTTGCATTGAATTGTCTTTTGCTCTTTCAGACCCTGCTTCGTTTTCAACAATCCACTTTTGTTTGAGTCTGTGACAGTGAAGGAGAGTACTAAAATAGATGCTAATCATTTGATTGTTGTATACAAACGCCTGAAGGAAAGTGATGTGCAGAGAAGAATCGTTCAAGGTCCTACTGTGTTTGTCCCAGAGGCAGAGGAGTGGTCAGTAATTTGATTGGTTGTTTAAGAAATGTCATCAAAGATTGTTGACATATTTTCATGATCATATGTGTAGTGTTAGACAATCTGATTTTACAACTGATTTTTAAACTTTAGTCTAGAGTCTGAGAACAGCAGTGATGCCCATAAAAATGAAGGTTAATGTATACATGCATGCAGTGTATGTGGGAAGTGTACCTGTATATTGTAACTTGCTTTAGGAAGGTTGGACTCTCTAGTTTTCTTTGGGGGGCCTCCGTTTCCGAGTGGTTAGAGCATCGGGCTCAGAATCACAAAGCCTCTTACCTCTGTCGGCGCGTATTTGAATCTCGGCTGCGGCGTTATGTGAGCAAGTTTGCCAGTTTACTTGCGGAAGGTTGGTGGTCTCTTCCAAGGTGCATTGTATCTGGGTTCTCTCCTCCACCAACAAAAACTGGACGCCACCAGATAACTGAAAAATTGTTGAGTGTGGTGGAAAGCAATAAATAATCAATCAATCAATCTAGTTTTCCTTCAGTTACACACTAAAAGTATCTCTATATGATGTTACTTGTAGTGTTTTATTATTCTTCAGGATACACACATTTACCTGGCATGGAGCAGATCCCGATGATAAAACACGGATGATCCCAGGACATAACACATTTCAGAAACTGGCTGTGATTCCAGACCAGTTCTATTACAATGTAAAATAATTTACACTATTTGTTTACTTTTCTTAAGCATCAATGAAATTGTAAATATTTTTTTGTAGGTAAAGTTTGCAATTTTTGTACCTGTTTATACCAACCATTAGTACGTTTTTTTTTTAATTTGTGTGTGTGCAGAAATGAAGCAGTCTTTGTCAGGAATAGATTTGATACAAAAAATTCTTAAGTGAGAGGGACTCAATCAAAGGGCATTGTCCCTCCGAGGGCGAGATGATTGGGAAATAGTGAAAATAAGTTGGAGTGTTAAAAAAATCTTCTTACAAACATCTCAATCAGAAAAACTAAGCCTTTAAGCTTTAATTATTGTGTTAATTTGGTTATATTACTGAGAAGGTGCATCCTCTTTCAAAAAGTTTATAAGAGAGTTCTTTTTGCACATACTGACCTTAATCTTAATTTAGTATCTATTTAATCAACTCAAGATTTACAAACTTTTTAGGTATCTGTTTCTAAGCTATTAGAATCTACTCAGTACATGCCAAGTGCATATTCAGTTTTAGAATAGAATTATTTTCATGAAATTTAATGTAATAAAAGTGATATACATGTATAGATGATAATGTCATTCAAATATCACATTGATATTCTGGTTTGCCCTTGTACATTAAAGGTGAAAGATGTAAGAACACATGATGACACCATGATTACTGTGAAAATGATGTTATTTTATGAGCTGAAAGATGTGACCAAGATGGTAAGTTTGACAGTTTAAAATGTTTTCATGTATTCACCCAGTATGGGTTAAAGAAATACCAGCTTTGTTCAATTATCAGAGAATAATCCTAGAAGTATTATAAATTGCAAGCTGTGTATATTTTCATTATTGTTATATTATTTTCCCCAAGATTGAAGTTCAGAGCATATTGTTTTCGGTCATTGTGCCTGTAATTTGCAACCTTCAATTTGGTTATGAATTATACGTTGCACTAGACAAAATGCTTCATTTTTGGTGATATAAGAGATCAAGGTCAAAGCTTCATGTCAGATAAAGGTCAAGAGGTCAGGACTTGGCTAGTGGTTATTGTCAGGGGTTTCACAAACATGTCTTGTTCATTTTGTAGCTGGACAGTACAACAGATCCTATTGCAGACATGATCAAGTATGTATGTTGGTTTGTTTTTTTTAATAAAAAGGAATTTAGATTCACATCAAGTGAACATTTTTAGTATTAAAGATACTGACAAAATTAAATACCATATTTATATGCAGATTTTTTTCTCATTTTTAGTGCTGTTTGTGCAGATGTTATTGCATTTGCTGGAAAAGTTACGTGAGTAGAAAAAGAGTGGTAGTGTTAATATGTTTTCTGAAATTATGAAAATGCTACAGGATTTTTTTTTGTAATTTTAAATATTATCATCAGTGATATATCAGTGAGTTCAGAATAATGCCTTAATCATTCAGTGAAAATGTTCTGTGTTTGCCTTTTAAAACAGATAAAAAGATGTTGCTTCACTGTATTATGTAAAATAGGTTTGAAGAGTTTTTAAACCAGACACAGATCTTGAGTGACCTTTCAACTTATCCACAGCTGATTCAACGAGGTGATAAAATTGGATACATCATTCAAAAAGTTGTCTTTAGGGGATATCATGCCAGTGAACATCTGCAGGTATATTTGTCTTGCAAAATTAGATTTTTAAAAAGAGTTTTTTCCCAAGGATTCTTAACTTGTAATAAACAAATATATTTATATTTTATGTATGTTCCTTAATTTCAGTACATGTGGTAAAAAAAAAGCATATTAAGTACAGGAGATATCTACAGAAAATATACCGGGATATCTCTACATAGACAATATATGTAGAGATATCCCGGTGTATTTTCTGTAGAGATATCATGGTATATTTTCTGTGTAGAGATATCCTGATATATTTTCTGTGTATAGATATCCCAGTATATTTTCTTGTAGCGATATTCTGGTATATTTTCTTTATAGAGGTATCTCAGTATATATTATTTGTATAGATATCCTGGTATATTTTATTTTAGAGATATCACAATATGGTTTTTTTTAGAGATATCCCAATATATTTTCTTTTTAGAGATATTCCAATATATCTTCTTTGTAGAGAGATCCCAGTATATTTGTAGAGATATCCCAATATATTTTATTTGTAGAAATATCCCAGTATAATTCATTGTAGAGATTTGCCAGTATATTTTCTTTGTAGAGAATGCAAAATGCTTCCATTGAATCAAGAACACAACTTCGATTGGAATCAGAAATAGAGGAACAGAAATCCAAACTTGCAGATTTTAAACTTTCGAAGGAACAGGAGAGAACCAAATTAGGTAAGGCAATTTCTCAATTCTATTTAATTTTAGTTAAAATGAGGATTTTTGGAATATTTTTTTTTCAGGAAACATAGAATGCAGCTATGGACAAACATTATCTTTCTGTCTTATGTGTACTGAAATGATAAATTTATAACTGTAAAGTTTGTCCAAGCTTGCACTCCCCTTTCCTAGAAGAAAAACTGCATGAACAAGATTTGCTGGTGAAACACCATGCTCCTACAGAAACAAGGAAACAAATAAAAGGTCATACAGAATCTATATACAAAATATGAAAATCCTATCTTAAATAGTTCAGGAGATATTGCATAGGTCAACTTTTCTTAAAAATAGGTCATACATTAAGATCAAGGTTACTAGGTCAAAAACGGTGGTACGGAAAGAAAGTCTTGTTACAAGGGATGTACATATGATATGTGAGAGTCATATCGCTTACCATTAAAAGGTTATGAGCAAGGTTAATGTTCTGGTTAAAGTTTTGAAATTTGGGTCTATCTCAAGGGTTGAGGTCACAAGGTCAAAGATCCTATATACAAAACATGAAAGCCCTACCTATCAAGAGATATTGTCTAGATTACCCTTTCTTAAAATTAGGTCAGACTCCAAAGTCATGGTCACAAGGTCAAAAGCATTGATGTCTATAGAAAAATATTGCCATAAAAGAAATGCATATAGATGAAATAGGACAGCTTTATCACTTACCATTTAAAAGTTATGAGCAAGTTATCTTCAATCTCAGGAGCATAAAAATAGCCATTTCTTGTCAAATTATCAACAGTTGTAGCAAAATGTCATGTTTATGATTTCATGATTCTGATTTTACATCATTTTTATCACATTGAGAATGACATCTATGATACATTAGGAATCTTGCACAAAATACACTTAATTTTGAAGTAATAGCATGAATATCAATTTTGATGGGCAGACACAGTTAAACAGTTATAGCAAACATCTGTAGCAGGTGAAAAACTGTTCATTATAACTAAATTTCATTATATCCAATAAATCTGTTATATTTCTTCTTGTATGGGAGTAAATATCACTTTGTAATAAGCATGAATTCATTAGGGAGTGTGTTCATTATAAGTGTTATGCTGTGTAGTCCTCAGTATCAGATAAAATCCATTCAAAGAGTGAATTAAAATTAGTCATGTTTCCCAATCAGTAGAAGACTGATTAGTGCAAGTCTTTTTCTCACTTTCTGTAAAAAAAAAAAAGAATCTTGGTTTGACTTATGGTATTCATTACTGAAACAGTTTTGAATTGTTTAATTAAGTGCATGATATGGAAAAGGCCAAGCAAGACCATAAACAAAAGATAGCTGAATTGGAACAGCAACACAAACTGGAACTTCGAGAGATGGAGCACCAAAAAATGTTGGAGACATCTTCTCTATTCACCAAGGCAAAGCTTGGTAAGGGCAACATTATACATAAAGTGACATCCTTCACATGTAAAACTGGTTTGTTTCAAGATGTAATTCTAATAGAAGTATGTTGTGATTCAATCTATTATTCTATGTATGTATACCTGTCTATTTCTATGTATTTTATGGGGAATAAGACAGGTATAAGATTGGTTGTTGATACAAATGTTTGGTGAGACATTTGTGCACACTATGCAGGATAGGATATATGACATGGTGATTCAAGATACAAAAATTCCTAGGCATATTACACATGGATTTCATACAAGAGGTGTACAATGTATTTTCAAAATTATAGTTCTTTTTCAGAGGTAATATGTAATTTTTTAAGACTATGTTCTCTCATTTGCATGCATACTTTTCTAAATCAGATTTTATTTTTGTTTGTCTTGTAATGGAAAATGAAATAAAACATGATTTTCTTTATGTATATTTTCTGTCAGAAAATTGTTAAAGTTTATGAAAAGATATTCTGAAAACCTGAGATCACTGATAACATGTAGGTGACCCACAGTTCTGAAAGCACCTGTCTGTCATGGATGTTCTGTAATAAGATTATGGGGATATAGAATGAATTTAAAAGGCATATGCAAAAGATTTACTGTTGCTCAAGAACTCCTGATGATGCAATATTTAGTTAGGAATAATCATAGAAAAGGTGTCTTTCTGAAGCTGGAAAAGGTAAATGAATATACCTATAAGGCGAGGATCATCACACTTGGTGTTTATGTTCCCAATGATTAGAGAAAGAAGTCTTTTGTTCTTTTAAGGTCAAAAGTCAATGTCAGACTTTCATGGGTAATTTCATAGGCACAAAACAATATAGAAACAGCCCTAATAAAGCTAGGATAATCAACTTGATATACATATTGAAGCATCGTAGATGAGTCATATTATGGTATTGTGCAGTGTTTCTCTGTGTGTTGGTTATCTGTCTGGTCATTGATTGGCACCTTGTGAAAAAATTAGAATAGTTCCACATGGTGTTGGTACTAAACTGAAAATTCATAATCTTAATTTGTAAGTACATGTGTAATACTTTATTAGAGTGAAATAATTCTTTAATTTGATGTTTAGCAAACAGTATATTGATTCTGTCTGATTTGAGAGAAAATGTCAGATGGACACTGTCAGAGCCATTGTTTGACGAAGGATAGTTTATTTGGATATACTTAACTTTCCAATGTATTTGTCATTGATATGATAGTCATTTCCTCATGAATGCACTGCAGTTGTGGACAATGCATGTATGAATCTTGATAAATATAGCATATCTATGTAAATGACTGGATATTTTGACAGAAATAAGGGTAGAAAGTAAATATAAGAAATTACAATTGGTAACAATGTCAAAGACAAAGTTATTGGAACTGTGAATATCACACACACAAACTTGCAAATTAAAAAAAAACAACAAACACATGCTTGAATGGCTGAGGTAATGTGGAAGATGACTAATTTGAGTGTATGTTTACGGAAAATAGATAAATATTATACAGTATAGTAGTACACAAATGGATCATGCTACTGAATATCTAATGATATTTATTTTCAAATGTAAAATATTTAGATCAGGGTGCAGCTGAGAAGGAATGGGATTGTGAATTCCTGAAGAAATTGGGTGCCATGAATGTTAACTTGACAGATTATCTGAGAACCCAGAATGGCCCATGCATTACAGAAGAAATCAGAGTCGTTACCACTGAAAAGAGCAAGCCTTTGGAGTAAAATTTTGATGAAGTTAATAAAAATGTGAAATCCTGCAGCTCATTAAATGTGTGACAATCATTTCGTAAAAGTTAATATTACATGTATGTATTGTGTGAAAAATGTCTGTATGTGGACAGATTTTTAAGAGATATTGAGGAAAATAATTTTATTCTACTTTGATCAGATTTTTAAATTGATTAAAATATAGTTGATATAATGCTCTGGATATGTCCTGATCAATGATTAATATTTATTTCATTTTTTATTTTTCATATTGAATGAAGAATTATAAATGGCATGTCTTTTGATGTAATTATATGTGGATAAGAAATTTACTATGTCATAATAGATCAGGGTCACAGAAGGTCTTTTTTTGATGATAATTTAACAATTCTGTTAAAGTCACATTATTTCACATTCTTACATGTACTTTACTTTGATAACAGCAACAACTTACTTCAAAAGCAATGTTTTGTCAAAAGATGAAATCCGGAAGTGTGCAATCATTAATAGTAAACTTAGTGTAATGATTTGTACAGTGTTGTCTGTATATGTACAATGAGTTGTACAATGTTGACAATATGTACAGTGAGTTGTACAATGTTGACTATATGTACTGCAAGTTGTACAATGTTGACTATATGTACTGCAAGTTGTACAATGTTGACTATATGTACAGTGAGTTGTACAATGTTGACTATATGTACAGTGAGTTGTATAATGTTGACTGTATGTACTGCAAGTTGTACAATGTTGACTATATGTACAGTGAGTTGTACAATGTTGACTATATGTACAGTGAGTTGTACAATGTTGACTATATGTACAATGAGTTGTACAATGTTGACTATATATACAGTGAGTTGTACAATGTTGACTATATGTACAGTGAGTTGTACAATGTTGACTATATGTACAGTGAGTTGTATAATGTTGACTGTATGTACTGCAAGTTGTACAATGTTGACTATATATACAGTGAGTTGTACAATGTTGACTATATGTACAGTGAGTTGTACAATGTTGACTATATGTACAGTGAGTTGTACAATGTTGACTATATGTACAGTGAGTTGTACAATGTTGACTATATATACAGTGAGTTGTACAATGTTGACTATATGTACAGTGAGTTGTACAATGTTGACTATATGTACAGTGAGTTGTACAATGTTGACTATATGTACAGTGAGTTGTACAATGTTGACTATATGTACAGTGAGTTGTACAATGTTGACTATATATACAGTGAGTTGTACAATGTTGACTATATGTACAGTGAGTTGTACAATGTTGTGTCTAGATGTCTAGGGAAACAATGAACAATGTTTATTGTCTTCTTAAAGAATTTTTATATTTGTGATATTGTTTTATACTCTTTAAATTAAATTAAACAAATGAAAACAAGCAGACTGTAGGGCCAGTTTAAGATACTAGTAAGTAAATGTAGCCCACCCTTAGAGACATTTTGTGTATGTACTTTTCACTATATACCGGTAATATGTAAATAAACTTTATGTACATAATTAATCCTAGCACTTTATGGAGAAATTGTCAGCAGGAAATGTTGATTGAAGAATTCAGGTTATCAAATTTTTTTTGGGTACAATATTCTGAAGTGGTCAGTTTTCTTTATAATAATCGAACAGCTTTGTACAAATAAGTAGTGGCATGATTGAATGGAACTATAGGATTGTAAATTTGTTTCGTAGTAGATGTAACTGTGATACAAGCATTGAATATGGTTATAAAATCTAATTTTCTTACTTATTCAGGGTAATCTAAGGGAGTTAACATTTTGAAATTATCTTAGATTTTATAACCATATTCATATTCATATATGAATTTCAATCACTAGACACATCACACACTCTGCACACTTTGTTTCTAGAATTCACAGCAGGTCATGGCATTAATTTTAGATCGTTTGATATATCAGTTTTATATTGTATTGTTCTGTCATTTCTGTATGGTTGGTATATGAACAGCTTCATTGAAAATGATGTTTTCTTTAAAAATACTAATACAAGGCACATGTTTCTAGATTAGGTTGACCTTTGGGAACTGAAAATGTCACTTATTCTGGAATGATTTTGAAAGCATTAATATCAGATGTGTATTTCTTACTCCCCCCCCCCCCCCCCCCCCCCCCCCCCATAGTTTTCAAATCATATTTTGTTATTTAATGTGTTGGGTATTTTTTCAAAGAGTTTTCATACTACTATTAGTACCATGCTATATGCACCTCTCAGTTGTCAGGCATGTCAAGATTGTATGTCCTTTTGTTGTTTCTCAGTCTTTTACAATGTAATGTTATACTTTACAAATGAGTTTGAAACATGTATATTGATTTTAAGTCAGTACTGGTTTTGTATACAATGAATTTTTATAACTGTAATGTTTTACAAAGTCATTTAGAATCCACAACAATTTTACCTTAAGTTGGCCAAAGTTAGTAATGCCTTTTTTTCAAAATATTCTCAAGGACCATGATAAATATTATGTCATATACATATACCAAGGTCTTTCTTGTCTGTTTGTATACAGCACAATATGAGATTATGAATTTTCTTCTATGATCAAATTATTTGTCTTTTTAAACTGACATGTTCGTGTTGTACTTGTAAATTGTATGTTAACTTTGTTAAGGTTTTTAGGTCACCTGAGATATAAGCTCACGTGGGCCTTTCTGATCACCTGGCTCTGGGGCTGTAGACATTAGATGAGTTCACATTTGATCTCAGTGTGACTTTTACATGTATATAAGGAACATATAGCAGGGCCATGTATTGGGTTTATGTAAAAATTTCCTTTCAAGACCAGCAGTGCTATTCCGATGTAGTGCAAATTTCTATTTGCCTAGAGTTGGCTTGAATAGGGAATTGAGAAAATATAGAAAATTTGAAGAAAAAAAAATGAAATTCGTAGGTAGGCCACATTAAATAATGTCAATACGCAAATGATCTGAATTCAATTTTTTTTGTCATGGACCCCACAGTTAAGATGAGGGCTAAAATCAGGGATCAAATTTTACATCATACATGAATGTAGGGGGATATTGTTCTAAAAATTGTAATCCATGTTAGTCATGTGATTTTGAGGCATCCTCTCGTTATTTTGATTCAGATTAAGTCACAATTCAATATGGGTGGGTAGGGGTAAAAATTTATCATGGGATCAAAGAGGGAAAGGCCAGTCTGATGCATGTGAGCATTGTGGTCCATGGACCTAGTTTTTTCTTGATGAAACACTTCACAAAACAGGCATAATTTATTAATAAATACTTATACAAAGATACATGTAATTTATGACACTTTTCTTTGATGTATCTGTTCCTGCATTATATATGCAGTCATATTTTATATATCAAATGTATATGAATATTTAACATGTTATTGTTTATATTTTTTTAAAAAAAATGTATTAAAATCAAAATAACAATCAATTATAACATGTACTTCAGTTTTTTATTAAGCTCACATGATTTGGAAACTCAAGTGAGCTATTCTGATCACTTTTTGTCCATTGTTACTCTGTCGTTTGACTGTTCTTTAAACTTTTAACATTTTCGACTTCTTCCCCAGAATGGTGCCTCAAAGTTTTAAAAGGGGATATATAGAATAAATTTTTAAAATTCTACTCAAGAATAACAGGGCCACTATAACTCATGAACATTAATTTGGAAGCATTTCCAGGTAGTGCAAGTTCAAATTGTGGTACCTGGGAGTGGGGTGAGACCAGAATAGGGGATCGAAGTTTTAAAAGGGGATATGTAGGATAAATCTTTAAAAATTGTCTAAGAACAAGAGGGCCATGAATACTAATATTAACATGCAAGCATTGCAGACTGAAGTATGTTCAAATCATGATGAAGAGGGTGGCTGGGTGGGTGGTGGACTAAGACAGGGCCACAATAGAGGATCAGAGTTTATATAGGAGTATACAAGAGAAACATCTTTGAAAATTTCATACCATGGCTTTTTATGTTGTGACATTGTATCATGGTTATATAGTAACCCAATGGGTCTAGGTTGGGGACGGTATGGTGTCAAAATATTTCATGGGAATAATGATTGAAAAAAATCTTTTAAAGCAATATAAGCTGCCAAAATTGCAATTTTTAATAGTGGCATTAAAAGAGGTTAAATGAACGTTGATATGATTGAAAAAAAGAACTGCATCGAATTTCCTCTCTTATGCATCGTTTACACACCTTTACGTGATGAAAAATATATTCCTCGACATTCCGTTTGACCCTAACAATGGCAGCTGATTAATCGTCGGCGACAATCCCGAAGATAACCGATGTTGACACGAATGATTCTGATGCTGATCGGGTTGTATCCGGGTCATTAAAATATGGACGGCGAGGTGAGATAAAATTCTAGGTACCATCATTATTTTGGCATTGTTAACAATGTTATATGTTTTTATATCTTTTTCGTCCCGAATCAGTCAAAGTCGGCTTTCTCCCTCGCTTCGCACCTTTCGTGTCAGACATCTTTCGTGCTTACCGGAAATATTGCGCTTCCGCATTTGATTTTGCCGAATGAGTTCAACTTTAGGTCATTGTATACGGAAATAATGTCGGAAAAATTGAGGTACGGGAAGACTTAATTTCAACTGTCGAACAATTTTTACATTTAATGCAAAAAATACAACATGTCAAAAGTTTAATCGATAAAATCAGGTATTAGAAGGTAGATGTTTACAAAATTTCGATTAAATTTTAGGGACCCCAAAATAACAATTTTGACAGCTTATATTGCTTTAAAAATCACAATGACTGAACAATAGTATGCAGACCAAGGTATCTCATGTGAGCGATGTGGCCAATGGGCCTCTTTAATTTACAGTGTATATACAATCTTCTCAAAGAATAAATGTATGCAGTTTTACTCTAAAGCATTTACCGGAAATACCATTTTGAATGAGTTTTTGCCATGGACCTATTCTCCATACCTTGTCAAAAGCTGATTTGAAATCGATAAATGCGCAGTACAATTTCTTTTTCATCATGAGTGATAGTTCAATTAAACTATGCAAAGTAAATATATTGTCTAATGTAGAGTAGTTAGCTCTAAAACCACCTTGATTTTCATATAAAATTTCATAATGTTCTGCATAACTAGTTAATCTTGTAGATAACAATATATATAACAGGATATGACCTGTCAACAGCGGATTCTTGCTCCTCTAAGGCACCTGATCCCACCTCTGAGGTGCCCACAGGAGTCCGTGTTTGCGCTACTGTTATTCTTTATAAGAATTATGAGATTGATCACTGTTATCTTCAGTTATTCATCAACCACATCAGTGTTATCCAGTGGATAAATATTGTAATTGCTCTCGATACCTTGAAGATGTAGTATAGATGTTGTTTTAAATGCCATTTCTAAACAATGAGGAATCGATGCGAAATAACACACAATCACCATCGTGGGGGTGGACACAATATCAATAACATTCATTGAGATGTTATTTAAATGTTTTACATATAAAGACGGTAAATGTTTATTAAGTTTGATCCCGTCCTCGAGATAGAACCTCTACCCCGGGGATCATGAAATTTACAATTTTGGTAGTCCTTCCTGCTCAACATGACCATACCATTTATTATTTTCTCACAGATGTACGATTATAAAGAAGATGTTTAAAAGAAATAATTATATAGGGAAGTCTTTTAAATGGTAAGTCAATAATCACTATGATAAAGACGATATTTCAAAAAAAAATTAAATGGTCCATTTGTGACAGTTTTGACCCACACTTAAGGCTATAGGGGTGTGGAAATCCTGAAATTTGCAATTTACTTCACCACTGTCCCAAAGACGTTTCATACCAAATTTGAAAAAAAAATGGAATGGTAGTTATCAAAAAGTTAATGTTCAAGTGTTAACGGACGACGGACGCAGATGGATAGCAACAAGTCACCCGAGTGACACAGGTGACCAAAATATATGAACATAATTAATTAATTATAATTTTTATTATCAAACTTTGCTGTATGTTTACAGAATACTCCGAAGTAAAGATCTACATTTAATTTTATATTATTCTATACTGAAAACGTTCGACATACATTTTAGGAAATTCAGTATGTTATAAACAATGTATGCAACTAATTGAATGCATGAATTGATAGCCATAATTAAGAGGGAAACCTATTCACTCCAATTCTTGATCTTCCTTTCTAACAAGAAATTACCCGCTGGACTCTTTGTTCCTGGCGGAAGTAACGCTAAATACACGGGCGTATCAGCGCCTTGGTCGATAGTCTTATGACCTTTGTGTGATGTCATATCTGTGTCGACGTAACCAGGACAGCAGGAATTGATGATGATGTCTTCCCTCGGGTCCATTGATAGCTGGCGGTGCTGAATTTCGGACAGGACTGACACGCCAACCTTTGACATACCATACTCGTCGTTAGAATATCCCTTACTCTCATGGTTTCCATTCTTTGCTGCTTGGATAAAATCGTTCATCAAATTTGACAGTTCGTCAGTCGTTATTTTCTTGTTGAGGAATTTTTCTTTTACCTCTTTGCTACATTTCTTAATTGTAAAAGTGCTGGCCATACTTGACACGTTGACAACCCTCGCATGCGGTCTGAGAAGAGGAAGCAGAACTTTGCAAACTGCAAGAGTTCCAAAGTAATTCGTGAGGTTCGTAACCTCAGCTTGCTCTGCAAATGGAGCCGTTGATGATTGCTTGTAAGCTATTCCAGCATTGTTGACAAGTACGTCCAAACCTCCATAATTGCTTTTCAGAAAATCTCGGAGACGATCAATGCTAGCTTGGTCGGTGATGTCAAGCTGGTGGAACTTTGGAGATAATCCCTCTGAGTTTAAGCTCTTGATGGCCTCTTGACCTAACTCCTCCTTCCTAGCAGTGAGGTACACATCACCGTCAAACTGTTTACACAGTCCCCGAACAATGGCGAACCCTATCCCCTTGTTAGATCCCGTCACCTGGAAAAGTTAGTGACAGTGTATATATATATATATATATATATATATATATATATATATGTGTGTGTGTGTGTGTGTGTGTGTGTGTGTGTGTGTGTGTGTGTGGATTTAACAAATTTAATTGTGTCATACCTATACTGTTTCACTGCAATAATTTTCTTATAAAAGCACCGACCTTTCACCTTATGTTTACAAAATATAAAGAATGATTGTTTACATGTAGGTTGTTTGTTCTAATATATAGGGAATATATAAACAATTTTAACAACACGGGGTATATCTACATGACTGGCTTCGCTGCTACATAAAATCATCCCATGATTCTATTGTTTATATACCGTCACTATAGAAACGATTTGGACCTTTATTCCTTATACAAAATAATTTTGGTATACTTAGTCAGTAGATGTGCGTTGTTACGTCATTTTTGTCTATGGAGAAGTTTATAGCCAATCCATTAGTTTGTGTAGTCGAAAAAATGACTATTATATCTTTATAGTAGCATTATTAATATTTCCATGGTATGGTAGATCAAGAAGTTTAAATATACAAGTTGAACTTCTTGAAGTTGCTAAATGTTGTCTTTCAAATGAAATATTGTTTGAGGATTGCTAACTGCTATATCCGGATTGCTAATTGCTAAATTACAGTTGCTACATGTTTGATTCTCAGTCAAATTAAATTGGTTTTTACGTGAGGTAACCATTATGGACAATAATGTGCAAAGTTATGACTGTAGTGTTATTGAGGTGTTACTGAGATACACATTATCACTAGAAGAACGTTGAGATACGGACTTTTTACAAATTTACAGTGTAAACCATATGAATTATACTACATGTTTACGGTCAACTATGAAAGCCATTTAAAACCCTCATTTTGGCATTAAACAATTTCAAATTGATAGACAGTAATTTACAATCAATACCCGATGAACTCGAAATAAAGTATACTACAAAATTGTCTGCTTCATATTTGGATATTTTACTTCATATTGACTCTAATGGCAGACTGACAACTACATTATATGACAAGCGTGATGACTTCAACTTTGCAATCATCAACTTTCCATATCTATGTAGTAATATACCACTTTCTCCTGCTTATGGTGTGTATATCTCCCAATTCATTCGATACGCGAGAGCATGCCATGCGTATAAGAAGTTTTTAAAGCAAGGTCAACTACTGACAAAAAATTGATGTTGCAGGTTATAACGAATCTCGTTTGAAGTTATCATTTCGCAAATTTTACGGTCGCTATAATGACCTTGTTTGCGATTACAAAGTGTCTCTGGGACATATGTTGAATAATTTGTTTCATACCGTTTGTTAGACTGTCATTTTTTTAATACTAACTTTGACTACGGATAATCCCGTTTATCTAATTTCGACTATAGGCTCACGGCGGGTGTGACAGGTCAGCAGAGGATGCTTACTCCTCCATGGCACCTGATCCTACTTTCGCTTTGTCGGATGTCCGTACTGCCCTACACTCGAACTTGTATATGTCTTGGGGATTTATGATTACGATTTACACATTGTTTACTTCGTCATTCAATATGTATTAATTAACAAAGAGTAAATTTGGCAATCCTTATTCATCATTTGATCATTTGCAATTCGAATTTAGCATTGACGAAATGGCTGGGATTGCTGCATGGTTACAACTGGCGTGTCAGTCTTCGATTTTCCACAGTTTTTATACCAACCATGTAGAGTAACCCTATTCGAATTTTCATTGAACATGCTATTGTATATGAACATTGAAAGTTTGCTTACTTATATTTGTATCAAAATTATAAGATATTTTTATATCTTAAGTTTAGATTTGTAATTCTTATCCAAAAATTCACAACAGAAAGTTGTTACAACTTTAAGTAGTTTAGATAACAGACGACAATGAAAAGATCGAGATAGATGTTTAATACTGCACAGGTTTCCAGCACACAAGTTTCCAAACTGTTAAAATAGCAGCAAGTAGATAAGAACACACTGGAATATCAAAACCGTTTTTAAAAAGTAGCTGGATAATGTGAGATTCTACAAATAAAGGTATTTTGATCATGACATTAAAATTGTCAAATGTAACATTTTTTTATGAGTCCTGTAGTAATTAATGTATTGTGACTTACCACAGCTACCTTCTTCGACATGATACTTGCAACAAAAGACTTATCTATACTTCACAGTTACTGATATCAAAGTAAGAGACGTGTAAAAATTTAGGACGTCTTTTTAGTCAAGTAATACGATACCCCAATACAGGCATTATTGGTAAGGGTTGATGTATGCGAGGGGCCGGGACACATTGCTGTGAAGGAATGGAGTGACACGAGTACATTGGCGCACTTAAAATCCACCTTTATTTGGGAAACTATTCAAAATTTTCTTTGTAATAGATACATGATATCAATATTTAAATGATATTCTTTACGTTTTTGTCTTCATATATAAGTTATGAGACTATGTTAAGATACTGTTTTTAATCTTATACATTTCGACGAAAAGGCCAAGATAACTAACAGTATTCAATCTCGTAATTCCTATAGAAAATACGATTCAGAGAAATGGGCAAACACGGACCCCTGCTCATACCAGAGGTGTAATCAGGTGCCTAGGAGGACTAAGCATCTCCTGTCAACTGGTCATACCTGTCCTTGTGGCACAGTGAGTAGAGCGTCTGTCTTTAAACGGAAGAATCACACAGGTGTGTGTTTGAATCCCGGTGTGTGTAGTTATTTTTCGTAATAAAATACTTTGATATATTTTGCGTTTCATTCTTACAAATTTTATATGGAAAGAGGGTAGTTATAATAGAATAAAATGAATTCAAGTGGACAGAATACTTAGTAATCCCTTCGTTATTTGAAACCCTCCATTCCTGAAAAGCAATGGAACGTTCGAGCAAAAGAATGACGTCACGGGTGCATTTTAAGGTTAAGGAGGAAACCTACACCGTGATAATGGCTTACAGCCTTTTAAAACTTGGATGAAAATGTCAATATCAACAGTACATGTATATTTCTTTTAAATCAAATCGCAGGGTAGCTGAGTAAGTTTACTGCTGATCTGTAATTCGTACATTTGAATCTTAATGTACATAACAGGGGTTTTCTTTTTTTCCCTCATTACTTTCCACGAAAGCTGCATTTTTTCACTAATCAAGTTTTCAATTTGAACATATTATTGTACACATCTTCTACTTTCCACCCATGTCAGATTTCTCTGTTGTCTTATTCCTCCCTAAAGATAATTATGTTTTACAAGTCTTACACAATTTATTTAAAGACTTGAAAACCCTGGATGAATTAATCTTCAAAGAGAAAAAAATATAATCTTAAGCTTTTTTGTATTTTGGGTATTACAAGAGGTACAACAGTCTTGTTTAAAGTCAGCATTTCGCAAATTCTATGTTAATTATAACGATCTAATTTACCAATACAACCTGACTTTGGGTCAAATGCTGTCTGAAGTGTTGCTACTACTTTACACACTGATTTTGACTACGGATTACTCCGATAATTTGAACAAGATACAGACTAAATAAGTGGACACGGCGAGTGTGACCGGTCGACAGGGAATGCTTACTCCTCTTATGCATCTGATCTCTCCTCTGGTATGTCCAGGGGTCCATGTATGCCCAACTCTTTAGTTTGTATTCTTTATCGGAATTATGAGATTGATCACTGTTCGTTATCTTCACCTTTTCATTATGGAAGTAACGGAGGTTTCCATTGTTTCCGTGATACAACCACATTGGGTGTTTCTTATATTCATACATGAATTTTCTTATTCAACTTGGTTTTTAAAATGAGATACTGTCGCAAAAAAGTATGAAGTCCCGAAAGGACTATTTGTTTAAATGAAATAGTGCGTTATCAAATATAGTGTTGGCATGAGGGAGTGTTGTATGGCAATGCGCTAATGAACTTTCATAAATGTCTCTACTGAGTCATCATAACCATCAGTTAAACAGGGTAAATGTAAATCTTTCTCAGAACACGAATCGATTATTGAGTACAAATCGGAGGACTTTTGAAACTTGCCGTATAAAAGTTCGCACGAATCATTGATAAATGCACCTGGACGAGAGAATGAATGTTGTGTGTATAAGCTAATTAATTCCTATATATACTTTATTTCCTTCCATGCGAGACTGATGTATTTACATTGATATAAACACAAATACACATAACATAAAAGTACATATACTTAATAAAGTTCACGTAAGCCTTTCTTGAGCACAGTTGTATTGCCATCGTCTTAGAATTAGGGAACTAACAGCAGCAAATATACACATTGACTACACCTTTCTGACCCAAGATTACGTACTGGCACACTTCTCTACTACCTATCTACCTGTATAATACATGTATAAACAACCTTGATATCCTATTACATAATTCAAGGTTGTCTCTGGCGCGTGATGAAATATCGACCATTCAACGTGATCAATACAAAATATAATCTTATAATGATATCAATAGATCAAAACACTGAAAGTTCATAGGTGTTGGGGGGGGGGGGGGCTTAGCGCCCCACCCACCACACTTTTTTGCAAAGATGTGATGGTTACATATCCCTAGCTACTTTAAATTGTCGCTCAGTGGTGAACAAAACGGTAGCAATCAACGATTACATTGTCTCCAACGATATTGACCTTATAGCCCTTACAGAAACGTGGCTTGGAAGCGAAATTGACAATGTTATTTTATCCGAACTTACACCTGAGGGATACACTGTTTTACAAAAGCCAAGAAAACACCGGGGAGGTGGTTTGGCAGTAATTCATAAAAAGCATATTTCATGTTGTAACAAACCTATTCCCACCGACTTTCATTTCACTCATTTTGAACACTTGGAGTGTACAGTTGCCTCATCAAATAACCATGTGAGGTTATGTGTAATCTAGCGCCCACCAGCTTCTAAATCCAACGGATTCAAGAACACTGTGTTTTTTGAGGAGTGGTCATGCTACCTTGACCATCTTGTTATCATTCCCGAGGAATTGATAATAACAGGTGATTTTAACTTCCACTTGGATGATCCAAACAACATTGATGCAGGAAGGTTTCAGAGAATTTTGGATGGGCATGGGTTGTCGCAGCACGTGGAAGGAGCTACTCATGTCCTTGGTCACACCTTGGACTTGATTATCACGCGAAACAGTAGTCACAGCCTTAGTAGTGTGCCTACAATCAAAGACCCTGCTCTTTGTGATAACAACGGCAACGCTGGAGGTGACCATTTTGCCGTAAGCGTTCAGTTACAGATATCCAAACCGTTAAAAGAATGCAAAACCATAACTTTCCGCAAACTCCGTAAGATCGATATATCAAAATTTAGGAATGACTTAACATCATTGGACAAGCTTCATGTTCTTGACAGGTCCTTGGAAGTACTAGTTAAATGTTATGATCAGGAATTACGCACTCTCTTGGACCAACATGCTCCTGAGAAATCCAAAACTGTAACATCTCATCCAAACACTCCATGGTATACTGATGAACTTCGATTGGCAAAGCGCGAAAAACGTCGTGCAGAGAGACTCATGCGAGAAACTGGACTTACTGTTCATAAAGAAATGTTCAAGAGCAAATTTTTAGAGTCGGGTAGATTGCTACTGTCGGCCAAAAAGAACTACTTCTCTGAAAAGATCACAGAGATCGGCAGCGCCCAGAAACAACTTTACAAAATAGCAAACAATCTTTTAGGCAAAGACTGTGGTCCAATTTTTCCCACTCATGACAACAAGGAGGAAATGGCAAACGAATTCGGAAGATTTTTCATCGGGAAAATATCCACCATCCGTAACCAGCTGGCTATTTCAAAGAAAAACCTCGGACTGGATGAGTTATGCGCTGACACGGCATTTTGTGGACAACCATTAGATTGTTTCTCACTAACAACTGAAACTGAGGTTCGCAAATTAATCATGTGCTCAGCTTCTAAGTCCTGTGAATTAGACCCAATACCTACACATATTCTTAAACTATCTATTGACGTCCTACTACCAACTATTACAACTATCATCAACAAGTCTCTCTCAAATTCATCAGTGCCATCCTCTTTCAAAGAAGCTGTAGTCCGCCCGTTGCTAAAAAAGCAGGGACTCGACCATGAGGTTTTGAAGAACTACCGCCCAGTTTCCAACCTTTCCTTCATATCCAAAATCCTGGAAAAGGTGGTCAATGCACGACTGGAGCATCATCTTGTGTTAAACAATCTGCAAGATACATACCAGTCTGCTTATCGGGTATATCACTCTACAGAGACGGCTCTGTTGAAGGTACACCATGATATTGTGACAGCACTAGACTCCAACTCATGCGCTGTTCTTTTGATGTTGGACCTGTCGGCTGCTTTTGATGTGATTGACCATTCTATCCTTGTTAAGCGTCTTAAATTTTCCTATGGAATTGGTGGCGATGCTCTGATTTGGATAGAATCTTATCTCAACAATAGATATCAGCGAGTTGCGGTGCTTTCATCTGTGTCGGCCGATTTTCAACTTAATTATGGTGTACCACAGGGGTCAGTCCTAGGACCAAAGCTCTACTGTATGTTCTCCAAACCCATATGCGAGATTTGCCGCAGGCACGGAATGTCTTTCCATAGCTATGCTGATGACACTCAAGTATATATGGTTATCAAACCAAGCTTGACATGGGACACTATAGCGGGTAGACTTGAGGCATGCCTATCTGATATCAGCGATTGGATGAAGACCAATATGCTTAAATTGAATCAAGACAAAACAGAACTTATTATCTTTTCTCCAAAAAACAGACCTGGTGCGTTTGAAAACTTCAGAATAAATTTTGATGGTCAGATTATTGATGCAACTTCTTGCGTTAGAAACCTGGGAGTGCTCTTTGATCGGACTCTGACTTTGGATGACCATATTAGTTCAATTTCAAAACAGTGTTTCTACCAACTTCGAAATATTGGTCGAATTCGTAAACTCATTTCGGAAAATGCTTGCAAAACGCTAGTGTGTTCCCTTGTCACATCAAGGCTTGATTATGGGAACGCATTGCTGTATGGTTTGAGTTCGGGCTCCCTGTCAAAGCTACAGAGAATTCAAAATACAGCTGCCAGAATAATAACAAGAACCAAGAAGCATGATCATATCACTCCGGTGCTGATTGGTCTTCATTGGCTACCAGTGGAATTTCGAATTCAATACAAACTTGTTTTGACTGTCTTCAAGGCGTTGCAAGAGAAGTCACCAGCATACATTCAGAACCTTGTTGATGTATATATTCCATCGAGATCGCTTCGATCAGAGAATTCGAAATTTCTGGTGACGCCCAAGGCACGTACCAAATTTTATGGAAATCGGCGTTTCGATGTCAGTACAGCTGCACTGTGGAACAGACTGCCAGCCGTTTTAAGGCTCGAAGACAACCTGGCCAGTTTTAAAAAGTTACTTAAGACGCATCGTTTTAAATTAGCTTTTTTTAACTGACCCTTTCATCAATTTAATATTTAGATCTTGATCTGTGCTGAACATGTTTTTCGAATATTTTAATCACTGTTTAACCCATTCTATATCTAAACCCCCTTTTATATTTTGTATGCCCATATTATTTTCAATTAATTTTAGTTGTGTATATTCATTGTGCAGTTTCAAATAATTATGTAAAGCGCTTTAGAGTAATTTAATTATATTTAGCGCTATATAAATGTTTTAATAATAATAATATGATTCCGACGCCTATGAAGTTTGGTTACTTGTCTACATCACATACATTTGGAATTCAACACTGTCGGTGGACAGATGTTTAGGAGAATTTGATAAAAAGAATTATTCTACTTTGATAAGATTTTTAAATTGATTAAAATGTAGTTGGTAAAAAACTCTGGATATGTCCTGATCAATGATTGATATTTATTTCATTTTTTTTTCATATTTGAATGAAAAAGTATGAATGTCATGTCTTTTGATGTAATCATATGTATGATAAGGAAATTTACTATGCCATGATAGATCAGGGTCACAGAAGGGTTTTTTTTCAATGATAATTTAACAATTCTGTTAAGGTCACATTATTTCACATTCTTACATGTAATTTACTTTGACAGCAGCAACAACTTACTTCAAAAGCAATGTTTCGTCAAGAAATGAAATCCGAAAGTGTGCAATCATTAATAGAAAAATTCGTGTAATGAATTGTACAGTGTTGACTCTATATGTACAGTGAGTTGTGCAATGTTGACTGTAAATGTACAGTGAGCTGTACAATGATGACTATATGAATAGTGAGTTATACAAGGTTGACTACAAATGTACAGTGAGATGTATAATGTTGACTGTATCTGTACAGTGAGTTGTACAAGGTTCACTCTATATGTACAGTGAGTTGTATAATGTTGACTGTATCTGTACAGTGAGTGTTTGTAGACTTCTTCCCCAGAATGGTGCCACAAAGTTTTAAAAGGAGATATATAGAATAAATCTTTAAAATTCTACTCAAGAATATCAGGGCCATTATGACTCATGAACATTAATATGTAAGCATTTCCAGGTAGTGCAGATTCAAATTGTGGTACCTGGGAGTGGGGGGAGACCAGAATAGGGGATCGAAGTTTTAAAAGGGGATATATATAGGATAAATCTTTAAAATGTGTCTAAGAACAAGAGAGCCATGAATACTAATATTAACATGTAGACATTGCAGACTGAAGTATGTTCAAATCATGATGAACAGATGGGTGGGGGACTAAGACAGGGCCACAACAGAGGATCAGAGTTTATATAGGAATATATAAGAGAAACATCTTTGAAAATTTCATACCATGGCTTTTTATGTTGTGACATTGTATCATGGTTATATAGTAACCCTATGGGACTAGGTTGGGGACGATATGGTGTCAAAATATTTCATGGGAATAATGATTGAAAAAAATATTTTAAAATTCACAATGACTGAACAATAGTATGCAGGCCAACCATTCGAAATAAATACACATATCTTTTAAATGTTTTCAAAGGTCAATTTATATTTCGTATCCGCAACTTACATCTCTCTCTCTCTCTCGTTAACATTATGTCGAATACTGCTTCCCTTGTTATGTCGAACGTTTTCTTATACCAACTGTTGGGTGGTTCTCCACATACTAATTTGCACTGTGGATTACTCCGCTTACCTGATAAAGATATAGGACTTGAGACGGATGTGACCTGTCGACAGCGGATTATTGCTCCTCTAAGACACCTGATCTCACCTCTGAGGTGCCCACAGGAGTCCGTGTTTGCGCTACTGTTATTCTTTATGAGAATTATGAGATAGATCACTGATATCTTCAGTTATTCATCAACCACATTTGTGTGTTATCCAGTGGATAAATATTGTAATTGCTCTCGATAACTTGAAGATGTAGTATAGATGTTGTGTTAAATGCCATTTCTAAACAATGAGGAATCGATGCGAAATAACACACAATCACCATCGTGGGGGTGGACACAGTAAAGGGAGAATGAGGAGTAGAGAAGTGAATCCTTTGACCACCCATCTCCGTCAATTACTAACACACCATTCTGCACTTAAAGGGATGTCGCCCAATTCATGGGGGGACCTTATAATGTTCGTTGTATCTGAAGGCAAATCCATTGTTCGTTTGCCTCGTCTAAAGAAGGCGAGTAGAATGTGCACTTGCTAAATAGATAGGACCATTTACTAAACAAGAGGCCCACAGGTATTATCGGTCACTAGAGTTATAGTTAAAAGTATCACTAGTCCCAATGGCTATGAAATCTCTATAATAAGTTTCCTGTTCTGCATATCTAAGCTACATTCTAATGTTCAGAAACAGTACAAACCAAGATGTTTTCTTTAAATACAGATGCACCCGAAAGTGCACATGCTGCTGAAAAACAACTTCACACAATATACAGTTGTATTAACGTTATATATACGACTAGTTTGGACCCACCATAGAGTCGGAACGTTGTAGTTGCGAAATTCACAAATTTGGTACACCTCTTTCTGCTTTTCCTAAATATGCATTTAGTTTTTTATGAAATATCACCAAAACTAAAAGGGAAGTCTTTTAAATGGTAAGTCAATAATCACTATGATAAAGACGATATTTCAAAAAAAAATTAAATGGTCCATTTGTGACAGTTTTGACCCACACCTAAGGCTATAGGGGTGTGGAAATCTTGAAATTTGCAATTTACGTCACCACTGTCCCAAAGACGTTTCATACCAAATTTGAAAAAAAATTGGAACGGTAATTATCAAAAAGTTAATAATGTTCAAGTGTTAACGGACGACGGACGCAGATGAATAGCAGTAAGTCACCCGAGTGACTCAGATGACCAAAATACATAAACATAATTAATTAATTATCATTTTTATTATCAAACTTTGCTGTATGTTTACAGAATACTCCGAAGGAAAGATATACATTTAATTCTATATTATTCTATACTGAAAACGTTCGACATGCATTTTAGGAAATTCAGTATGTTATAAACAATGTATGCAACATATACTACACTGTTATTGAATGCATGAATTAATAGCCATAATTAAGAGGGAAATCTATTCACTCCAATTCTTGATCTTTCTTTCTGACAAGAAATTACCCGCTGGACTCTTTGTTCCTGGCGGAAGTAACGCTAAATACACGGGCGTATCAGCGCCTTGGTCGATAGTCTTATGACCTTTGTGTGATGTCATATCTGTGTCGACGTAACCAGGACAGCAGGAATTGACGATGATGTCTTCCCTCGGGTCCGTTGATAGCTGGCGGTGCTGAATTTCAGACAAGACTGACACGCCAATCTTTGACATACCATAAGCGCCATCTGGATATCCCTTGCTCACATGGTTTCCATTCTTTGCTGCCTGGATAAAATCATTCATCAAATTTGACAGTTCGTCAGTCGTTATTTTCTTGTTGAGGAATTTTTCTTTTACCTCTTTGCTACATTTCTTAATTGTAAATGTGCTGACCATACTTGACACGTTGACAACCCTCGCATGCGGTCTGAGAAGAGGAAACAGAGCTTTGCAAACTGCAAGAGTTCCAAAGTAATTCGTGAGGTTCGTAACCTCAGCTTGCTCTGCAAATGGAGCCGTTGATGATTGCTTGTAAGCTATTCCAGCATTGTTGACAAGTACGTCCAAACCTCCATAATTGCTTTTCAGAAAATCTCGGAGACGATCAATGCTAGCTTGGTCGGTGATGTCAAGCTGGTGGAACTTTGGAGATAATCCCTCTGAGTTTAAGGTCTTGATGGCCTCTTGACCTAACTCCTCCTTCCTAGCAGTGACGTACACATCACCGTCAAACTGTTTACACAGTCCCCGAACAATGGCGAACCCTATCCCCTTGTTAGATCCCGTCACCTGGAAAAGTTAGTGACAGTATATATATATATATATATATATGTGTGTGTGTGTGTGTGTGTGTGTGTGTGTGTGTGTGTGTGTGTACATTTAGCAAATTTAGTTGTGTCATACCTATCCTGTTTCACTGCAATGCATTTTCTAATAAAATCAACGACATTTTTCAAAACATAAAGAATGATTGCTTACATGAAGGTTGTTTGTTCTGCTATTTAGAGAATATATAGATAACCTTAATAACACGAGGTATTTCTCCATAATTCTCGTGTTTATATACCATCACAATACAAACGATTTACACCTCTATTCCTTATACAAAATATTTTGGTATACTTAGTAAGTAGATGTGCGTTGATACGTCATTTTTATCTGTCGAGAAGTTTATAGCCAATTCGTTAGTTTGTCTAGTCGAAAATGACTATTATATCTTTATCTTAGAATTATTAATATTTCCATAGTATGGTATATTGAGAAGTTTAAATATATAATTTAAACTTCATGAAGTTCCTAAATGTTGTCTTTCAAATTAAATATCGTTTGAGCATTGCTAGCTGCTAATTGCTAAAATACAGTTGCTACATGTTTGATTCGCTGTTGAATTAAATGAGTTTTCACGTGAGGTAACCATTATGGACATTAATGTGCAAAGTCAAGACTGTTGTCACTAAGGTACACGTTATCACTAGAAGAATGTTGAGATACTGGCTTTTTACAAATTTAAAGTACAGCCCATTTAACATTGATGTGGAACTTTCCTTTGTTTTATGTGCTATATTATGTTTTATGCATATTGTAAAGCATTTATAATAATAGTTATAATGTTAGATAATGCGCTATATAAATACTTTGTAATAATAATAATAATCATTATAATAATAATAAAGCATAAATGATATAAATTGTAGTACAACTATGAAAGCCATCTAAAACCCTCATTTTGGCATAAAACAATTTCAACTTGACAGACCGTAATTCATAATCAATACTCTGTATGTATTAATTAACAAAAAGTAAATTTGGCAATCCTTATTCATCATTTGATGATTTGCAATTCGAATTTAGCATTGACGAAATGGTTGGGATTGCTGCATGGTTACAACTGGCGTGTCAGTTTTCGATTTTCCACAGGTTTTTTTTATACCAACCATATAGAGTAACCCTATTCGAATTTTCATTGAACATGCTATTGTATATGAACATTGAAAGTTTGTTTACTTACATTTGTATCAACATTATAAGACATTTTTATATCTTAAGTTTAGATTTGTAATTCTTATCCAAAAATTCAAAACAGAAAGTTGTTACAACTTTAAGTAGTTTAGATAACAGATGACAATTAAAAGATCGAGATAGATGTTTTATATACTGCACAGGTTTCCAGCACACAAGTTTCCAAACTGTTAAAATAGCTGGAAGTAGGTAAAACACCTTGAAATATCAAAACCGTTTTTAAAAAGTAGCTTGATAATGTCAGACTGTACAAATAAAGGTATTTTGATCATGACATTAAAATAGTTAGATGTAACATTTTTTTATGATTCCTGTAGTAATTAATGTATTGTGACTTACCACAGCTACCTTCTTCGACATGATACTTGCAACAATAGACTTATCTATACAACCTGTAAGGATCCGGGTTGTTAGAATAGATCCTCAGTACTCCTTGCTTGTTGTAAAAGGCAACTAAATTTTGATGAGACCGCAAAAACCGAGGTCACATGTCACAGCAGGTGTGGCATCAAGTAATAAAGTAAGAATCTACATATAAAGAATTCGCAAAGAAATGTATACTGAAATGATTTAATATCCTTCTTTCAAGTTAAATGCGGTCTTTCGGATTAGACCGCAGAAACCGAGGTCTCATGTCACAGCAGGTGTGACACGATAAAGATCCCTCCCTGCTCAAAGGCCCTGAGAGCCGAGCATAGGCCTAAATTTTGCAGCCCTTTACTGACAATGGTGACGTCTCCATATGAGTGAAAAATTCTCGAGCGGGACGCTAAAGAATATATAATCAAGCAATCTTATCTATACTTCACATTTACTGATATCAAGGTAAGAGACGTGTAAAGATTTAGGACATGACCCCTTGGTGAAGTCGTACGATACCCCAATACAGGCATTATTGGTAAAGGTTAATATACGTTAGGGGTCGAGGCACATTGCTTTTATGAACGAAGTGACAGGAGTTCATTTACTGGTTAAAATCCACCTTTATTGGGGAAACTTTTTTTTTAAACTTTCTTTGTAGTAGTTACATGATATCAAGATTTAAATGTTATTCTTTGCTTTTTTTCTTTATATATAATGTATAAGACTATGTTAAGATACCGTTTTTCATCTTCTGCATTTCGACTAACTGCACTAGCAGCTCAGTGATAGAGCGTCTGTCTTTAAAAGGGAAAATCACACAGGTGTGTTTTAATCCGGGTGTGTGTATGGATTTTTCGTAATAAAATACTTTTGATATATTTTGCGTTTCATTCTTACAAATTTCATATGGAATGATGGTAGTTATAACAGAACAAAATGATATTTAAGTGCACAGGTTTCCCCAGCACTCAAGCAATGGAGCGTTCGAGCAAAAGAATGACGTCACGGGTGCATTTTAAGGTTAAGGAGGAAACCTACACCGTGATAATGGCCGACAGCCTTTTAAAACTTGAATGAAAATGTCAATATCAACAGTACATGTATATTTCTTTTAAATCAAATCGCAGGGTAGCTGAGTAAGTTTACTGCTGATCTGTAATTCGTGCATTTGAATCTTAATGTACATAACAGGAGGGATTTTAATTTTTTCCTCATTACTTTCCACTAAAACTGTATTTTTTTTTTCAGTAATCAAGTATTCAATTTCAAAATATTATTGTACATATCTTCTACTTTCCATTCATATCAGATTTCTTTGTTGTCTTATTCCTTCTTAAAGATAATTATATTTTACAAGTCTTACACAATTTATTTAAAGACTTGAAAACTGGACGAATTAATTTTCAAAGAGCAAAAAATATCATCTTAAGCTTGTGTGTATTATGGGAATTCCAGGAGATACAACAGTCTTGTTTAAAGTCAGCATTTCGCACATTTTATGTTAATTATAACGATCTAATTTATCAATACAACCTGACTTTGGGTCAAATGCTGTCTGAAGTGCTGCTACTACTTTACACACTGATTTTGACTACAGATTACTCCGATAATCTAAACAAGATACAGACTAAATAAGTGCTCACGGCGAGTGTGACCGGTCGACAGGGGGTGCTTACTCTTCCTAGGCATCTGATTTCACCTATATATGTATATCCAGGGGTCCATGTATGCGCAACTCTTTAGTTTGTATTCTTTATCGGAATTATGAGATTGATCACTGTTCGTTATCTCCACCTTTTCATTATGGAAGTACAGAGGTTTCCATTGTTTCCATGATACAACCACATTGGGTGTTTCTTATATTTATACATGAATTTTCTTGTTAAAATGAAATGGTGCATCATTAAATATAGTGTTGGCACGAGGGAGTGTTGTATGACAATGCGCTAATGAACTTTCAAAAATGGCTCTAATGGGTCACCATAACCATCAGTTAAACAGGGTAAATGTAAATCTTTCTCTGAACACGAATCGATTATTGAGTACAAATCGGAGGACTTTTAAAAATTGCCGTATAAAAGCACGAATCATTGATAAATGCACCTGGACGAGAGAATGAGTGTTGTATCTTTAAGTTGATTAATTAAGGAATGCACTTTATTTCCTTCCATATGAACACGATGTATTTGCATTGATATAAACATAAATACACATAACATAAAAGTACATGTACTTAATAAAGTTCACTAACATTACAGCTGGTAAAAAAGAGAAATTGTAACGGTACATAATACGCCCGTCACAAGGTGTTTTACGTAAATATAAGGTAGTACTAGCCACCACCATGCTGTGATGAACCTTTTTTATTTTATCTTATTATTATTTTTTTAATCTATTTAGTTTTCATTACATGCATAATAAGAGGTCTTAGCTTAAAAACTGTGACAAGAGAGAGAAGGACATGCAAGAACTTTGTGTGTAAAATATTTTGGAGAAAATTAAAAAATTGTTGGGCACAAAATCTTTCCATAATGCACATCTTCGAGTTTCGGGCTGATCTATAAAACGTCATACAGGTTTTTCGGTGCAAGAGATATCGGCCCTAACATCTTCCAACACGCAAGCCTCTTCTTAGGCGCCGTTATATTACCATCGTCTTAGAATTAGTGAAATACCAGCAGCAAATATACACATTGACTACACCTTTCTGACCCAAGATTACGTACTGACACACTTCTCTACTACCTATCTACCTGTATAATACATGTATAAACAACCTTGATATCCTATTACATAATTCAAGGTTGTCTCTGGCGCGTGATGAAATATCGACCATTCAACGTGAGCAATACAAAATATAATCTGATAATGATATCAATAGATCAAAACACTGAAAGTTCATAGGTGTTAGGGGGGGGGGGCTTAGCGCCCCACCCACCACACTTTTTTGCAAAGATAGACATATTATAGGCATTGAAAAATTGGGGCTTAGGCAGAAGCGCGCACGCGCGCGCGTGCGTGTGTGTGTTCAGCGTAGAAACTTTTTTGTTGGTTTTGCTGCATCCCCCCTTACCATATGACACATAAATACAATTCGTGTTGGGCAGCCCAGGTTAACTATACGACAAGTTCCAGGGGTTAATACTGACAACCTTGTCTTTATTCCAACTGACAAAACACAGAACGCACGCCCAATCTTAACACTTGTGAAACATCGAGCAGTAAAAAAGTGTACACTCAGGAACATCAACACATCGAACCTAAAACTGGTGCCAAAAATTAAACACCGCATATGTGATGGTTACATATCCCTAGCTACTTTAAATTGTCGCTCAGTGGTGAACAAAACGGTAGCAATCAACGATTACATTGTCTCCAACGATATTGACCTTATAGCCCTTACAGAAACGTGGCTTGGAAGCGAAATTGACAATGTTATTTTATCCGAACTTACACCTGAGGGATACACTGTTTTACAAAAGCCAAGAAAACACCGGGGAGGTGGTTTGGCAGTAATTCATAAAAAGCATATTTCATGTTGTAACAAACCTATTCCCACCGACTTTCATTTCACTCATTTTGAACACTTGGAGTGTACAGTTGCCTCATCAAATAACCATGTGAGGTTATGTGTAATCTACCGCCCACCAGCTTCTAAATCCAACGGATTCAAGAACACTGTGTTTTTTGAGGAGTGGTCATGCTACCTTGACCATCTTGTTATCATTCCCGAGGAATTGATAATAACAGGTGATTTTAACTTCCACTTGGATGATCCAAACAACATTGATGCAGGAAGGTTTCAGAGAATTTTGGATGGGCATGGGTTGTCGCAGCACGTGGAAGGAGCTACTCATGTCCTTGGTCACAACTTGGACTTCATTATCACGCGAAACAGTAGTCACATCCTTAGTAGTGTGCCTACAATCAAAGACCCTGCTCTTTGTGATAACAACGGCAACGCTGGAGGTGACCATTTTGCCGTAAGCGTTCAGTTACAGATATTCAAACCGTTAAAAGAATGCAAAACCATAACTTTCCGCAAACTCCGTAAGATCGATATATCAAAATTTAGAAATGACTTAACATCATTGGACAAGCTTCATGTTCTTGACAGGTCCTTGGAAGTACTAGTTAAATGTTATGATCAGGAATTACGCACTCTCTTGGACCAACATGCTCCTGAGAAATCCAAAACTGTAACATCTCATCCAAACACTCCATGGTATACTGATGAACTTCGATTGGCAAAGCGCGAAAAACGTCATGCAGAGAGACTCATGCGAGAAACTGGACTTACTGTTCATAAAGAAATGTTCAAGAGCAAATCTTTAGAGTCGGGTAGATTGCTACTGTCGGCCAAAAAGAACTACTTCTCTGAAAAGATCACAGAGATCGGCAGCGACCAGAAACAACTTTACAAAATAGCAAACAATCTTTTAGGCAAAGACTGTGGTCCAATTTTTCCCACTCATGACAACAAGGAGGAAATGGCAAACGAATTCGGAAGATTTTTCATCGGGAAAATATCCAGCATCCGTAACCAGCTGGCTATTTCAAAGAAAAATCTCGGACTGGATGAGTTATGCGCTGACACGGCATTTTGTGGACAACCATTAGATTGTTTCTCACTAACAACTGAAACTGAGGTTCGCAAATTAATCATGTGCTCAGCTTCTAAGTCCTGTGAATTAGACCCAATACCTACACATATTCTTAAACTATCTATTGACGTCCTACTACCAACTATTACAACTATCATCAACAAGTCTCTCTCAAATTCATCAGTGCTATCCTCTTTCAAAGAAGCTGTAGTCCGCCCGTTGCTAAACAAACAGGGACTCGACCATGAGGTTTTGAAGAACTACCGCCCAGTTTCCAACCTTTCCTTCATATCCAAAATCCCGGAAAAGGTGGTCAATGCACGACTGGAGCATCATCTTGTGTTAAACAATCTGCAAGATACATACCAGTCTGCTTATCGGGTATATCACTCTACAGAGACGGCTCTGTTGAAGGTACACCATGATATTGTGACAGCACTAGACTCCAACTCATGCGCTGTTCTTTTGATGTTGGACCTGTCGGCTGCTTTTGATGTGATTGACCATTCTATCCTTGTTAAGCGTCTTAAATTTTCCTATGGAATTGGTGGCGATGCTCTGATTTGGATAGAATCTTATCTCAACAATAGATATCAGCGAGTTGCGGTGTTTTCATCTGTGTCGGCCGATTTTCATCTTAATTATGGTGTACCACAGGGGTCAGTCCTAGGACCAAAGCTCTACTGTATGTTCTCCAAACCCATATGCGAGATTTGCCGCAGGCACGGAATGTCTTTCCATAGCTATGCTGATGACACTCAAGTATATATGGTTATCAAACCAAGCTGGACATGGGACACTATAGCGGGTAGACTTGAGGCATGCCTATCTGATATCAGCGATTGGATGAAGACCAATATGCTTAAATTGAATCAAGACAAAACAGAACTTATTATCTTTTCTCCAAAAAAACAGACCTGGTGCGTTTGAAAACTTCAGAATAAATTTTGATGGTCAGATTATTGATGCAACTTCTTGCGTTAGAAACCTGGGAGTGCTCTTTGATCGGACTCTGACTTTGGATGACCATATTAGTTCAATTTCAAAACAGTGTTTCTACCAACTTCGAAATATTGGTCGAATTCGTAAACTCATTTCGGAAAATGCTTGCAAAACGCTAGTGTGTTCCCTTGTCACATCAAGGCTTGATTATGAGAACGCATTGCTGTATGGTTTGAGTTCGGGCTCCCTGTCAAAGCTACAGAGAATTCAAAATACAGCTGCCAGAATAATAACAAGAACCAAGAAGCATGATCATATCACTCCGGTGCTGATTGGTCTTCATTGGCTACCAGTGGAATTTCGAATTCAATACAAACTTGTTTTGACTGTCTTCAAGGCGTTGCAAGAGAAGTCACCAGCATACATTCAGAACCTTGTTGATGTATATATTCCATCAAGATCGCTTCGATCAGAGAATTCGAAATTTCTGGTGACGCCCAAGGCACGTACCAAATTTTATGGAAATCGGCGTTTCGATGTCAGTGCAGCTGCACTGTGGAACAGACTGCCAGCCGTTTTAAGGCTCGAAGACAACCTGGCCAGTTTTAAAAAGTTACTTAAGACGCATCTTTTTAAATTAGTTTTTTTTAACTGATCCTTTCATCAATTTAATATTTAGATCTTAATCTGTGCTGAACATGTTTTTCGAATATTTTAATCACTGTTTAACCCATTCTGTATCTAAACCCCCTTTTATATTTTGTATGCCCATATTATTTTCAATTAATTTTAGTTGTGTATATTCATTGTGCAGTTTCAAATAATTATGTAAATCGCTTTAGAGTAATTTAATTATATTTAGCGCTATATAAATGTTATAATAAGAATAATATGATTCCGACGCCTATGAAGTTTGGTTACTTGTCTACATCACATACATTTGGAATTCAACACTGTCGGTGGACAGATGTTTAGGAGAATTTGATAAAAAGAATTATTCTACTTTGATAAGATTTTTAAATTGATTAAAATGTAGTTGGTAAAAAACTCTGGATATGTCCTGATCAATGATTGATATTTATTTCATTTTTTTTTTTTCATATTTGAATGAAAAAGTATGAATGTCATGTCTTTTGATGTAATCATATGTATGATAAGGAAATTTACTATGCCATGATAGATCAGGGTCACAGAAGGGGTTTTTTTCAATGATAATTTAACAATTCTGTTAAGGTCACATTATTTCACATTCTTACATGTAATTTACTTTGACAGCAGCAACAACTTACTTCAAAAGCAATGTTTCGTCAAGAAATGAAATCCGAAAGTGTGCAATCATTAATAGAAAAATTCGTGTAATGAATTGTACAGTGTTGACTCTATATGTACAGTGAGTTGTGCAATGTTGACTGTATATGTACAGTGAGCTGTACAATGATGACTATATGAATAGTGAGTTATACAAGGTTGACTACAAATGTACAGTGAGATGTATAATGTTGACTGTATCTGTACAGTGAGTTGTACAAGGTTCACTCTATATGTACAGTGAGTTGTATAATGTTGAATGTATCTGTACAGTGAGTGTTTGTAGACTTCTTCCCCAGAATGGTGCCACAAAGTTTTAAAAGGAGATATATAGAATAAATCTTTAAAATTCTACTCAAGAATATCAGGGCCATTATGACTCATGAACATTAATATGTAAGCATTTCCAGGTAGTGCAGATTCAAATTGTGGTACCTGGGAGTGGGGGGAGACCAGAATAGGGGATCGAAGTTTTAAAAGGGGATATATATAGGATAAATCTTTAAAATGTGTCTAAGAACAAGAGAGCCATGAATACTAATATTAACATGTAGACATTGCAGACTGAAGTATGTTCAAATCATGATGAACAGATGGGTGGGGGACTAAGACAGGGCCACAATAGAGGATCAGAGTTTATATAGGAATATATAAGAGAAACATCTTTGAAAATTTCATACCATGGCTTTTTATGTTGTGACATTGTATCATGGTTATATAGTAACCCTATGGGACTAGGTTGGGGACGATATGGTGTCAAAATATTTCATGGGAATAATGATTGAAAAAAATATTTTAAAATTCACAATGACTGAACAATAGTATGCAGGCCAACCATTCGAAATAAATACACATATCTTTTAAATGTTTTCAAAGGTCAATTTATATTTCGTATCCGCAACTTACATCTCTCTCTCTCTCTCGTTAACATTATGTCGAATACTGCTTCCCTTGTTATGTCGAACGTTTTCTTATACCAACTGTTGGGTGGTTCTCCACATACTAATTTGCACTGTGGATTACTCCGCTTACCTGATAAAGATATAGGACTTGAGACGGATGTGACCTGTCGACAGCGGATTATTGCTCCTCTAAGACACCTGATCCCACCTCTGAGGTGCCCACAGGAGTCCGTGTTTGCGCTACTGTTATTCTTTATGAGAATTATGAGATAGATCACTGATATCTTCAGTTATTCATCAACCACATTTGTGTGTTATCCAGTGGATAAATATTGTAATTGCTCTCGATAACTTGAAGATGTAGTATAGATGTTGTGTTAAATGCCATTTCTAAACAATGAGGAATCGATGCGAAATAACACACAATCACCATCGTGGGGGTGGACACAGTAAAGGGAGAATGAGGAGTAGAGAAGTGAATCCTTTGACCACCCATCTCCGTCAATTACTAACACACCATTCTGCACTTAAAGGGATGTCGCCCAATTCATGGGGGGACCTTATAATGTTCGTTGTATCTGAAGGCAAATCCATTGTTCGTTTGCCTCGTCTAAAGAAGGCGAGTAGAATGTGCACTTGCTAAATAGATAGGACCATTTACTAAACAAGAGGCCCACAGGTATTATCGGTCACTAGAGTTATAGTTAAAAGTATCACTAGTCCCAATGGCTATGAAATCTCTATAATAAGTTTCCTGTTCTGCATATCTAAGCTACATTCTAATGTTCAGAAACAGTACAAACCAAGATGTTTTCTTTAAATACAGATGCACCCGAAAGTGCACATGCTGCTGAAAAACAACTTCACACACAATATACAGTTGTATTAACGTTATATATACGACTAGTTTGGACCCACCATAGAGTCGGAACGTTGTAGTTGCGAAATTCACAAATTTGGTACACCTTTCTGCTTTTCCTAAATATGCATTTAGTTTTTTATGAAATATCACCAAAACTAAAAGGGAAGTCTTTTAAATGGTAAGTCAATAATCACTATGATAAAGACGATATTTCAAAAAAAAATTAAATGGTCCATTTGTGACAGTTTTGACCCACACCTAAGGCTATAGGGGTGTGGAAATCTTGAAATTTGCAATTTACGTCACCACTGTCCCAAAGACGTTTCATACCAAATTTGAAAAAAAATTGGAACGGTAATTATCAAAAAGTTAATAATGTTCAAGTGTTAACGGACGACGGACGCAGATGAATAGCAATAAGTCACCCGAGTGACTCAGATGACCAAAATACATGAACATAATTAATTAATTATCATTTTTATTATCAAACTTTGCTGTATGTTTACAGAATACTCCGAAGTAAAGATATACATTTAATTCTATATTATTCTATACTGAAAACGTTCGACATGCATTTTAGGAAATTCAGTATGTTATAAACAATGTATGCAACATATACTACACTGTTATTGAATGCATGAATTAATAGCCATAATTAAGAGGGAAATCTATTCACTCCAATTCTTGATCTTTCTTTCTGACAAGAAATTACCCGCTGGACTCTTTGTTCCTGGCGGAAGTAACGCTAAATACACGGGCGTATCAGCGCCTTGGTCGATAGTCTTATGACCTTTGTGTGATGTCATATCTGTGTCGACGTAACCAGGACAGCAGGAATTGACGATGATGTCTTCCCTCGGGTCCGTTGATAGCTGGCGGTGCTGAATTTCAGACAAGACTGACACGCCAATCTTTGACATACCATAAGCGCCATCTGGATATCCCTTGCTCACATGGTTTCCATTCTTTGCTGCCTGGATAAAATCATTCATCAAATTTGACAGTTCGTCAGTCGTTATTTTCTTGTTGAGGAATTTTTCTTTTACCTCTTTGCTACATTTCTTAATTGTAAATGTGCTGACCATACTTGACACGTTGACAACCCTCGCATGCGGTCTGAGAAGAGGAAACAGAGCTTTGCAAACTGCAAGAGTTCCAAAGTAATTCGTGAGGTTCGTAACCTCAGCTTGCTCTGCAAATGGAGCCGTTGATGATTGCTTGTAAGCTATTCCAGCATTGTTGACAAGTACGTCCAAACCTCCATAATTGCTTTTCAGAAAATCTCGGAGACGATCAATGCTAGCTTGGTCGGTGATGTCAAGCTGGTGGAACTTTGGAGATAATCCCTCTGAGTTTAAGCTCTTGATGGCCTCTTGACCTAACTCCTCCTTCCTAGCAGTGAGGTACACATCACCGTCAAACTGTTTACACAGTCCCCGAACAATGGCGAACCCTATCCCCTTGTTAGATCCCGTCACCTGGAAAAGTTAGTGACAGTATATATATATATATATATATATATATGTGTGTGTGTGTGTGTGTGTGTGTGTGTGTGTGTGTGTGTGTGTGTGTACATTTAGCAAATTTAGTTGTGTCATACCTATCCTGTTTCACTGCAATGCATTTTCTAATAAAATCAACGACCTTTTTCAAAACATAAAGAATGATTGCTTACATGAAGGTTGTTTGTTCTGCTATTTAGAGAATATATAGATAACCTTAATAACACGAGGTATTTCTCCATAATTCTCGTGTTTATATACCATCACAATACAAACGATTTACACCTCTATTCCTTATACAAAATATTTTGGTATACTTAGTAAGTAGATGTGCGTTGTTACGTCATTTTTATCTGTCGAGAAGTTTATAGCCAATTCGTTAGTTTGTCTAGTCGAAAATGACTATTATATCTTTATCTTAGAATTATTAATATTTCCATAGTATGGTATATTGAGAAGTTTAAATATATAAGTTAAACTTCATGAAGTTCCTAAATGTTGTCTTTCAAATTAAATATCGTTTGAGCATTGCTAGCTGCTAATTGCTAAAATACAGTTGCTACATGTTTGATTCGCTGTTGAATTAAATGAGTTTTCACGTGAGGTAACCATTATGGACATTAATGTGCAAAGTCAAGACTATTGTCATTAAGGTACACGTTATCACTAGAAGAATGTTGAGATACTGGCTTTTTACAAATTTAAAGTACAGCCCATTTAACATTGATGTGGAACTTTCCTTTGTTTTATGTGCTATATTATGTTTTATGCATATTGTAAAGCATTTATAATAATAGTTATAATGTTAGATAATGCGCTATATAAATACTTTGTAATAATAATAATAATCATTATAATAATAATAAAGCATAAATGATATAAATTGTAGTACAACTATGAAAGCCATCTAAAACCCTCATTTTGGCATAAAACAATTTCAACTTGACAGACCGTAATTCATAATCAATACTCTGTATGTATTAATTAACAAAAAGTAAATTTGGCAATCCTTATTCATCATTTGATGATTTGCAATTCGAATTTAGCATTGACGAAATGGTTGGGATTGCTGCATGGTTACAACTGGCGTGTCAGTTTTCGATTTTCCACAGGTTTTTTTTATACCAACCATATAGAGTAACCCTATTCGAATTTTCATTGAACATGCTATTGTATATGAACATTGAAAGTTTGTTTACTTACATTTGTATCAACATTATAAGACATTTTTATATCTTAAGTTTAGATTTGTAATTCTTATCCAAAAATTCAAAACAGAAAGTTGTTACAACTTTAAGTAGTTTAGATAACAGATGACAATTAAAAGATCGAGATAGATGTTTTATATACTGCACAGGTTTCCAGCACACAAGTTTCCAATCTGTTAAAATAGCTGGAAGTAGGTAAAACACCTTGAAATATCAAAACCGTTTTTAAAAAGTAGCTTGATAATGTCAGACTGTACAAACAAAGGTATTTTGATCACGACATTAAAATTGTCAAATGTAACATTTTTTTATGAGTCCTGTAGTAATTAGTGTACTTACCACAGCTACCTTCGTCGCCATGATACTTGCAACAATAGACTTATCTATACAACCTGTAAGGATCCGGGTTGTTAGAATAGATCCTCAGTACTCCTTGCTTGTTGTAAAAGGCAACTAAATTTTGATGAGACCGCAAAAACCGAGGTCACATGTCACAGCAGGTGTGGCATCAAGTAATAAAGTAAGAATCTACATATAAAGAATTCGCAAAGAAATGTATACTGAAATGATTTAATATCCTTCTTTCAAGTTAAATGCGGTCTTTCGGATTAGACCGCAGAAACCGAGGTCTCATGTCACAGCAGGTGTGACACGATAAAGATCCCTCCCTGCTCAAAGGCCCTGAGAGCCGAGCATAGGCCTAAATTTTGCAGCCCTTTACTGACAATGGTGACGTCTCCATATGAGTGAAAAATTCTCGAGCGGGACGCTAAAGAATATATAATCAAGCAATCTTATCTATACTTCACATTTACTGATATCAAGGTAAGAGACGTGTAAAGATTTAGGACATGACCCCTTGGTGAAGTCGTACGATACCCCAATACAGGCATTATTGGCAAAGGTTAATATACGTTAGGGGTCGAGGCACATTGCTTTTATGAACGAAGTGACAGGAGTTCATTTATTGGTTAAAATCCACCTTTATTGGGGAAACTTTTTTTTTAAACTTTCTTTGTAGTAGTTACATGATATCAAGATTTAAATGTTATTCTTTGCTTTTTTTCTTTATATATAATGTATAAGACTATGTTAAGATACCGTTTTTCATCTTCTGCATTTCGACTAACTGCACTAGCAGCTCAGTGATAGAGCGTCTGTCTTTAAAAGGGAAAATCACACAGGTGTGTTTTAATCCGGGTGTGTGTATGGATTTTTCGTAATAAAATACTTTTGATATATTTTGCGTTTCATTCTTACAAATTTCATATGGAATGATGGTAGTTATAACAGAACAAAATGATATTTAAGTGCACAGGTTTCCCCAGCACTCAAGCAATGGAGCGTTCGAGCAAAAGAATGACGTCACGGGTGAATTTTAAGGTTAAGGAGGAAACCTACACCGTGATAATGGCCGACAGCCTTTTAAAACTTGAATGAAAATGTCAATATCAACAGTACATGTATATTTCTTTTAAATCAAATCGCAGGGTAGCTGAGTAAGTTTACTGCTGATCTGTAATTCGTGCATTTGAATCTTAATGTACATAACAGGAGGGATTTTAATTTTTTCCTCATTACTTTCCACTAAAACTGTATTTTTTTTTTCAGTAATCAAGTATTCAATTTCAAAATATTATTGTACATATCTTCTACTTTCCATTCATATCAGATTTCTTTGTTGTCTTATTCCTTCTTAAAGATAATTATATTTTACAAGTCTTACACAATTTATTTAAAGACTTGAAAACTGGACGAATTAATTTTCAAAGAGCAAAAAATATCATCTTAAGCTTGTGTGTATTATGGGAATTCCAGGAGATACAACAGTCTTGTTTAAAGTCAGCATTTCGCACATTTTATGTTAATTATAACGATCTAATTTATCAATACAACCTGACTTTGGGTCAAATGCTGTCTGAAGTGCTGCTACTACTTTACACACTGATTTTGACTACAGATTACTCCGATAATCTAAACAAGATACAGACTAAATAAGTGCTCACGGCGAGTGTGACCGGTCGACAGGGGGTGCTTACTCTTCCTAGGCATCTGATTTCACCTATATATGTATATCCAGGGGTCCATGTATGCGCAACTCTTTAGTTTGTATTCTTTATCGGAATTATGAGATTGATCACTGTTCGTTATCTCCACCTTTTCATTATGGAAGTACAGAGGTTTCCATTGTTTCCATGATACAACCACATTGGGTGTTTCTTATATTTATACATGAATTTTCTTGTTAAAATGAAATGGTGCATCATTAAATATAGTGTTGGCACGAGGGAGTGTTGTATGACAATGCGCTAATGAACTTTCAAAAATGGCTCTAATGGGTCACCATAACCATCAGTTAAACAGGGTAAATGTAAATCTTTCTCTGAACACGAATCGATTATTGAGTACAAATCGGAGGACTTTTAAAAATTGCCGTATAAAAGTTCGCACGAATCATTGATAAATGCACCTGGACGAGAGAATGAGTGTTGTATCTTTAAGTTGATTAATTAAGGAATGCACTTTATTTCCTTCCATATGAACACGATGTATTTGCATTGATATAAACATAAATACACATAACATAAAAGTACATGTACTTAATAAAGTTCACTAACATTACAGCTGGTAAAAAAGAGAAATTGTAACGGTACATAATACGCCCGTCACAAGGTGTTTTACGTAAATATAAGGTAGTACTAGCCACCACCATGCTGTGATGTACCTTTTTTATTTTATCTTATTATTATTTTTTTAATCTATTTAGTTTTCATCACATGCATAATAAGAGGTCTTAGCTTAAAAACTGTGACAAGAGAGAGAAGGACATGCAAGAACTTTGTGTGTAAAATATTTTGGAGAAAATTAAAAAATTGTTGGGCACAAAATCTTTCCATAATGCACATCTTCGAGTTTCGGGCTGATCTATAAAACGTCATACAGGTTTTTCGGTGCAAGAGATATCGGCCCTAACATCTTCCAACACGCAAGCCTCTTCTTAGGCGCCGTTATATTACCATCGTCTTAGAATTAGTGAAATACCAGCAGCAAATATACACATTGACTACACCTTTCTGACCCAAGATTACGTACTGGCACACTTTTCTACTACCTATCTACCTGTATAATACATGTATAAACAACCTTGATATCCTATTACATAATTCAAGGTTGTCTCTGGCGCGTGATGAAATATCGACCATTCAACGTGATCAATACAAAATATAATCTTATAATGATATCGAAAGATCAAAACACTGAAAGTTCATAGGCGTCCCCCTTCCCCCCCCTTTTTTTTTGCAAAGATAGACATGATATAGGCATTGAAATTTGGTGATCAGGAAATAGCTTGTGTGTGTGCTCGACGTAGAAACCTTTTTGTTGGTTTAGCCCCCCTCCCCCCTTTCAATTTGCTTCCGATGCCTATAAAGGTTGTTTACTTGTCTACATCACATACATATGTAGTTCAACATTTTATGTTTATTTAGTCTTGTAATTTCTATCCTAAATTTCCTGAAAATTGTTGTAAAAAAATCATATTTTTGAGGAATTTTTAACGATTTTTGATACATGCACCGTATGAGTTTTCCATCATCTTTCAAAATCATGAAAAAACACCCCAAAAAAATACAAAAAAAATACAAAAAAAATCAGAAATGCACATTAAATATCAAAATCGCTGAGAAGAAAGTGGAAAAGATAAGACTAAGAATTAAACCATTATGTACATCTTAATAATGATACCGGGTGCCCCCCCCCCCCCCCCCCCCCCCCAGTTAATTAGTAAGACATTGTGACTTACCACAGCGACCCTCTTCATGATACTTGTTACAAGAGACTGTGTATTATGTGTATTATAGTTGCTGAAAGACTTGTGAAATTCACACTAAAAAGGGTCGTGTTAAGATTTAGGACATGTGGTGGGTAGTTAAGCTTGACGTCAAATATAAAGGCCACTTCTGGTCATTGTGTATTCAGTGCTAGGTTTATTATTGACAAAACTCTCTGGGTTAAATGTAAACAATATTCTCTGTTTAATTTGGAGTATTACAAAATCAGTCGACTAGCTGTACAGTATGCAAGTAACACGACACCGTACACACTGCCATATAAAGTTCCTACTGAAAAGACCCAAAACCCTTTAAGCAAAGTAGGTTAGATAATTTTCTTATATCAGAGACTTTTCTACCTTGTTTAAACAAATGTTCTATTGAACCAAGCTACAGATCAGACCATTCCATGATACTGTTGTCAATTTCTTTTAATGATTTTCATAAAGGATAGGGCTATTGGAAATTTAATAATTCTCTTTTAGGTGATAAAGATTACTTGGATCGTATAAATAATATAATCCAGAAAGTACGGAAACAGTATGCTGTACCAATCTATAATATGGAATCAATCGATAACATTCCAGATAAAGATAAATGATCAGCTATTCTTGGAAACCTTACTGATGGAGATAAGAGGGAAAAGTATATCATACTCGAAGAAAAACAATCTAAGGAGGAAAAAATCTTAATCGAAGAAATAAAATCTTGGATGAACAGGTATCTGAACATGCATCTGAAATCAATTTGGCTAATTTAGAAATCAAAAAACAAAATTTAGAAAAATTAAGACAACATAAATAACAAGGAATGTACATAAGAAGTAGAGCTAAATGGGTAGAAGAGGGGGAGAAACCCACAAATTATTTTTGCTCTTTAGAATCTAGAAATTTTACAAGTAAATTAATCCCCAAGTTAGAAATTGGTGAAGGGAAAATAATTGCAGAACAACATCAAATTTTAAAAGAAACAAAATCTTTTCATGAAAATCTGTATGCTGATTCCAACATTAATGAAAACATTGATGATCTGAATGAGATGTTAGATTTTAATGACATTCCAAAATTAACACACAAAGAGTCTTTGGAACTAGAAGGCAAATTATCATTACAAGAAATCGCTGAAACGCTTAGAAATATGAAATCTAACAAATCACCAGGTTCTGATGGTTTCTCGACTGAATTTTTTATGGTTTTTTGGAAGCAAATGGGTCATTTTATTCTGAGGTCTTTAAGATTTGCTTATGAGAATAAACTTCTATCTGTTACACAGACACATGGGATAATAACTTTGCTTCCAAAAGATGAAAAACCAAACAGTATCTTAAAAACTGGCGCCCAATAACATTATCAAATACAGTCTATAAACTAGGTTCAGGCGCTATTGCCAATAGAGTAAAAAGACATATTAGTAAACTAATAAATAAAGACCAAACTGGGTTCATTAGCAATAGATAAAGGGTGTTAAGAAAGTTCGTTCCATGATTTACAGCATGCCTAAAATTATTTATAAACAACTCATATACAAGTTTATATGTTTTTAATAACCAGACAGTCCACCTTTGTTTTTCAATACATTTTTAATTCTATTTGGCATTGAATGAATCAAAGAAATCAAATGTTTTTGAGGTATCTCCCTCCATGCACGGTGAAGTAGGCGTCGTAATTGGCACATTGTCGTTGGGCGCGGATCCTTGTAGGCCTCGCTGTCCAGAATACTCCATAGATTTTCGATGCAATTTAGGTCTGGGGAATTGCCTGGCCATTCTACTTTGGTAATAAAGTTTGGTAGATTATTTTCACACCAATTCTGTGTTAGCAGGGCAGTGTGAGGGGTCGCTCCATCTTGAACAAATGTGGCGTGTCCTGGATATTGAAGTAACTTTCGTTCGTCGATCCTGCCACTATTTTTCTGTCGATTTAGAGCAGGTTTTAGTTCTTTTTGAAGGATATTGTTCACATAATAATCAGCATTAATAGTTTTGCCGGCTGGAACAATGTGAAGTTTGGATAATCCCTATACTCCCATCGCACCCCATACCATGACTTTAGCGCTCGACTTGACGCAGCTTACATCTGGAACCTCATCTGACTGGGACCCCCATACAACATCGTCCTGTCGGTTCGGAACATGAAACAAATATTTCGTAGATTCATCACTAAAGATGTAGTTTTCCCAGTCTTCAGCCGTCAAATGCTTGTGATCACGAGCAAATTTCAACCTCTTTTGCCTCTGTGTTTTCGTCAATAGTTGATTTCTCGGTCTTTAAATGCCTTCCATTTTTTAACTTTTCGTAAATAATTAAAAACAGTTACATGACTCACATTAAAGCCTGAGTTCTTAAGTTCCTTGCTGCATTTCCTTGTTGATTTTCCTCGTTTGTATTTTATGTTTTCCACTTTTCTCTTCACTACCCCCACTATCTTCGAAGGCCGGCCGGATCTCGGTTGATCGGATAGTTTATTTTGCTCTCGCCTTCGCCTCCACTTTGTTACCCATCGCTCACTTTTACATAGCTGCTTAGCCACATCCTTCACACTTAATCCTGCATCTAATAAAGCCAAAGCTTGAGCTCGTTCATTGATTGTATCAACACTTGTACAGGACGTCTGCTTTTTCACTGAACTCGGCATATTTATTTCATGATGTAATAGACACTTTGTTTACATCACACTATAGTAACACAAGAGAGTGCACATAGGGAAGGATAACTGCTAATATAATGAAAAAAAGTCTATAGAGTTACCAGTAAAAATTTGAAACAAAAACATGTCGTTTTTCAATTTAATTTTTCAAATTTACAAACGGAACGAACTTTCTTAACACCTTTTATATTGGTGAAAATACACGATTGATATATGATATTATGCAGTTTACCGAAGAAGAAGATATTCCTGGACTTTTATTACTATTGGATTTCGAAAAAGCTTTTGACAGCATATCATGAAATTTTATTCAAAGTACGCTACAATATTTTAATTTTGGGCCTTCCATCAAAGAATGGATCAGAATATTTTATCACAACATTACATCTGCAGTTATACAGGGAGGCCATGTCTCTGAATCATTCAGTATAAAACGAGGTTATGGACAAGGTGATCCCCTGTCACCATATATTTTTCTATTTTGTGCTGAGAGTTTAGCACTAATGATAAGGAAAAACAATAATATTAAAGGAATCACTGTTAGAAATACTGAAAAGAAAATATCACAACTGGCAGATGACACATCAATTATACTTGATGGGAGTAGAGAATCCCTCCTGGAAACTGTGGGGACACTGAACAGGTTTTCTGAGCTATCCGGTCTGCATATTAATTGCTCCAAAACCCATGCAATCTGGATAGGGGCTAAAAAAAATTTAGTCAAGAAATTCTATATTCAAATTTGAATTTTTCTTGGGGTAATACTAAATTTACTTTACTCGGAATTCATTTCGATGTAGACTTACAAAAGATTCCAAAAATAAATTATGACCCAAAGTTAATACAGATAAAGGCAATCATCAGCCAGTGGAGTAAAAATATTTAACACCAATAGGAAGGATAACTGTACTTAAAACTTTGGTTCTACCTCTTTTAAATCAAAATCATATTCTCATGTCAATTCCTAATCCTTCGGACTACTTTTGCAAAGCATTAGAAAAAGTTTTCTATGCCTTTGTATGGAATGGTCCTGGCCACCGAATGAAGAAAGATATCATTACAAAAACACACGAAAAGGAGGGTTTACGAATGATTAATATAAAAGACTTTCTTGCATCTTCAAAAATCTTTTGGATGACACAATTAATCTTTACAGATGAAGGCCTGGACTTTTTCATACCTAAGCTGGATCTGGAAAAAATAACTACATGTGGAATAGATTATATACATGAAATAATAAAACCAAAAAAAAAACCCACTCAAAAATGACTTTTGGATAGATGTCATTAATGCCTGGATAGATCTAGTACATAAAGACAGCCTTCTTTTAGATAAGGCTAAAGGTGATATACCATTCTTCGTTAATCCAAGCATCAACATAGGCAGAAAAAACTTCTTTCAATAAAGAATTGTTCAAACATAACATACGATATGTAAATGATATTATAGAAGATGACGGTTCCTTCTACACTTATGAAAACTTCTCTACTATGTATTTTAATATAAATCTTAATTTTCTTGAATTTATGAGTATTGTACAGGCAGTAAAAACATGGGCGAAAACAAAACATAATGAAGGGGCGATAATAAAAGTACAAAATCCCTTGATCTTACCTACTATCTATAAACTGTTATGTTGCTAGAGATCGAAACATATCTATAAAATCTTGAATTATAACGACACTGAACCTTTTTGTAAAACAAAATGGAACACTATATTTGAACTTGATGAAAGTGAATGGAAATCAATGCATAACCTACCTTTTAAGACAACAAAAAACTCAAAACTTCAATGGTTCCAATATAGAATTATTAATAGAATTTTGGCTACTAATACTTTCTTGTACAAAATTAAGAGGATAGATACAAAAAGTTGCACATTTTGTAAACTACAAGATGAAACAATGGAACACATCTTTTGGGAATGTGTGAACGTTCAATCCTTCTTAGAAAACTTAATAAAATATATTGAAGAAAAATACAAACTCGCAGTTATCCATAACAAAAAGAAATTTCTTATTAGGATCTTTAGATTCAGATAAATATATTTAAAACTTGATTTTTCTGTGGTTAAAGTACTATATATATATATATATATATATATATATATATATATATATATATATATACAATGAGGTGTACAGAAAATAAATTAAATATAACAGTAGCGATATCACACTTGAGAAAGAATTACGAAAACCCGAAATTTATCTCATATAAAAATGGAGTAAAAACAAATTTTGACGCAATCTGGAATAGATGGAATTGCATATTTAATTGAAACAGCAACTTTAATTAGTATTTACACATATCTCTCTCTCTCTCTCTCTCTCTCTCTCTCTCTCCATATTCTGTATTACATAATATGTATATATACATGTGTAAAAAAAAAATGAAAAAAGAGCCAATGAGTACTCTCTATAAACTAATCATGTGTAAAATACTTGAGTGACATAACTCGATAGATGTCATCAGGTGCTTCCTTTCGTTAATATCAAGGTTGCACTGGCAACGGATGGGGTGGATACAAGCTTCGATTGTCCCCATTCTAAGTTTTTTGAAAAATGTTCCAACATGTTATATATAGTTATATATATATATATATATATATATATATATATATATATATATATATATATAAGAAATAAGATACATTTTCGAGTGTTATTGGGATATGACATGAAGTTGGTCACGTGGTCAAATCTACTATAACGCCCGAAAGCAACAGGTTATCATCATCATAAAGTGAATCTAATATTAAATTGCCATAATGTAAATATCAAAGACATCGCATTAATTCGCCATACTTCAGAAGTTACAGTTTACGTTGCAGCCGGTATTTTTGAAAGATAAAGCAACTGAACGGTATGGTGAATGTTTCTGTTTTATTCATTAATGAAATTCTTGTCTGTTTACATAATATATTCTCTGTAAATATTCTGATGCGTTTTATTTATTTTGTTTCCGTTATGATGTCAAGACAGGTGAGGTACCTAACACAATTGACTCAAATATTTTTAAAGCGGTGATTGTATTCATACGCAAGAAAAAAATGTCTGATCACGTGACTGACTTCATGTTATGGAAAATTGAATGTAAATTTTGTTAGTAGTCTCATATAAGGCAAAACACTGGCATATATATATATATATATATATATATATATATATATATATATATCGAGGGATTGTGTAACACTTATAAAGGTTCGTTTGCATATTTCGTTTTCGTTGTCATTTACTATAATGACCATTCAGTCCCTATATGGTGTGTTTATTTGTCAAACTGAACACCACCAAATCTAGTTCCCACAAAACATTTTGCTTCACATTAATTCACGAGAGATCGAAACATTAAAAGTAGAAATTCATGCTTTTCCAAATAAAACAGTTTTCTTATCTAAGTCTAAACCTTAAGAGGGGTGAGGTGGGGGTTGGCTCCGTGGCCGAGTGGTTAGAGCACCGCGCTCATGATCACAAGGCTTTTCATATTCGATTTTCGCTCGCGCCGATATATGTGAGAAATTTTGCCAGTTTATTTTCGAAAGGTCGATAGTCTCTTCCCGGGTACATCGTATCGGGGTTCTCTCCTCCACCAATAAAAAACTTGTTGAGTGTGCCAGAAAACAACAATCAATTAATCAATATGTCTACATGTAAACTACTTTATAGCATGGTATTTTTCATCCTTATGTAACCTCAGTCAGTGACATAAAGTAGCTGGTTTAGGGCAGGTAGAAGAGATATTTTTTTCTAATTCGTTCCCACGAATTTGAATTTTGTTTGCCTTAGCAGATATTTCCGACTACACGAGCCTTATTCAGCCTTATTCAGCATCATTCTGTTCGTGCATGCAATTTTGTCATAATTTTAGTGAGTCTTATTCATTGTTGCACGTCACACAATGCATCATTACGAACAATTATTAAGTTTTTATAAGGAAGAAAATAAACAATTTTCTTGTCAATGAAAGAGTGAACTTGATGTTGTACAGCCAGCGATGTCCCTTTAAGATCCTTCCATGTCAAGCTAGCTTGATTATTTTGACACATTCTAACTCAGTTTCTTACTTTCCATAACATCACAGTACAATTGAACATTGGAAAATAACATTATAAATCCTACAAGATAGATTTGATTCAAAGCACATCCACCGCTAAAATTTTAAATATTCTAAACTGTTTCCAAAGAAACACGATGTTCTGTTTAAAAGTGGAAACAAAATTAAGAAACAAATTTATTTGAATTCTCACTTCTTTTTTTTTCAAATTAATGCTATAATTTTTTTTTGCAAGAGCACTTACGAGAACTTAAAATAAATTAAACATGATTGGATGAAGTTTAAAAATGGATGTATTTTGTATTCCCAAATTAGATGTAGCATGTGTACTTCAAAATTCTATTAGTTTTACACCAGATTTCATTATCAAAATACAGTTGAACACGGGACGATGCGGGGACTTTGCCACCAACTGGAGACCTAAAATCGACCAACAGACCCCTTTGTCTCTCTTTTTTCCCCACGCCACACTTCTAAATTGAAATCCCAAATCCACCCATCCCTATATGTCAATTTGCATTAAGAAACTACATTGAATTATAGAATGTTGAGTGTGAACTACCATCATACAAATGAAGCAAACATGAATTTTATTATTATTTTGAGTTTCAATAGGTTGCAGAGACTAAACATCCTTCAGAAATATGCTTAATGTGTCATATGGTTCAAAACGCAAGACATACCCCAGATTTATATTACGTGATAATGGAGATAATATTTGCTGTATTGGCTGCACTATCTGTGAATGTTTGCAACTCTGATGTGCACGACTCGGATTTTAAACAAACCAATAACCATAATATGCATTCATATAAATATTTGCAGTGTAGCGTATCAAACCAAATTAAATTTTGTTTTTATCAATTCATTTATTTAATTAATATCTGGAAACCCATAATGAGTTGCTATTGTATTTTACAAACTGTCATTATATATAAAATCGTAAATTCATAATATTTGTTTACATTAATGAAAATGAAATGTATTGATCACAGTAATAAAAACCAAATCTTTTATTCAGAACTTTTGTACAAGAAAAGGTGAAGATAACGACAATAATCAATCTCATAACTCCTATATATAAGGAATACAAAATAAAGAGTTGGGCAAACACATAATTATTCCACTGAAACAATATACATGTAGAATGATTGCTTATTTTCCCATGTGTACTTTCTAACACAACCTCAAATAGATCAGCCGCTCCTGCGGTCGATAATAAAAGGAATACAAAATTAAGAGAATGGTAAACACGGACCCCTGAACATACCAGAAGTGGGATTATGTGCCAAGAATGAGTAAACATCCCCAGTTGACCGGTTACTCCCGCCATAAGTCCTATATTTTGATCGGGTAAACTGAGTAATCTGTAGTCAGAATCAGAAAATTAAAGAACGGCCTAACAATTGGTATAAAACATATGTCATGCATGAACCTATAGTTTGTTTAAATTTCTTTTCTGTTCTTATTTTTTAGCGAATGCTTCCATTTTCCGTTGATCTCAATGTAACAAATATTACCATTTTTCTTTGCAATACTTGTCAACACCAATTAAGTTAAATGGCTCCACATGACGTGAGCATGTGATCATTTCATATGGTACCATCAAACTCCATACATTAAGCTACCTAACAGCTTTGGCCATTTCCGATATGCACATTTGCAATTATTTCGATAGAATAAATCAACAATGGTATGTTGGCAGTTTTTTTTGTCACGACTTTATTTTGGAATATATTGAGAAATGATCATACAATTTATACAAATATCAATGTCTGCTCAATAGATCAATACAATCAATATTTTCAATGAATAATATACACTGTACAATAGTTACATACTACACAGGAATTCAAACGTCCACATGTACTTGAGAGGCAATTTTCAATAATTATCAATGAGTTCACACATAATGGTCTACATCGACTTTACCAATAGTATATCAACTTATTTGTCAGTAGCTTGCCTCGATTTAAAAACTGATCATGTGCAGAATAAACTCTTGGTATCGAATCAGTAGAGAGACATAAACACTATATGCAGGTGATAATGGAATATTGCTACATAAATATGGGAACTTGACAATGGAGAACTTGAAAGACCGTTTGTCGTAAATGTGAGTTGTTGAATTGCCGTAATCATTTATTTTCATTAAAATATCTAAGTACGGAGCAGATGTGGAAGACTCTGTGGTGTCTATTTATTTCAAGTTCACTGGGAAATATCAAACTGACATATGAATGAAAATTATCATTGTTAATAGATTAAACGTCGTCGATATATTTAAATATCGAATTGAAGGCCACAGCAAAAATTTTGTTTCTTCTCATGTAGAATCTTTGAATGAATTCTCTTCATAAGAATATAAAAACAGTTCAGCCACCAAAGGAGCACAATTCGTGCCCATGGAAATTTCAACAGACTGTTGGAAGACCCGATCACCAAAGACTAGGAAGATATTGTCAATGAGGAACTGTAGCATCTCTTTAATATAAATTTCAGAGTACTTGTGCGTAGGGGTCAGAATGGTTTTTAACAAAATAACTTTTGTATGACAATCACTAGATATGAATATTTACTTTTACTGTTTTGTTGAAGAAACAATTGTCTCTGATGTCAAAAAGTCTAGTCTTTAGTTCGTCGTAAGGTTTGGTCGTGTGAAGTGTTGTAAAGTCATACATTTTGATGTTGTTAATTTGAGAAAAGTTTTGTGATTTCAAATTTACTAAAAGTTCTTTAGAATTTTTTAAAATCCAAATTTGATTTATACCACTTCTGGCATAAGTAGTGGCACAGTGCGTTTGACGTTTCTCTTTCACAGCAGTTAATATTTTCATGAGGAGCAAAGGCCAGGGCTTGTTAGACCGTTTACTGGATCCAGCAATGTATCTTGCTTTTTAAGGGTTTTTGTGGAGTTTGGGGATCCAGTATTATTACGGTAACTCATATTCATCCACTCCATAGACTGGGATATCAAATATGTTTAAAAATGAAGCATGAGTATGAAGAATTTCATCTTTTGAAAGGGCAGTTGGAGTATGAATATCAATTTTCGTGAATATAACGACACTTGCCACTTATCGCTCATCGGATGATAAAAGACAACATTACACTGAGATCTGATATAGGATTTACCCATGTTTATTTTTTAAAATGGGGTAGAGAATTTCCGATTTCTGATTTGTTTACTTTTATCCATGAGCGTGAAAAATAGAGTTTAAGGGAAAATGTAATCATTTAATCCGAAAACAAATGTTGTCTAACTAAGGGAGGACCCTCAGCTTGCCAATGAATTATTCTATATAAAATGAAATCGGTAACATTATATATGCGATAGCTAGGAACTACACGTGTGGTTGTATGTATCTTGAAGAGAATTCTGGGAAGAAACCCTGTTCCCGATCTCGGTTTATCTATTACGTGATGTCATTGATTGTTCAAAGCGATGTCGTGCTGGGCTTGCTATTACTGTTAAATTTTTAGGTACACGGTTTTTAAAAAGGTCCCCAAAAGTGTTCAAACGGACGACAGATCAAAAAGGGTCACTTCCAATAAAAGTCTTATACAAAGCAGTTTTTAAACGAAATTGAATTATACTCTTTTTTTGGTTGACATTTGAACATCCTGTGGATTTGTTTTTATAAAACAACTTATGCTATTGTAGTGAGGGGTATGTATACTTAAGAGTGTAGAGAGTATTGATGCAATGTTGTTTCTAATAAATAAGAATTATAAACGCATGCTCAGGATAGATTTTACAAGAATTAATATTTGAGAGGTGTATACAGATATACAGGTGGATTAAAGATATGAGTGAATCCAAGATTGATTGATTGATTGATTATTTATTGCTTTCCGCCACACTCAACAATTTTTCAGTTATCTGGTGGCGTCCAGTTTTTTGTTGGTGGAGGAGAGAACCCAGATACAATGTACCTGGGAAGAGACCACCGACCTTCCGCAAGTAAACTGGCAAACTTGCTCACATAACGCCGCGGCCGAGATTCGAACACGCGCCGACAGAGGTGAGAGGCCTTGTGATTTTGAGCCCGATGCTCTAACCACTCGGCCACGGAGGCCCCTGTGAATCCAAGAGATGAAACATCGCTCCATGTGCAAGAGGTGAAAAATCCAAGAGATGAAACGTCGCTCCATTTACAAGAGGTGAAAAATCCAAGAGATGAAACATCGCCCCATTTACAAGAGGTGAAAAATCCAAGAGATGAAACATCGCTCCATTTACAAGAGGTGAAAAATCCAAGAGATAAAATAATAATATGATTTGCAGAAACATGAATGTGATTTGCAAGAGTTGAACAATTAATGGATGAAAAATTAATCAACATGATATGTAGGATTTGATTAATTTCAGGAATTGAAGTGCGTTTTGATTAACAATAGATGAACAAATCCAAGTTGACATGATATGCATTAAGAGATAACAATTTATGAGATGACAGTTTGCACGTTAAAGAGTACTTGAAGGCTAAAGAGATGAAACATGCGATTCTTAACACATTTTGAACAGTATTTATTTTGAAAGTATCTGGTTAATTTTTATTGCAAGTGATCAGCATCCGCCGTCGTGCGTCGTCTGTTAACAGTTGAACATTTTGAACTTCTTTATGACTACCATTCCAATTCTTTTCAAATTTGGTATGAGCACCTTTTGAACAAGGACATAAATTTGGAATTTCAGGACTTGTGCACCCCTGGGCCTTACTGGCGGGGAAAAAATATCCAATTTCAAAAATCTTCTCTATTATCACACATCTATAAGGGGTCTAAATGCATTGTGATGTAGAGCAGTAAGTCCTCTACTAAATTGTAAATTTTATGATCCCCGAGGTAGAGGTTCTGATCCAAGGGCGGGGGCCAAACTTGTTTATGTGTAAAACATTTAATAACATCTTTCATAGTACTGTTGATTCTAGAGTGAAACAAAATAAATATTTAGAAAGAGCAGGTAGTCTTTTACCGAAATTGCAAATTTCTTGATCCCATGGCAAAGTGTAAGGGTGTCATTTATTTATTTTTACTTCTTAATAACTGCCTTTTAATTCAAATTTCGGGGATAGGGGCAGGGTAAAAACTGCCAAGTATGTCCGATGTTCAAAAACAATCTTCTCCATAACTGTATATTGGTAAGAAAAACCAAATGTATCGTGACGTAAAACAGGAAGGCCTTTACCGTATTGATTAATTTTATGATCCCCGAAATAAAGGTTCTAACTCCAGGGCGGGACCAATCTGGGCGTATAGTGTTTATGTGTAAAATCCTTTTTAAAAATATTTTGTTTAATATTATTGATACAAAATTAAAACTAAATAGATATTTTCTAGGAGGTGGTGGTAATTAATCAAGATTGTGAGCTACATGATCCCAGAGATAAGGATCGGGCTTGTGATACCAGGATGGGACCAGAGTGGTCATAGTGACTAAATGTCTTCATCATTTGAAATACTTCTTTAATTTTTCTGATGCTGAGTTAAAACTGAAGGATATTTAGGAAAAGCAGAAAGGGTTGTACTAAAGTTGTGAATTTCGCAACCCAAGATTTCTGAATCTAGGGCGGATCCAAAATTGTCATACAGTGTTAATGTACAATATATCATTTAAAGTCTTTCATTAGTTTGAACACTTCTTGGGGCCTTTTGTTTTATTAAAAGAACACATCTTGTTTTATACTGCTGTTGGTTATCATATTTTAGATTAGAAAAATGGATTTCGTAACCCTTGGGACTAGTGATACTTTCAAATAATACTCAAATGACCGATAAAGGCTGTAAGCCTCTTGTTTGATATTATCATGCGTGGAACAAATCATTGGGAATTTCTAAAATTCCGCCAAAGTCCCTGATGTATAAAGTCAAATTCAATCTGTTTTCAGAAATCTTTATTTGAAAATCAATACCAGTATAATGATAACTCGATTTCTAGTTTTCTTTTTTCCCTTAGAACAAAGAAAGATGTGAAAAGAAAACTTGATTGTACGAAAAATAAAAAGTCCACAGGACAACAAAAATCCATTAGAATTAGAAAAAATGTGATTTCTGTAGAGAATGTGTAGTTGCTAACATCCACCAGGATTTAATTTATTTTTCTGAAGGAAGCAGAGGTAGAATGTTAGTAGCAAATTCACTTGTATGTATTGCTCATAAAGAGGTTAATAAAAAAATCCTCAGGAGAGTGTATTGCTCCAATGTTATCTGTTACGTAGACATGCCATTTTGCCGTGCAATTATTCACATCTTCATACACAGTATTTGCCTATTCATTTCTACCTTCAATTAAGATCAATTAATACATAAATGTATCAATATCGAAGATTCACACGTATGGTATGAATGATGGTTTTGAAAACTATGACCCTTTACTTTTTCTTGCTTCTACCTTAATTTCTGTTTTGCAAGTCAATCAAAAGATGTTGGTACTCTTTTACATGCAAGGACAGTTCAGCTGCTATATTTATCGTGAATTTAAAATTCTTTGTATTTGGTCCTCATGCGTATGACATGCAGTGACGCTAAATAAATCTAATCCAAACTGTCACTCTGTTTCAATGACCGTATGTAGATTTTTAAAATTAGATTTAGATATGCTTTCTCTTTCTCTGTTTGTGGTTTATTATTTTATTTATTTATTTATTTTTTATTATTTTTTTCCCTTTCACTTGTAATGCACCAATTCTTCCCTAGCAGCATAGGGTGACCGGTTTTGTTGTTGTTGTTGCTGGGTGTTGTTTTTTTTTTTTGGGGGGGGGGGTTGTTAACGCCGTATTGGCAATATTTCAGTCATTTTACCTCGATCAACTAAATAAAATATGTTTGGTTTTGAAGAGTTTTGGAGCAGCATAGGAATTGAACAGAATAGATATACAGTATATATAGCATTAATATCTTCGTGATATTTGCATTTGTTTGTCACCTCGTTTCAGTACTTTCAGTACTTTGACTGTACTTGACGAAAACATGTTTTGCACACAAAGTATACTTGTTCATTGTGAATCATTAGTAAAAGTGAGAACTAAGCATCTTTAAGGTATCGGGTTTTGATGAAATCTATGTATGTATATCGTTTATAAACATGAAGATAATATAAACATAAATCAGAAACTGGAACTATAAAATTTTGATTGTATCTACATATGTAATTTTTAAAATCTTTATCATTGCAACTGGTTCCAAAAGCAGGATCAGTACTAGTCTTAAGCATATCTTAATTTAAGGTGGCTCAATGCACCTTGAAAGAGTTTATCAAATCAGCAAAAATTGATTGATTGATTATATATTGTTTTACATCCCGCTCGAGAATCTTTCACTCATATGGAAAGGTCATGATCGATATCATGATATGGAATAAATACATGTGTCAAAAGGGAAAGAAATATACAATTTTAGAGAGAAGAAACATGATTTTAAAAAATGTATTTCAATAAATAGCGCAAAAGACTCTGTCGGATTTGAACTCGGTATCTACGGATCAGTGACCTGACACTTTATCCACTGAGCTACGATGATAAACTAACAAATTTATCAATACAAGTGACATAAAACACCTAAAAACATCTAAATCGCCATCTTGTGACCTATACAAGGAACCGTGTACTGCATGAGGACGGTCAGAAAACGTTCCATGGTTTTTAAACATAATATCATGTCAGAATTGTTTATCAGCTACAAATTCACCAGTGGGTCGGGCTTCGTAGAGCACAAATTATGCAACGCGGAATGCATGGGGAATAAAACCAATGGTTACAGATCCTGTTTAACAGCATTGATAAATTTATCCATCGATCTACAAACATCAAAGTATATCGAAATTCTATAAAATGTAACCTTGGAGAAGAGGTCGATAAATATATCTTGCATCAATTATATGACAATTGTATATCTATCAGGATACTATAGTTTCAACAATTTAGACACAGTAGACGATGCCAAATTTATTAAAGTGCACTTGTGGTTCTCGAGGATTTCTGTCAAAGAATAGTCCTGTATATTTTAAAGGAAAATCCTTATATCCCGGGCCTTACCTTGGCCCGTGGGAAGTCTTAATCTATTTAACAATTTATTAAGATGATGATTGATGGTATATGCTTACATAGCCTTAGGATTCCTGATTCATATTATCCAATATAAAACTGCAAATCAATATTATGAATCCTTGATCAAAAAAGGTTAAACGTCAGTGCACACCACAGAAGGTTTTGCATATCAAGGTCTCACAAATGGATTGCATCTATTTTGTTCCTAAGAACTTTTCTTTTTAAAAAAAAAATTCCTATTTATCAGTATTCGTACGTTTACTAAATCATCATATTCTGGTATTCCACCATTCTTTGAATTCGATGACGTAGCAACCCAAGGGGCAATGTTCACCAAGCCCAGAGCGTAATATGCACACTCCGGTCTGTAGGTTTCATTATCTCTTCTAAAACCACGCGCTCATACTTAACTGTATGGTGAAAGACGGATTGGTGTGTCCTCAACTACCCTGTGGAAGTGTCTTAATGAATTCCGTAAGATCTTCGGTTTGAAGGTTCATTAGCTATTTTTAAACATAAACTTAGAACATTCCTTTTAAATTTGCATTTAAATTGTAATTTGGTATTTATGTAAACAATTGCTTTTACCAAAACAAAAAAACAAATAAACAAAAAACAAAAACAAAAAAAACAAAACAAAAACAAAACCCCAAAAAACCCCACAAAAACAAAAACAAACAAAAATTTTAAAAAAGGGGGGGGTGGGGAGTTCTTTACTCTTTGCTCTTGGTTCCTTTAATAATATTTCCTGTCCTTTGCATGTATTTGTTTTCTTTGTTTGTTTTAGTTTGTTTTAAGGGTAATTATGCTACTAGGTAAGGCGCTGTATAAATGTAGTTGATAATACGTACCGAGGCAAGGGGGCAAGGTTGATACTGATTATTCTGTTATTATCTCTAGTTGTATCTAAATATAGAATTTAAAATTCGATTTAGAATATTGCAGTACTTAATTTGTTATTCCGTACTCACATTTAAAGTATGGAAATATTGATTTCACATTAATATCAAATTCTTTCTTCGAAATTTGTGAATTTGATTTCACATTAATATCAAATTCTTACTTCGAAATTTGTGAATTTGAGCGTAATTTCTAGAACTATGAATCGTACGCGGAAATAATCACCGCCCTTTGCGTTCTTTGACGTCTGCCTTCTTACACACTCGTAAAAGGCGGCATTTTTCATTGGAGGGCAAATGATAGGAACTCGATAAAACACTTAGGGAATTTTTTTCTTTTATTTTAGGAAATTCTACGGTGGCTGGTTTAGGATAGGTGGAAAAGATTCTTTTTTTTTTAAAGATTCGTTCCCTCAAAATTAATTTCGTTTCCACGAAATAAAATTCGTTACCACGAAATTAATTTCGTTTCCACGAAACAAAATTAACTCAGTATTCACTGGCCAAAGGACTATTAAACCTGTGAAATTCACTAATTCCATAACATTCACTCACTAGTGAAACAATTTCTTCATTATATATTGATCAACCTTTGAAACATCATACGGGTTATCGTCAGTGCATCAGCAGAAGAATCCTTTGCATGCAGCTTGTGACCATGTACTTGTCTCCGTTATTAGCAGAGAGTAATCAATGTTTTATGGGTTTTTTCCGTTTTAAATCCCACTGCGTTTTTACTGACAGTACAGGGGCTTTAGTGTGATGTCACCAGATGGAGTCCCGATATTATAGACAAATATTTCGAGTGCATGCATTGTAGAATCTTTATATAATGAAGTGTTGTTTTTTTTCTTATCTCCATAGCAAGTTGAACTTTCCATTTATCCTTTTATGCTGTCGATTGTTTAAAATTGGAGTAGTTGAAAGTGTATGTGGAAGGTCTGTTGTGTTAATATTCCCAAATGGCAACAGCTGTTCATCTCATCACTCTAAAATGATATGCAGTCAGAATATACTTGTAGATGTACATATTAAAGTTCCTAAATTTGCTACAGACGTATGCATAATTACAAGACATATCGCATGTTATGTAAGTTTATAGTTCAACAACATGAAATTGATAATAAGTTTATGCATTGATTTACTCACAAGTCATGGAAATACAGAATATGTTCGTAACTGAATGGTTTTCTGTATAGCTCATATTTCGGTCAAGTGGTAGGCTCATATTATAACACTAAAAATTACCCCAAATATATAAAATGCTTCTGTTCAATCCATTTCTCAGTCAGCTAGAAGGGGGTCATATTTAAAATTTCTGTACAGTCCATATCTCGGTCATTTCATGGGGTCATATTACTGACACAAACACTGTTTATTTCTGCTATGTTGCTTGCAGTGCGACTTCAAATGGAAAATGGAGTTTTGCTGCTTTGTGCTATTGGCGCGCTTTTTCAGCAAGAGAACACCATCTCATCGAAGGCTTTCTCCGCGGCATCTTTGATGTCATTCACAGAAGACAGTTGCGAGACTATAAAGCCACAGCGAAGTAATTAAACGTATTTTTTTTAGTCCGAGAGCGGGTACCTTTCATAAAAATTGTCAAAAATAAAAACAAAAAATTTATTCCATTCTATACATTTGTGAAATATAAGTAGCCGTTAAAAATAAACCCATTACTGATCAATATTTAACGTTGATCACTTTTCAACGACCGTATTTTTAACGTTAAGAAATGACCTCATCAGGGCCTCTATTTAATGTTACACAGGCAGAAAATATTTAAATAACAATAATATTGTCACTTGAATTGAACATATTTTATTGGCACAAGTCAAAGGAATTGGAGACAAATTCTGTAATTTAGATTCTCCTCTCCTTGTTATAGGCTCAATATATTAGATCAATTGCCATACAAATTTACATGTATATAATATATGCAGCGTACAGTCACCGTAAAAAAAATTATATAAAAAATTAAAAGTCATATCTGAAAATTACTAATTGACATAAAGATTTTGAAATTTAATATTTGATTAAATCTCCCACGCTCATGCAAGAAAGTTTGTACTGCATTATGACAGTTTATGCACATGTTTTATGTTTGTGTTGGAATCAGTTGATCGTAGCTGATAAGTTGCAGTATAGTTTGAGCTTACTTATCGTGCTTGGGATCTTTGAATGACATTCCATAACAGACAAACCCTAGTTCCAAATCATTAGTATTGTTTAATTGCAGTATAACCTGTTTCCAGATAATTATTGACATTTTAAATTCAATTTTCGGACTTGCAACTTGTAGATATTAAGAGATTTGTCGGTCATTTATTCAGAATGTGGAACCCCACCAGAAGAGTTACGATAGTTTGGATATTTTCTAGAATTGCATAATTTATTGTATTGTCGTGTGAATAATTGGTGTTACCCTGCTTAAAAGTGTATTTGTTTTTTGTATGATCTCAGAAGTCAAGAAACCGAGTCAGGAAATGTCACGTTCTATTATCCAATATTTCCAACGTTTTCGTACATTTTCCAACTGTCAAGTTATGCTTTAGTATAGAAGAGAGAGATATTGAGACGTTCGCTCTCTTCTGCTCGGGATTTACTTAGAGAAGGTGTGTTCGGGGGTATAGGCTTAGTAGTTATGATGGGTTGGGTATTTTGTATTTTGACTTAAGTAACCAGTTTTAATTTTAGTTCTTAGAAGAGTTAGGATTATTTCTCGCATAGTTTTAGGAACTTTTGGATTCGTTTGAGGATTTTATCAGGAATTTTGGTCATTTTCTGCAATTGTTTACTAGGGAAGTGAACTTCTGTTGGAAACTTTGACCTCTTGCAATTTAGTCTTGAAGCTTGGGAATTATTGAAATTTGATCAGAAATTGTGATTAATGTGCTTTGCCATATTTGCCTTAGGAATGGAAGTTTTTGGACTTGTAATTTGATAATTTTGATGGAATTTAGACTTACAAATTACTCTGGAATTTTACAGTTGGAAATATTAAGAAATTAAGTTAGGAATTCAGTAGAGGTTTATCAGTTTAAGTTATAGGATTTAACTTTGCTCCAAGAGGACTGGGAGGAGGTTTTCTAAATAGGGTTTACGGGAATTTTAGTCAGGATTTTTCATTCCAAAATAATAGTTGTTGAATTTTCAGACATTCCCACGAAAATTGCGGGAAATTCAGTTAATTTCCAAGTTGAGAACAATTGTGGAGAAATGTATGAATTTGGTGATTTCTTTGGAATCTTGGTTATAGTAAGCAATATTTGATAGTACACCAGCGACTGAGTTTAAAAGAGAAATGTGGAGCGCAGAGAGTGTAAAAGAGAGGAAAGGGGTGTGTATGTTTGTGCAGAGAACAGTGACTGCCCCCCTTCGTGAAAGCTGCGGGCAGAGGGGGGGGGGGGGGGTCAGAAGTAGAGAGAGAGAGTACCCGCCCGCAGGAGGTTTGTTGTTACATTACAATAATTAAGATTATCTTACATGGCATAAATATTGTCTGAACATTATTGTAATGAACTGTCATCGGCATAAAGTTTACAGATTCATCTCATATTTTCAGCAACATCATTTACATACAGCAAAAATAATAATAGACGAAAGACTAAACCTTGGGGTACTATAGCATTTATATGTCCAACAGAAGAGAACTTGTTTTTATACATAGTTTTTGTTGGTGTTCTGTTGCTTAAATAGCTTACAAACCATTCAAGAATGGGTCTGGAGATTACATATATTTTAGATTTATGGATGCGACCCCTGTGCCAGACCCTATCAAATGCTTTTGACAGATCACAGAAAATTATACAACAATAATTACCATCATCAACGCTTTTCACAACAGAATGGTAAGTTTCTAATAGTTGATATACAGAAGAGTGTCCTGGCAGAAAACCAGCCTGATATTTATAAAATAAATTGTTGGAGTGTAGAAAATTGTACAAATGTTTGAAAACGATTCTTAAAAATTTTACTGATACAACTCAACAGTGAAACTGATCTATAATTTGAATTTGATGTGACAAATGGATCATCTTTCTTAAACAATGGAAGAACATGTATCAATTTCCATCAATTTGGAAAAGTTTTGAATGAAAGTTATTTGTTTAATAGTAAGCTTATGAATTTCAGCATTGTGTTTCACTGATACTGTCTGGGGGTACTGCTTTGTTTATTGGGATTTCAGATATAATATGAAAAACTTCATGTTGTTGAATGCCTAGGTTTGATTGATTGATTGTTTGTTTTCCGCCACTCTCAACAATTTTTTCAGTTATCTGGTGGCGTCCAGTTTTTGTTGGTGGAGGAGAGAACCCAGATACAATGCATTCTGGAAGAGACCACCGACCTTCCGAAAGTAAACTGGCAAACTTTCTCACATATATCGGCGCGAGCGGGATTCGAACCCGCGCCGACTAGAGGTGAGAGGCCTTGTGATTTTGAGCGCAATACTTTAACCACTCGGCCGCGGCGTTATGTGAGCAAGTTTGCCAGTTTACTTGCGGAAGGTCGGTGGTCTCTTCCCAGGTATTTTGTATCTGGGTTCGCTCCTCCACCAACAAAAACTGGACGCCACCAGATAACTGAAAAATTGTTGAGTGTGGCGGAAAACAATAAGTAATCAATCAATCATATTACGGACCAGGACTTGTTCGGTATACAAGGGGACGATGTTGGTACTCTTCAATTCACATCACCTGTGCGGATAGAATCGACAGGTAACACGTACGTAGTAATGTATATAGGATATAACTAAGTGATCTATATACATGTAATCACAGTGATATGTGTTGAATCAATATATGTTTGGTAACAATGTTTATATATGCGAATGGAGATAAAAGATTATATTTGCTTTCTGGTTTTGTAGGAGTTCAATATGAAATTTACTGCCTGTCATGGTTAATTATTAATTACATTTACAAAGAAGGAAGCATATAAAACTAATGGTGCTCAGATACTTGTATTCTATTGAAGAAATCTCTTTTTTTCTTTTTTTTTTTGTTGTTTTTTTTTTTTTTTGTAAATGTTATACCAGGCACGTTAAACCAGGAGGTTGGAGTAGGCAGGGAGCCTGCTCGATTTTCCAATTTACGTTATTTAAAAATACTAATCTCATATTTTCTACACACAAAGTTCTATTGTTTTACTGCCCCCTGTTGTTTTTTTTTCCTTTAATTTTTAAAGTAGTGTGGTGAAAGGCACTTGATGTAGAAGTGCTGGATAAGAATAGGTCTAGTGAACGAACGTTTATTAGTATTATTGTACATTTATATAACGCTTTATCTAATCATGACATTTACCCTAAAGCGCGTTACATGTAGAACAATAAAACAAACTAAAATAAAGAACAATAAATACGTGACAAAACGACATAAAATAATACTAAACTGAGATTAAAGTAGTAAATAAGAGTAGAGAAAAAGTGGGATTTTTTATTTTTGTAAGAGTAATTGTTTATATAAATACCGAATTACAGATTAAATGCAAGTTTGAAAAGATATGTTTTAAGTTTATTTTTAAAAAAACCCGCTAATGAACCTTCGAAACAAAGATCCAGCGGGAGGGAGGTTCACAGCGTTCATGAAGAAATATAGAACCGTCTTTCTTCTTCCAAGTTTGTTCTTATTTCGGATTTCCAAAATTTCTGACTTGAGCATCACTGAAGAGACAATATTTGTCGAAATGCGCTTCAGTGCATCAAAATTGGTACGGTTTATGTTTTATACCATGCAGTTTAGTACGAGCGCATGGCTTTAAAATGGATGACGAATCCGCAGAGCGAAGTGGTCCCTGACGACGGTTTGAACTAGTTCCTGGATATATGCTGGAGCTGATCCATTTAGAGCTTTGAAAGTATACAATAGGATTTAAATTTCATTCGATATGTCACAGGTAACCAGTGAAGCGATATGAGAATTGTGTAATATGCTCATGTTGACGTGACCATGTCACTAACCTGTGTTTTGAAGTTTCTGTAACTTCTACAAGGATGCTGAATTAACACCATAAAGAAGTACATTTCCATAATCAAGACGGGATATAATCAGTGATCTAACAAGTGTCCTGCACGCATCCTCCGTAATAAGAGATCTACTTCTATCGATATTACGAAGTTGGAAATAACATGGTTAGTCAATGCACTTATTTGACACTACATGCTAAGGGTGCTGTCGAAAAACACCCCAAGATTTTTGACACATGAAGCACTAGTAATGACAGATCCACCAAAAGCCAGTTGATATCCTGATAATTCACTAGCCTTACGTTTTGGAGCAAAGGTAAGTTTCGTATTTACCTGATTCAGCTTGAGTACGTTGTTTTGCATTCAGTTGTCAATATCAGAAAGACACGGTTCAAGTCTACATGCAATGCTGTCCAAGCTGTCATCTGGATTTATAATCAGGTCTACCTGAGTGTCGTTCGCGTAGAAATGATAACACATGTTATGCCTCCGACAAATCTCTCCGATTGGTTTGGGGAACATGCAGGATAGACGAGGTCCTAATACAGAACCCTGTGGAACACCAAAGTGGAGTAGGAACTATTCATACAGTGTAGATCCAATAGCAATTTGTTGACTTCAACCAGAGAGATGAGATTTTATCCATGACAGAGTCGATCCCGTGTTACCAAAATGCATACTCCATACGCCTAATCAGAATATTATGGTCTATGACGTCGAGAGTGGCTGAAAGATCAAGCATCACGAGTGCAACACATAGATTCCTGTCCAATGCAGATGTAACGTCATGGTGAACCCGTAATAGAGCCGTTTCTGTGTCGTGACAATTGCGATAGGCAAACTGTACCTAATCATGAAGCTTGTTAGCGTTTAGATGCTTTTTGCCAATACTTTAGACAGAAAAAGTAAGTTTGATACAGATCTGTAAATTTTTAAATTCATCCTTTTCAAGTCCTTAGCGCTTAATTAAGGGTCGTACTATAGCTTTCTTGAATTCCAGTGGCACGTACGAATCCAAGAAAGATTTACTAATAATTTCAGTAATGGTTGGCAAAACACACTCTAAACATTGTTTCAAAACTTTTGTGGGTATTGGTCTAATTCGCAGGACTTCGTAGGCGCACCATTGATAATATCACGTACCTCAGAAAGCAACACTGGCTCAAACACTGCCAAATTAATACCATCATATTTGATGTCAGCTCGAAGAGCCTCTTCCACAAAAGTGGGCGTGCTCAAATAACTTAAGCTATCTCTAATTTTCTGAATTTTTCCAATAAAGTATTCACCAAATTTGGATGCAAGATCGATTTCGTTATTATGCACAGATAAAACTGACAAATTTGTATTTCCCATGAAATTGTTCGTAAGCTGGAATAGTTGTTTCGAGTCCCTGCTTAATTCCTGAATTTTGTTAATGTAGTAATGTGGTTTACAATGTAGCAATGTTCATAAACCATGGTGTGCTTGGTCGTAAAGTAGTTTCCTTTGAATTTTGAGGTGCATGGATATCAATGGTGGCTTGGAGGATCGTATTATTATGCATTGTAAGTTTCTCAGCAGACGTATCTTCGTCTATAAAACTTGAAAAGTCCAGATCGTTTTTTAATTTGTTGATGTCAGTATCAGACACTTTCCGGAAAATCACGGTTTTCCTCTCACTTGGAGGTTTAGTGAGACGCAGCAAAGAACCAATTGCAAGATGGTCCACGGTAATGTTGCCACATACTCGTATACCAGGATCTACCACTAATGGCGCTCTTGGGCTATCATCTCTGGTTATTAACACATCTAAGATATGCATCTTTAGCAGTTTTTAAAAATTAATTTAAAACATATCTTTTTAAACTAATATTTAATCTGTAAATTTGGTATTTATGTAAACAGTTGTTTTGATTAATTAAAAAAAACTTATACAACGCTTATATGGTTTTACCTACTCTTAGTTTCTACTTTAAAGTGAGTTGTGTCTTTATTTTATGCATTTGTTGTTCTTTGCTTTATTGTCTTACATGTAATGCGCTTTACATTAATTGTCTTAATTAGATAACCGGTAGCGGTAGCTCAATGGTAGAGCGTTTGCTTCGTAACCGGGAGGTCGTGAGTTCGAGCCCCGCTCATCCCGTGGCCGCGTCAAACTTAAGACGAAAAACCAACCGCCAACCGCTCGGCATTTAGAAGTGAAAATCACGGGTCTTTCGGATATGAACTTAAAAACGGAGGTCCCGTGTCACGGTGGGCGTTGGCACGTTAAAGAACCCTCACTGCTACGGCCCTGAGCGCTAAACATAGGTCTAAATTTGTGGTACTTCACCTACAGCTGGTGACGTCTCAGTATGAGTGAAAAATTCTCGACGGGACGTAAAACAAACAAATCTTAATTAGATAAAGTGCTATATAATTGTGGATTAATAGAATAGTAATAGTTATGCCCATGAAGATGTGTTGCATCAACTCCCGTTCCTTTAAAAGTTCTGTAAAAGTTCTGGCACCTTCGTTATTGGGATCATCAAGATGGAAATTACTTATCTTCACGACAACAAAAAAGTTCTCTTGAATGGCAAGGAATCAAATATTCTGTCAATAAATGCCGGTGTCCCTCAGGGGTCTATTCTTGGCCCCCTTCTCTTTCTTGTTTTCATTAATGACATAGTGTTTGAAGTTGATTGTTCAATTAAATTATTTGCAGATGATACATCTATATACATGATCATAGACAACCCACTTTCTGATGCTATTCAGCTAAATCAAAACCTAGACAAAATTCACAATTGGTCTAAAAAATGGTTGGTTAACTTTAATCCCCAAAAAACCAAAACACTACTAATATCGAGAAAAACGGCTCCTACTCACCACCCGACCTTATTCATGAATAATAATCCTATACAAGAAGTTTCTCAACATAAACATCTTGGTCTTTTATTCGATGCATCCTGTCAATGGAAGGGTCACATTGATCTTATCTTTGAAAAAGCATCTGACAAACTTAAGCTTCTGCGAGCACTAAAATTCAAAATTGATAGGAAATCTCTCCAGGCACTGTACTTTTCATTTATTCGGCCTGTTATCGAATATTCAGATATTATTTGGGATAATTGCACCCAAGCTTTTAAAGGGAAACTGGAGAAAATTAATATAGAAGCAGCACGAATAATAACCGGTGCAACAAAACTAACGAGTTTAAGACTACTTTATAACGAGTCGGGCTTGTCTACTTTAGAAAAAAGACGCGAAGAACACAAATTGGTTCAATATTTCAAAATGGTCAAATGTTTGACACCTGAATATCTTTCATCATTAATCCCTGAACAGCACCATAATATCCACAACTGCAACACACGCAACGCTCAAAATTATGTTTATATAAGTTCAAATAGTGCTCATTATTATAATAGTTTTCTTCCTTCTTGTGTTCGCCTTTGGAACAATCTTCCACCACATATTAAAGAAATGACTTCTGTTGAATCCTTCAAAAAAGCAATTTCCGTGCAACATTCAAAAGTTCCCAAGTACTATGTCGCTGGTAGTCGTCTCGGACAGATATTACATGCAAGACTTCGCATGAGCTGTAGCTCTCTCAAACAACATCTTTATGAAAAGAATATTGAACCTAATCCTCTTTGTAAGTGCAACCAGATTGAATCAACCGCCCATTTCTTACTATCATGTAATCAGTACACTACCCAAAGAGGTTTACTACAAAGCCAAATAAATCATCCTTTAACCCTTGATCTATTGCTATATGGAAATCAAAATTTACCGTACACTGAAAATGAAAATATATTTATAAGTGTCCAAAAATTTATAATTAATACTAAGAGATTTGCTTGACTTTCAATCATTATGTGCTCACGTATCTCAATTTGTACCTATGATGAATTATTATATTGTGAACACTCATTGCATGATATATTTCATATATTTGTACCATATCCTTATTAGACCCCTCATTATTAGTATGTACCTTATTGATGTTCGTTCTTTAACAAGTCTGTAAGATTTTGTTGGTGTATTTCATATAGAATTCTTCTCTATTTTTTATGCATACATACCGAAATTTGTGTAACCCGTTCCTTACTTCTACAAATGACCATCTCAATTATCTAAGTGCATTGATTATAGGGAGATGAATTTATATAAGCAGATTTGCTTTTTTTCAAATCCCTGTCTACATATGTACATCATAATATTGTTAGCTGATCATGTTTTCTTGAATAAATATTGTTTAAACCAAGATGGAAATTGAGATCACCTATGATTAGTAACTCGTTAGGATTTACCAAAAGGTTGTTCTACGAAAGCTGGTAGATGCCAGGGTATAGATTAATTTATATTTAAGTGTGGTCGCCACTCAATTTAACTGTCGGTCGCCACTTGTTACGTGGCACCCACCACTTATTATCTGCCGGCTGTCAGATAAATTAACTAACGTCCGCCACTTAATTTATTTTATAAAAAAGGTTTATTCATCTGGTGGCCGCCAGATAAGAAGTAACGTGTGCCAGGTAATAAATGGCAGTATCTACATGAATTAAGACGACAGGACCACGAAATGACAAGCGAAAAGACGACAATGTAGGTCGCTAATTTGCGGGGTTTCTTTGTCGTCTTTTAGCCCTTATTTTGTCATCTGTTTGGCTTTTCGTTTTTTCATGTTTTCGTTATTTCAAAGCAAAAAATCGGTAATTATCGTTTTGTCATGTTTTCCTTTTGTCGTCTTTTCGCCTCGAATAACGGGCCCGTGGGTACCCTGATTGTTAGAATAGATCCTCATTACCCCTAGCTTGTTGTAAGAGGCGACTAAACGGGAAGATCCTTCGGAAGAGACCGCAAAAACGGAGGCCCCCTGTCACAGCAGGTGTGGCAAGTTAAAGATCTTTCCCTGCTCAAAGGCCATAATCGCCGAGCATAGACCTAAATTTGCAGCCCTTCACAGGTAATGGTGACGTCTCCATCTGAATGAAAAATTCTCGAGCTGGACGTTAAACAATATATAATCAATCAATCTTTCAAGTGACGGCGGCCTCCGTGGCCTAGTGGTCAAAGCATTGCGCTCAAATCACAAGGCCTCTCACCTCTAGTCGGCTCGGGTTCGAATCACGCTCGCTAGTTTGCCACTTTACATTCGGAAGGTCGGTGGTCTCTTCCCGTATACATTGTATCTGGGTTCTCTCCTCCACCTACAAAAACTGGACGCCACTAGATAACTGAAAAATTATTGAGTGTGGCGGAAAACAAACAATCAACGACAAGTTAGATTTCTAGGTGTGTTACTTTGTGACCGAAACCCGAACGCAAGATAGCAAATACACATTTTATACCATTTTAATGAAGTATTAGTGATTGGGGCATAACAAAAACATCAGAGAGAGAGAGAGAGAGAGAGAGAGAGAGAGAGAGAGAGAGAGAGAGAGAGAGAGAGAGAGATTTATATCATGTCTGATCACTTGTTTCTGTTGGTGGCCCATGTTATCCAAACTTTTGTTTTTAATATTCAATGTTCCATACCAACTCTGTTGACTAAAACACCGTGTTCAGAAAGCGAGACGACCTTATAATAATTGATAATTATTGGTTTGATCATTATAAATATATACAATGGCATGGTGAACCAACCATGAAGTTTAGGCATGTAGTGTACCTAATGATTTGGTATGGGCAAGATTTTTTTTTAGATTTTTTTTTTATTTTTGAAGTTTGAAACAGGTTCTAATCACTTTTCGTTATATACTACTCAAAGGTTGATAAGGATCATATAGTTCTTACATTATAAAATCAATATATGAATTAATAAGACACGCAAATTTCATCATAGTGTTGGACTGACCCCTCTTGAGCCTCAAAACACAGGTTAGGTAGGGAAATGCATGCTGCAGTGATCATGAGTAGCACGTGAAGCATGGTACCCACATTATTCACATTTCTGAGTGCTTGTCGTTGATTTGAATTTGGCCATTGTCTTTACATCTGACCTTAAGTCACTTAAGTCACTGTTACTCTATGAAAATGCCTCCACAACGTCAAAGACGTCGTTTGACTATTGAAGAATTGGCCAGATGCATAGGAATGCTCGAAAATGGTGCAAGACAACGTCACGTTGCAGAGCTATTGGGTGTCAGTCAGAGCGTTGTTTGCAGAGCTTGGAACCGGTATCAAGCTCATGGTTCAGCTTCTCATCGACATGGAGGCGGCAGAGAACGGTCCACCACGCAGCAAGATGACCGTTTTCTCTTGATTTCAGCACGACGTCATCGGTTTGCAACGGCGACTGCGCTTAGAAATGATCTTCTGAATGCAACTGGAGTTAACATTTCCACGCAAACTGTGCGTAATCGTCTTCATGAAGGTGGTCTTCGTTCCCGGAGAGCCTGTATTCGCATCCCTCTTACTCAGCGACACAGACAAGATCGTTTGAATTGGACCAGGGCTCATGTGAATTGGAGGGTTGCTGATTGGGCCCCTGTACTTTTCACAGACGAGTCGAGGTTTTGTGTTGACTTCACAGATCGTCGTGCACGAGTGTGGAGAAGGGCAGGAGAACGATATCAGGACGCTAATGTTGCTGAACATGACAGATATGGTGGTGGGTCGTTGATGATTTGGGGAGGAATCAGTCGAGCTGGACAAACTGATCTCCATGTCCCAAGGCGAGGCACGATGACCGGAGTGCGCTACAGGGATGAAGTCCTGGATGTGTACGTGAGACCATATGCTGGTGCTGTTGGTCCTGACTTCATCCTCATGGACGATAATGCACGTCCACATCGTGCTAGGGTGGTGGACGAGTACCTGGAACGTGAGACAATTGTTCGTATGGACTGGCCAGCTCGTTCGCCAGACCTCAACTTTATCGAGCATGTCTGGAATATGCTTCAGGTAGTGATTTCACGTCGTCCTGTACAACCAGCCATCCTCCAGGAACTTGAAAATGTTCTGATCCAAGAATGGAACAATGTCTCTCTTGCGTCCATTCAAAACCTCGTTGGAAGCATGAGACGACGTTGCCAAGCTGTCATTGGAGCTAACGGAGGCCATACCCGCTATTGACACTTGTTTGTGCAGTGTGAAATGGAATGTGCAGAGTTTAAACAATTCCGTGATCATGAAATTACCATGCTTTTCAGGGTACTCTCCCTTTACCTTAGGAGTATGCGATGAAATGTCATGTTTGCCAAATTTTTCTGTCACAATTTCTTGAAGTAAACATTTCTGAACATAAATCACTCTGTTTTGGTTCTCATTCACCTTTGTTGAAAGTTTTACAAGTGCTGGAAAATATGATCCTTATCAAACTTTGAGTAGTATATATACCTTTCCCTATCAAATGTACCCGTCAAAATAAAAAATTATTGCTATTAACACAATATACACATTAGTATATTCTTCTAATTTTGGCAAGCGAGTGAGTTTTCATATAGGCCTCTGCGAGAGAATGCTGTAATGGATATAAATAAGTCCTCTGATCACTATGACTGATGTTCTTTACAGAAATCCTATACAAGACACCGATTCATCGATTTTTTTTTCAAATATAAATACTCATATGGGTCTTAAAAATGCGACACAATGATCATCATTTTCTAGCAGACAGTGCTCGTGACTGCATTGAACAATGGAAGAAACGGTTATCCTCAGCGTAAGTGGAACAAAGTATGAAGTGTCGACCGAAACTTTTTTGTTGATGACATCAACAGAAAGTCATGCAAAATTTGAACTAGAAAAGAAGAAAACACAAAGCGGTTATTTTTTACAAAGGAATCCTATGTCATTTGGAGCAATTCTAAGTTACTTTCAAGGAAATGGTCTTCATTTACCCCCATTTATCTGTATTGCGGAGTTCAAGAATGAGCTGGACTACTGGGGGATTAAAGCACAAGAAATGAAGCATTGTTGTTACAGTAAATATGTCGGTTTTTTCGACGACCAGAAAGCTCTCTCAATTCTGACAGATGATCAGACCCAAAGAATAAACGATCGCTCAGAACTACAGCACCTGGTTCAGACAACAGGTTGGCCCTCTGTACAAGCCAAGGTCTGGTCCGTTCTGGAAGAGCCGTCGTTTAACATTATTGCAAAAGTAAGTACATGCTTGTCGTTTATGGTTTCTGTACAACAGAATTACCAGTAGTGAGCTAACCCCACCCCCACCCCACCCCCACCCCCATTTTTTTAAAGACTAAACACAGACGAGACAAAATGAAATATCCACAAATATTTTGTTGAACTATAGACGTCATATGTTACACCCGTAATCTTTTAGTGTTCTAGCCCCGAGACACGAATAATGAAATAGTTTAATATTCATCATGAAAATAATTTACCTGCTGAAATTTACAAACACAAAATCATAAATATAGAAAGTAACGTTATAGGCCAAACAGGTTCCTGTCAAAACAGTCCATTTATGAAATATTAAATTAAATCCATCAATGGCATCCTGTGTTATTGTAGACATCTCTTGAGATTTTTTTTATCAAACATTATTTCAAACTCAATTTTCGTTTTATTACGATAATACACGTTGAACACGTATTAAATTCCAACATTATGAAAGTAGATACCGCAAATTATTCTCATGTCTTTTTGCTCACAGAGTGAGAAATCAGACAATAAGCTTTGGAAAATATCGAATACTTTTAACAACGGCTGTGTCATATGAATATAGAGGATCTTGAACGACTGCTTAGGGCATATGAAATTTATAAATTGTCAGAATTGATATTTCCCGAACCTTGGCCTGGGAAATATTTAAATTTGGTAACGAATTTCATAAATTTTATATGCTGTAAGCACGAGTGTAGGATTCTATTTATTACACAACTATCAATAAACACATATTTTAGTTACTTTCCATTTCACGTTTCTGTATAAGGAAATGATTTTCAGCCTCTTTGCATCGTCTGAAAATGTCTTTGAGTGGAAGAAATAAGATCTAAAGATAAACACATCAACGTGATAACTAAATTGAAATTTCAATCTTAGGATTTTAAATTTTAGCTATGCCATTATATACCAACAACAAATGAAACAGGAATAAATATGATAGGCTTGAAGAACGTTTGTAGCCAAATTTTTGTATCTAGGTTAGCACACCGCTGACCTCACATGACCCTACATAATTTGCATTGTTATTAACCTGTGCTACGAGTTCATACCGTTTTTCCGAACCTGCGTTATGGACCAGGAAACAGTGCTGCTATGTGATAAACTGTTATCATCTTACTATTTTTACTTACTGCATCACCTTAGAAAAATATTAAAGCACTTATATGTACAATGCGTCTCGAAACATTAAAACCCGTATATGATTTACACGTCATTTGATAAAGGCAATTGAAAAATACAATTATTTATAACTTGAACAATGATATTGTACGATGCATTTATATATAATTACCATTGTACGAAGGGGCCTCCGTGGCCGAGTGGTTAGAGCATCGCGCTCAAAATCACAAGGTCTCTCACCTCTAGTCGGCGAGGGTTCGAATCGCGCTCGCGCCGATATATGTGAGAAAGTTTGCCAGTTTACTTTTGGAAGGTCGGTGGTCTCTTCCCAGGTACATTGTATCAGGGTTCTCTCCTCCACCAATAAAAACTGGACGCCACCAGATAACTGAAAAATTGTTGAGTGTGGAGGTACACAGCAAACCATTGTACGTGTCTTAAATGATGAGTTATATTGTAACATAATGAAAACCTGATACTTTTCTTTTTCTTGTAGGTATATTTCTACGTAAGCGCGTTTTTCGTAATCATATCCATACTCGCTTTAGTGTGTGGAACACATCCAACGTTTATGCGAGGGCTTCGAGAATCTGAGTGGCGCGAATACTTTGGTGACGAATATCCTCGATACGCAGGTCATTTTGATTCATCTCTTGTGACGCCCGGATCTACAGTTCCACCATTACCGACCAAGCCGAAAGCACAACTCGATTTCCTCACATACTTTGATGTTATTACAACAGTCTTCTTCAGCATTGAATTTTTTCTTAGAATCATCTTCTGTTTAAACAAGAAACAATTTTTAACCTCCTTCTTGAATCTCGTTGATGTCTTCGCTTTGCTTGTAATGTATTCTAAATACGTAGTTGAGACGATCAACCCAAGAGAAAAATATACAGCGTCCATCTTTGACATTGTTCATTGTCTTCAGATTATTCGAGTATTTCGGCTTTTTCGCTTAGTGAAAAACTTTATTGGATTTCGAGTATTGCTATATTCTATCAAAGCAAGTATCTATGAAGTCCTTCTGATGTCCCTCTTTCTTCTGGTAGCCATGTTGATGTTCTCTGCCTTTGTATTCTTCTCGGGTGATGAAGTTTTTACGAGTATTCCTGACGCCTTTTGGTGGGCAGTTGTTACCATGACAACGGTTGGATACGGTGATATATATCCTACAGAAGCACTATCGAAATTCATCGGGGGCATATGTGCCGTCACCGGAGTATGCCTTCTTGCTATAATCATTCCAATTTTCGTTAATAATTTTCTCTTATTTTATGCATATTCGAAGGTGTGGGGAGGCAAAGACATTGCGCAGAAAAAGAGCAGTCTTGAAAAAGATAAAGCACCAGGCTGTTCCGACACGAAAGTCGCCCCCATCAATATTGAGGAATAGTAGAATTGATCTGTTATGAAGAGGAAAAAATATTCATCAACTTATGAATCTCTCTCTCTCTCTCTCTCTCTCTCTCTCTCTCTCTATGTATATATATATATATATATATAATGTAGCGGAGAGTATATAGGGAACTTGTACTGCCTCCCTAGCGAACTAGGTTTAGTGATTTGGTAGAGTTTCTCTCTTGATCACGCAAGTTAAGCAACGGGGAGCATGTTCAACACGTGGACGAGTGACCGCTGCACGTTATATATATATATATATATATATATATATATTGCTATTTCTTTGCTTTATATAAAGAATTAATTCAAGTGCAATGTGTATCTTGTAAGGTGCTTTTAAATTTACCTTTAATAACTGTATCCCGGCCATTTCCATTCTCAACGACCGTGTCTGACATAGTGGCGAAAATTCCACCGTCATCGAAAGTAAGTTCTCTTGATTGCCTCGATGGTGGAGTGGTCTAACGCGCTGTCGGATGCCGCTTGGAGATTTGGTTCCGCAGGTCGTGAGTTCAACCCAGGTTAGGGGAGGAAGTGGGTATCCAAATAAATGGAAATAATTTATCTGTGCTTCAGATTGAAATATTTCTTCACTTAGGACAGTTATGTTTATTCATGAATTTGTTGCTCTTTCGGTGCTTTATATATATTAATGATAAACGACACAAACATGAAATTTACGGGACAACCTGTCCCTTCTACTTGGACGACATAATATTTACAGGTGATACTGTACATAGAAATGAAGACTAAATAAAAAAAATGTAAACAAGCTCTTAAACTAAACTACAAATGCTGAGAACAAACAAAACGTCTCATATGGAGATTATGAGTGTAATATTGGGTAATAAATATATACAACCGTCTGTTCTGAACGAGAGTCATGACTGAACTCGAATATCTTCTATATGTACAATGAAATGATTTCTAATCCTAAAAGAAATATCAAAGCCTAATGTAAATTACTGTAGTCAGTTGCTTATTGATTTTAATAAATAATTGAATGCGTCTTATGTATTTTTCAGTTTCAAACAGTTTGTTTTTTTCATGCATGGATTTATAAAATAAAAAGTAGAACCTTTTCATCTCTACGTTTGAATATCATCTCGAAAGGGTTGGTTGCGGTTTATTATCTATTATAGCGAACACATGAAATGAATATAATGGTTTAGAAAGTAACTGTAAATCGTATCCGATTTTCCTTCCGAGAAGGCGTGTTACATTTATATAAGTTCATGTTTTTTCATAGATACAATACATAAGAAACTGACTATTCAAATCACAACTTGGCCGTAGGCTGGAAGAGGGTCACAGTGGGGTTGATAATATATCTTCTTCATGAATATTCATGATCAGGGTGGGGCGACTTTAAGGACTTAGTTTTTAACATTGCATATGCTAATGTGGGCTACTAATGTGCGCTAGAATCCTTTTAAAGTTTCTTTTACTATTTCAGTCCTACTAGGATAGTTTCATAAAATTTTACGTTTTGTTATCTTTTTTATTGTATTTTTAAAAATGCTAAAGACTACTTGCAATGCCATTGTTCATGAAATCATATGAAATCATATGAAATGAATTGGTATTGTGTTTTTATAATTGCATTTTATGTATGTATAGAATCACTTAATTTCCTGACTGTGTGCCAGAAATGTGTAGTAAGTATGTGCCTTTGCCAGAAACTGTGTGTCGGAGGGGAAAATTGCATACGAAAAATATAATTGTGACAAATGTGCTATAAATTTACAGCAACTATGTTCCACAGGATTTATATTTTGCTGAGGGATGTAATATTGATTCTAAATCAATGACTAATTCACAGCTTTTGTTAAGTAATGCAGCATTAAAAGTAATTCGATTGCAGTTTTAATTCTATTACCGCTTTCCCCAGTTACACAAAAAACCAATGAAATTTAAGCATGTTTCTATTGATTTTTATGTTGGTTTCATCTGTCATAAAAAGGAATGGCTGAAAACTGACTCCAGGCATCACCGGGCCAGGCTAGGTTAGGTACATAATATCCATTGATATATATTTACCTGATCAAGATATAGGGTTCACGACGGATCGACAGGGGATGCTTACTCTTCACAGTACAACAAAGGGTACGATAGTATGAGGAAATATGTCTGGTTATTAAAATGTTTTCAGAACTATACAAACAATTTATTTGTCTTATCTATTGGTTTATTGATGAAGTACCGCAGTGAAGGCGACATTTTTCTAAAGGACTTTGAGTAATCCTCGTCATTTTTTAACTGATAAAGAGCAATTCATGTGACTCGCATGTGTACTCATTGGAGCGAACTTCGCACGCTATAATCCACATAATTAAGTCAAGATATAACCATTTTCTAACTCAGATTTAAAAATGTTCAGAGTCTCTTGAAAATTTCTATTTCATTATACAATATAATGTTAAAAGAATTACTTTCGTCATTCTAAAAGAATAGTAAATAGGTCGTTACTTAGTCAGGTATTTTCTAAATGACAAAATGTGTTGGATTCCCAAGAAAACTGCGTACTCGAGATACTTAGGGTCGCCAACTGGTTCGTCATAATCAACAAGAAGAGGAAGTGCTTGCAATGGGATCATGGACACATTAAATAATAAGTTGCTAAATGACAAAATTTAAAGTAATGGCTACACATACATTCAACATAATCAATACTGACAATCAAAGAAATATTGTTACACTCTGTAGCATGACGTCACTGCTTTAAAAATGCAAGATGGTTTTGATGTTCACGAGTTGTGAAGCGGATCGAATGATTTGATTATTAAGATAGTTTGATGTTCACGAGTTTAGAAGCGGACCAGATGCTTTATCAAAGCATTTTGGTGTTCAAGAGTTGAGAAGCGGATTTAATGATTTACTAAGATATTTTAGGGTTCATGAGTTGACCAGTCGCGGTAGCTCAGTGGTAGAGCGTTCGCTTCGTAACCGGGGAGTCATGCGTTGGAGCCCCTCTCATGCCATGGCCGCATCAAACATATCATCAACTGGACGTTAAACAAACGAACACGAGTTGCGAAACGGATCGAATGGTTTACTAGCACATTATGAGTTTACGAGTTGAGAAGCGAATCGAATGGTTTAAGTTAAGACATGTTGGTGTTCATGAGTTGAGAAGCGGATGGAATTGTTTAATTATTAAGATAGTTCGGTGTTCGGGAGTTGAGGAGCGGATCGAATGCTTTACACTATTAAATTCTGGATTTTAAACCACAGCGAATAGTAGACATATATTTGCATTTGGAGTAAACATATTTCATTAATAATCAAACTAGTAATTAATTAAGATTTTTAATACATTGTACAAGCTATATACTAGACTATAGTGTACCAAGTATCTAAATTGATTGATTGTTTGTTTGTTTGTTTTACGTCCCGTCGAGAATTTTCACTCATATTGAGACGTCACCAGCTGTAGGTGAAGTACCACAAATTTAGACCTATGCTTAGCGCTCAGGGCCGTAGCAGCGAGGTTTTTTTTAACGTGTCAACGCCTACCGTGACACGGGACCTCCATTTTTAAGGTCATATCCGAAAGACCCGTGATTCTCACTTCTAAATGCCGAGCGTTTGGCGAAGGAGCAATCACTACCTATTTGTACGTCAAGGCACGAGCGGGGCTCCAACTCACAACCTCCCAAGCGAAGTTCTAACCACTGAGCTACCGCGAACGGTAAAGGTATAAACATTTATATTATGTCATATAATTCATTTGCTGTAAAAGTGTCTCAAAATCTCGCCATGCTCTTGTAAAAATATGACACATCTGATTTAGATAACTGGGTTTTTTTTATGCAAACAAAAATTATATTTATGGGCAACAAATATCATGAACCATTGAAAGCAAGATAGTAACAGGCATTCTGAGTGTAGGCCTATTGCGGACAATACAAAGTCCCTTACTGGTAGGATATTTCAGTCAAAAGAGAGTAAGCGTAGCGAAACTCAACTTGGACCTGTTACAAACCAAGAGAAAGCCATATGTAAACTTTCAGTTGAATATCTTCATCCAATGCGGAGAAAAGTCCAGAAAACCTCAAGCATTCATCAAAGGGCATAATTCAGTCAAAAGTAGGTCAAGTGTAACGAAACTCATTCAAGACAAAATCATATATAAAATTTCAGTAGAATATCTTCATCCAATACGGAGAAAAGTCCGAAAAACTGATTCGGAATGACAGACAGATGGCCGGACAGATGTACAGATCGAGGGTAAACTAATAGTCCCCTTCGGCAAATCCGGTAGGGGACTAATAAATAGATAGATAGAGGTAAATTAGCTAATTGTAACCAGGTAATAAGAGCTAGGTATCAGTTGCTTGAAACTATAGAAGTTAGCTTCTAGTAATTAACGAGCTACTTTAAAAGTTGGAATGGCATGTACTAGTAGCCAGATACTCCAAGGAAGAAAGGTTATGATTGCGGATGGCCAGCTACAACAAACAGGTCACTGAGTTTGACTATAATTATCTATCAGTTTTATCAAGATGGCTAGGAGTAATTGTAATATCAGAATATACTCTAAATAAACCAAAACCAATGCTTGATTTGGCCAGCTAGTTATACTGTACTTTGCCATGCAAAACACATATAATTTTCTAGTTAAGTGTAAAGCTTTAAGTAGCTGGGTTTTAAGATGAAGAGAAGTGAACTTTAAATTCAAAAATGAGCTTATACTTTTCTATGGAGAAAACCATTAACTTGCAAGTCCAAAATTAGGTGGATGTTTACATTAACGAAATCATTAATTGAGGGTTATGCACATCAAGAAGAGTGACTTTGAAACGTCAATATATCATCACTTTTCAGTTACCATGCCTCGTGACAGACATGGTAGAAATCTCATTCGCGGTAATCACCGAATTCCGCCAAATGAACTAGTCTATAGACGTTCACCCGACACCAATGTACATAACAGTTCTTTCTAAATTTTGATAAAAATTACGCATAACTTTCACGTTCCCTTTAGAGATCATGCTTAGGGAAATCTACACTCTGTAGGAAAGTATCCTTAGCTTCCAAATGTCTTTCAAAAATCGGTATTATCTGGCCGTTCTATTCAAGAAACAACTAATTTGGGGATATATTAAAGTGAGGAATGACTTTGAAATCTCAATATGCCATCATCTTTCACATATCATGTCCAACAATAAATATATTTTCATGGAAATTACTCTCAACTTTGAAACTTCCTTTGAAAATTTCAGTCAATATTCGTTATCTTCAGTTTTTTATAATATGCCAACTAAATTGAGCGGATGAGACCACAAAATCTGAAGCTCCGTGTCACAGCAGGTGTGGCACGGTATAGATCCCAGTCGCGATAGCTCAATGGTTAGAGCGTTCGCTTCTCAACAGGAGTTCATGGGTTTGAGCCCCGCTCCTGCCATGGCCGCGTCAAACCTAAGACATAAAAATAGGTAGTGATTGCTCCTTCGCCAAATGCTTGGCATTTAGAAGTGAAAATCACCGATCTTTCGAACATGACCTTAAAAACAGGTCCCGTGTCACGGTAGGCGTTGTCACGTTAAAGAACCCTCACTGCTACGGCCCTGAGTACTAAGCGTAAGTCAAAATTTGTGGTACTTCACCTACAACTGGTAACGTCTCAATAGGAGTGAAAAATTCTCGACGGGGCGTAAAACAAACAAACAGTCAATCAATCAATCAATTTAGACCCCCCCCCTTCTCAAAGGTCATAAGCGCCGAACATACGCCTAAAGTTGCAGCCCTTCATCAGCAATGGTCATGTCTCCAGATTACAAAAAAATTCTTGAGTGGAATAGTAAACAATATACAACCAGCAGAGAGAGAGAGAGAGAGAGAGAGAGAGTATAAAAATAAAAAAAATCATGGTGGACAGGGTAAGTCATATATCTTTATAATACAAAATACTCTACATTTTTTTTCAGCGACTTTTTTTTTTTTTTTTTTTTGACATGCGATTTGGAAACTTAAAGACATTTGGTCTTACTAAATAGTGTTTGTTGACAGTTCTTTCGTATGGGAGAAAGTGCACGTCACTCTGATATATAATGACAATCATCTGTTAAATTTCCCATGTTACACTGTGTACATAATCTTCATACAGTGGTATACCTACCCATCGTCCTAGCTGAACTGGAAGGCGGTGATTTAAAGGAGTACGGAAATAGAATACTGTACCTCCAATAATGACTACAGGAATCAATTTATTTAAAAGTAAAATGCTGAAACTGATTCGTCATCTAAAGGTGTTATGGATAAGCTTATAAAATCGAACTTCCATCATTTTTGTGAAAAGTACTTAAGTATTTTGCCACTAAAACTCATGAACATATTTTTTAAAGTTTGATTGTTATTAAATAAATTGATTGTCCGTTGTTTAAAGTTAGGCAGTATAACAGTAAATATAGCAGAATCTCTGGTGAACTTTTGAACAGAGAAAAAATATGTTGGCTTATATCAACGTGTTGAGTGACGTCTTCCCATAGTCGTACGTGACAATCAATAATAGATAACTGAATGAGATGTAGGAGACTTCTTAATAATTCACTTCTGGCATGGTGCTATTTGTTACATACAAAGAAAACTTTATGAGTCGTCAGGTAAACCACACGAGAATTTCGATTTTCAAAACTATTTTTTCTACACAAATCACAGTTCAGAGTACAATTGTACCTGCGTTTGGTGTGAATGGTGTGAAGACTCCTATTTCCATATCAGAAAAAAGATGGGGGTTTTGTAGGAATATTTCTTATATTGTTTTACAGCTAGCAGATGATGGGTTGTCTCTGATCGAGATATTTGTTCCATTGCTTAATTATGTTTGGAACAAATGATTTCTTATAGAGCTCAAATGTACATTTAGGACGAGTACAATCCACTGCGTGCATTAAAATTCGATTCAATTTTCCTTTCTGGAAGGAATATATTTTTAAGCACGTCGGGAACTAAATGGTAATGGACTTTAAACATTGTGTTTAATTTTGCCACTTTTCTGAGAGTGGCCCCAACCTGTTTCTAAGTACAGTGATTCACTTGATTATTACGGATAATCCCGTAGTTATTCTCGCTGCATCAAATTGATCTTTTTGTAGTTTTTCTACATATTGTAATGGACACCCACCCCACACAATAGAAGAAAATTCAAGTTGTGGTCTGATAAATGTAGTGTACAATTTTGATAGTGTATTTCTACAAATGGTGAATCTTTAGAAGCCCTAATCTTCGATAGGCCTTTTTAACTATGCTATTAATGTATTCTAAATTCTGACTAAACAGCTGTACTGTATAGCATCTCTCTGTGTTTATTTTCTGGGCTATAAACAAGTCAATCCAGTATAACATCATTTTGGTATGGGTAGATATAACGGAAGGCGTCCCGTTTTACCATAAAACATATAATTTTTTTTTAAAAATTAAATGAATGCGTTCAATAATATCAAATTTTTCGAAATCCCATATTTCACAACCATATTATAAAAATAGCGCAAAATTTTATAGAACAATAAAGAGTCTTTCATTCGACAGGCTGGTTAGATTGTTTAATTTTCCTACTTACAACATTGCATTACATTGTAACAACATTGTATTTGTTTGCAAGGTTATTACAACTGCCCTATAAACGAACTTGGCATTAATTCCGCATGTAGTAATCGCATTTATATTCCAACTCCCGTTTCAGAGGATGAAATTCTTCATAATCATGCTTCAGTTTTATACACATTTAATATCACAGTCTTAAGGAGTGGGTGAATGTGAGTTACCTATGGACATCATAAAACCCTCATCACTTTCAGAAATACCACCCTGGAAATTACTAAAACCCAAAGTTGACACTTCACTTTCTGAATATAAAAATGTGAAACAAATTCCGCTATTTTCAAACAAAAGTTATCTGAACTAAAACAATCTAAACATTCTACAACTGATATTTATACAGACGGTTCGAAAGACCAAAATAAAGTTGCTGCTGCTGTAGTAATCAATAACAATGTTTTCTCAGCACGATTTCCAAATGAAGCAACAATTTTTACCGCCGAAGCAAAGGCTATCCAACTTGCGTTAGAGTACATTAAAATTTCTAAGGACAAATACTTCGCTATATTCTCAGACTCCCTATCTTGTCTACAGTCTATAAATAATATGAATATTGATCATCCATATGTTTTAGACATTTTAAACCAGTATTATCTTCTAACTAAACAAAATAAAATAGTTGAGTTCTGCTGGATTCCTAGTCATATTGGTATCCATGGTAACAACAAAGCAGACAAAGAGGCAAAGAATGCACTACAAAACGATATTGTACATTTTAAAATTCCTTACACAGATTTGAAATATAACATAAAACTATATGTAAATGATCTTTGGCAAATATATTGGGATTTCTGTGACAGAAGTAAACTGTATTCTATTCAAAACAAAGTAAACAAATCGTGTAACATTGTAATGAAACGCCAGGACGAAGTTATTATTTCAAGAATTCGCATCGGACATTCAAAACTGACACACTCTTATTTATTAAACAGAGAACTTCAACCTCAATGTATATCTTGTGACTGTCCATTAACTATACAACACATTCTTTTGGAATGTAGTGATTTTACACCCAAACGAAATAGATATTTTAATAATGTACAATCAATGTATCAACTTTTTACAAATATTGACTATCATCTTATTATAAAATATTTACAAGAATGCGACTTTTACAGAAAAATTTGATCCTTTACAATATAACCTATTCATATACACAAAATGATATGTATTTTTACCTGTTTACGATTTTTAACTTTTAAGTCCGTCGGATTGGACGTTAAAGGGTGCCCCGTGTCAAGGATTACAACCCCCTTGGCACGTAAAAGATCGTTCCCTTGATTTTCGAAAAAGAGTAGGCTCACTGAGGGCCGTCAGGGAAACTTCAGTTTTCATAACCAACCATGTTTCAGTTGTTCAATCGCCGTAAAATGGCTGAAATATTGCCAACACGGCGTAAAACCCCAATCAATCAATCAATCAATCAAAACGACAACCATGCATTGAAATTATTTTTTGTGTACACAGTTTTGTTGGTGACTTGGTCGATCGTTATCCACAAAACCGTGCCTTGATGCATTGTGACGTCATCAGTTTCAGAGAGTCAGTCGGATTTTGACAGCACCAAAACATAGATTATTACGGTGGCCGGTTTAGGGCAGGTGGAATATTTTTTGTCCACGAAATAAATTTCGTTTCCAGGACATAAGAGTTTCTCAACATTCACTGGTCAAAGGACTACTACGCTTGTAAATTTCATTCAATCCATAACATTTACTAACATTTATTAATCAATAGTCCAAATACAAAAATCAAAACTGAAATTCTACAAGAGCGAGTCAATAAGGAACTTATTTCTGGTTGAGATCCACCTCTTCTTTTTCGATGTAATTGCCTTTTAATGTGATGCACTTAGACCAACGGTGTACAAGTACCATCAACACAGATGTGAAAACGTCAGAGTCCTTTCCATTGAGCCACTCCTCAACTGCCGTCACGACCGGAAATGACGTCCACGGATATCATTTTTAAACTCTGGGAATAGGAAGAAGTCGCTAGAAGCTAGATCAGGCGAATAGGCAGGATGTGGTATTAATTCATACCCGTTTCGCTCTACAGAATCCATTAAAACTTTGCAAGTGTGGACTCTCACGTTGTCCTTTTGCAGCAAAACACTTTCAAAGAGTTTACCTCGGCGTTTTTCACGGATGGCGATTTTCAGCTGGGCTAGCAATTTGCATAGTACACTCCAGTTATTTTACTTCTCTTAGGGAAAAATTCCAACATAATAATGCCTTGTGGGTCCCAAAATACTGTGGTCATCACCTTGCCAGCAGATGGTTGCGTTTTAAACTTCTTTGGCCTCGGGGACACCGCCTTGACCCACTGAAAACTCTGAGCTTTATTCTCTGGCTCATAATAGTGAACCCAAGTCTCATCTACAATCACCAAATGCAAAAGAAAATCATCTTTTGACTTAACATGATTCAACAAGGAGCTGCACACTGTTGCTCTGGTTGCCATTTGATCATCGCTAAGGGATTTGGGGACCTAATGGGCTGTTAGCTTCTGCATACCTAAACGATCATGTAAGATTCGCTACTATGTGAAATGCTTAATGCCTGTGCTATTTCGTCCACCTGGATTCGCCCATCAGAATAAATCCGAACCCGAACTTTGTTACACATTTCTTTGTCAGTGGCATCCAGCGGGCGTCCAGACCTGGCTTCACCTTCTAAAGACGTTCTACCGTGTTTGAATTCCCCTACCCAGAATTTAACCTGAGCATAAGATGGTGTAGAAGACCCATAAATATCGGCATTTCCTTGCCTGTTTTATCTTTTATATACAAGTACTAAATTACAGCATGGTACTCAAATTTAGAAGCAAATCAGGCCTTTGCATTAATAGCCATGTTTGACATTCAATATCTTATTAAAGAATGACTCGATACGCGTGTAAGTTTGTATCCATGTTTAAAATAGTATTGAAAAAAGGGATGAAATTCGTGAACTTCTTTGTCAACCGTTCATTATATATTACCAACCGTTGAAGTATGATGGGGCATATCATCGATACATCAGTAAATGAATCTTTTGTATGCGGTTTGTCACCGTGTACTTGTCTGCTTTTGTAAGCAAAAAGTTACCAATATTCCATGCTTTTTCTGTTTTGAAAATTCACTGCTTATTTCTATCACGTGATAGATGACCATGCCGGTACTTTGCATATGTCCCCCAATTAAGAGAATTTTGAAATATTTCAAAGTTTTCTTCAACACAAATTAAAGCTTCAATGAATTGGAGTCCTTAAAAGTGCATGGAAGGCCTAATATATTTGAATTTATTGCATAACAGCAAAACTTTCATTTATGTCTTGAATAAGATATTAACAACAGTATGAAATTGATAATGACTTTTTCTTTATGTATTGATTTACCCAAAGGTAAATAAGAGTCCCTTAACTTTAAAATAATCGTAAGAAAGAATTCCATTTCGTCGGAACGGAATTTGAATTTGTGGGAACGAATTTTATTTAGTGGAACGAATTTGTAAGCAAAATATCTCTTCTACCTGTTCTAAACCAGGCAACTTAGATTATGGATGTGTATATATGATATATTAACAGGACAAAAGAACAGTCAAAGATATCGTCTAGATACGTCAGTAAAATAATGTCTGCATGTGGTAACATCTGAAAGTGGTTTGGAGTTGTCATCGATGGGTAGCTAGCTCAGTTCTCTACATGTGTTTTCCTTGGGACTATTTATTTATACATACTAACAAAATCAAAAGGAACAATTCCAATGAATCTAAATCACGGTATCGTGCAGACCCGTGACATCGCTTTTCAAAATGGGGGAGGGGGCAGCCGGAAAAGAAATTGAAAGTTGGCTTGTCAACAAATATTGACACGCTAAAATTAAAAAAAAGCTCCAAAATACTAAATGGAGGAGATGTAATTGGGGGGGGGGGGGGCGGGGGGGGGGGGGGGGAGGCAATCAGATATGGATTCTCAAAAACTCTAAGGAACTTTTGAAAAATCTAAAATCTCAGGATTTTTCTAAAATCGACAGCATCAAAACGTATGATTTCTCCAAATTTATACAACAATTTCTCGCGATGAATTAAAATCTAGACTTTTTCAGATAATAGATAATTGCATTTTGAACAAAAATGGCACTGGAAAATACAAATTTCTAGTGATTGGAAAACAACGTACATATTTTGTTAGACTCTGATAGCCCGCACAAGTACTCTGAAGCAGAAGAGTATGCTTGGCTTTCTTGTAGATAACATTTACGTAGTGTTTGGAAACCAAGTCTTCCAAAAATCCATTGGCATTCTCATGGGCACTAATTGTGCTCCCTTGTTGGCAGACTTATTTTTATATTCTTATGAAGCGGAATTTGTTCAGAAACTGTTACAGGATAAAAACAAAATAAAACTTGCCGTGTCCTTCAACTATACATATAGATATATCAATCAAGAATCATAATTTTCATAATTATGTCCATTTTATATATCCCGATGAACTCGAAATAAAGGACACTACAGAATCAGACCTGTCTGCTTCATATTTGGATATTTTACTTAATATTGACTCTAATGGCGGACTGACAACTACATTATATGACAAGCGTGATGACTTCAACTTTGCAATCATCAACTTTCCATATCTATGTTGTTTGTTTGTTTGTTTTACGTCCCGTCGAGAATTTTTCACTCATATTGACACGTCACCTGCTATAGGTGAAGTACCACAAATTTAGACCTATGCTTAGCGCTCAGGGCCGTAGCAGTGATGGTTCTTTAACGTGCCAACGCCTACCGTGACACGGGACCTCCGTTTTTAAGGTCATATCCGAAAGACCCGTGATTCTCACTTCTAAATGCCGAGCGTTTGGCGAAGGAGCAATCACTACCTATTTTTCGTCTTAGGTTTGACGCGGCCATGGCACGAGCGAGGCTCGAACTCACGACCTCCCGGTTACGACGCGAACGCTCTAACCACTGAGCTACCGCGACCGGTCCATATCTTTGTAGTAATATACCACTTTCGTCTGCTTATGGTGTGTATATCTCCCAGTTGATTCGATACGTGAGAACATGCCATGCGTATGGGAACTTTTTAAAGTGAGGTCAACTGCTGACAAAAATGTTGACATTGCAGGGTTTTAACGAATCTCGTTTGAAGTCATAATTTCGCAAATTTTACGATCGCTATAATGACGTTGTTTGCGATTACAAAGTGTTTCTGGGACATATGTTGAATGATTTGTTTCATACCCTTTGTTACACTGTCATTTTTGACTACGGATAATCCCGTTTACCTAATTTCGACTAAGGGCTCACGGCGGGTGCGACCGGTCAGCAGATGATGCTTACTCCTCCATGGCACCTGATCCTACCTTCGCTTTGTCGGAGGTCCGTGTTGCCCTACACTCGAACTTGTATATGTCTTGGGGATTTATGATTACGATTTACACATTGTTTACTTCGCCATTCGATATCACTAAATTGTTTCATTTCATAATTTTGAAGATTACACTCTCCTAATTCACCTCTACTATCTGGAATAGTGGGAATGTCAGCCACCCATTATTTATTTCCATATAAAAATAACAAATATTCATCATTGTCTGTCTTTTTCTACGTCTGTCTGCCTTATTCTACGTGCCTGTCTGTCTGTCTTATTCTGCGTGCCTGTCTGCTTGCCTTATTCTACGTGCCTGTCTGTTTACCTTATTCTTTGTGCCTGTCTTCCTGCCTTATTTTCTGTGCCTGTCGTGAATCCTTCCTTGACATATCCTCTTTTATTTTATTTCTCAAAATTTCCTTACAGCATTTGATTATGGTATTATCTAATCAACAATATCACTTCGGACATGAATTATACATGTATACATGTAGTTCATATTTGTCGAACATGTTCCATCGTGTAATATATATATATATATATATATATATATATATATATATATATATATATATATATATGAATTATATTGCTCTAATATTGTCTTGGCTTAGTATGAATTATATTGTCGTAATATTGTCTTGGATTAGTAGGGGCCTCCGTGGCCAAGTGGTTAGAACATCGCGCTCAAAATCACAAGGCCTCTCACCTCTAGTCGGCGCGGGTTCGAATCTCGCTCGCGCCGATATATGTGAGAAAGTTTGCCAGTTTACTTTCGGAAAGTCGGTGGTCTCTTCCCAGGTATATTGTATCAGGGTTCTCTCTTCCACCAATAAAAACTGGACGCCACCAGATAACTGAAAAATTGTTGAGTGTGGCGGAAAACAACAATCAATCAATCAATCTTGGCTTAGTATGAATTATATTGCGGCCTAATATTATCTTGGCTTAGTATGAGTTATAATGCCCTAATATTGTCTTGGTTTAGTGTGAATTATACTGCCCTAATATTGTCTTGGCTTAGTATGATTATCGTATTTATCGGCAACGCAGCCCTTATGTCGTATGACAAAACAAAAGATATTGATCAGGGAGGAAGTGTTAATTTACCACGGCGCTGGGCTGCGTCCATTGTGTACCGCATGGGGCTAATTAAACGTCGGGGATGTACAAAGGCAAAACCTGAAATAAAAAACTTTTATGAAAAGTGGATTCCTCGAATGCATCAAAACGGCGGTCAGAGATCCTAACACATCACCAAGCCTTATAATCAGTTGGGACCATACAAGTAAGTCAGCGTACTGCATCATTATCACAACCACTCGAACGTTACGCACACGGTTCTATAATGATGTACACTAATTAGCGATGTGTTGTGATAGTAATAACTGTTTTTATGTACTGTGTAATTTTACCGTACAATGTTTTTAATTGAGGACTACCAATCATCACAGTGTCTCAATGGACAAGGAAACCGAGGGGTGCAAGAAATTTGAAATTGCTGTGTGATAAGAGACAGATAAATGCGGTTTTGGAGGCACAATGAATGGTACCTTTCTCCAGCCACAAGTCATTTACCAGGGTCTTGTAGATGAAAAGTTCCAAGATATATAACAGTATTCAATCTCGTAATTTCTATAGAAAATACAAATCAGAGAGATGGGCAAACACGGACCCCTGGTCATACCAGAGGTGGGATCAGATGACTAGGAGGAGTAAGCATCTCCTGTCGACCGTTCACATCCGCCGTGAGCCCTATATTCCAAACAAAATAATACGTAGTCAGAATCAGTGTGTCAAGAACGGCTTAACAATTGGTATGAAACACATCAGACAACATTTGACTTAATGATAAGTTGTACTGGCAAACTAGATCGTTATAACGACCATAAAATTTGCGAAATGCTGACTTTAGACTGGACTGTACAAACCCCTGTAACATCAACTTCTTTGTAAGTAGCCTGCCTCGGTTTAAAAACTGATCATATGCAGAACAAGTGCTTGCGTATCGAATCAGTTGGGAGATATAAACACCATATGCAGGTGACAATGGAATATTGCCACATAAATAAGGGAAGTTGACGATGGAGAAATTGAATTCATCCCGTTTGTCATAAAGTTGAGTTGTTAGTGCGAAGACTCTGTAGTGTCTTTAATTTCAAGTTCACTGGGATATATTGAATCGACATATGAATGAAAATGACCATTGACAGTCGCCGGATAGCTGAAAAATTGCTCAGGCGACTATAAATAAAAGAAACAAACACAAAAAAATGACCATTGTTAATAGACAAAACGTCGTCGATATATCTAATATCGAATTGAAGACCACAGCAAGAGATTTTTTCTTCTCATATAGAAGTGTTTGAATGAATTCTGCTTCAGAAGAATATAAAAATAGGGCAGCTAACAAAGGAGCACAATTCGTGCCGATGGGCATTCCAACAGACTGTTGGAAGACCTGATCACCAAAGACTACGAAAATATTGTCATTGAGGAACTCTAGCATCTTTAAATATCAAATTCAAAGTACTTGTGCGTGGAGTCAGAGTGGTGTTTAGCAAAATATTTTTTGGGATGACCAATTAGTGAATATGAATGTTTCCTTTTAACATTTTTGTTCACGATTGATTGATTGTTTGTTGTTTTCGCCACATCAACAATTTTTCAGTTATCCGGTGGCGTCCAGTTTTTGTAGGTGGAGGAAAGAACCCAGATACAATGTACCCGGGAAGACACCACCGACCTTCCGAAAGTGGCAAACTTTCTCACATATATCGGCGCGAGCGAGAATCGAACCCGCGCCGACTAGAGGTGAGAAGCCTTGTGATTTTGAGCGCAATGCTCTAACCACTCGGGCACGGAGGTCCCGCTTTTTTACGAAGCAACTGTCTATGATGTCAAAAAGTCTAGTCTTTAATTTGTCGTGAGGTATAGTTGTGTAAAGTGTTGTAAAATCATACGTTTTAATGTTGTGAATTTGAGAAAAGTTTTGTGACTTCAAATTCACTAAAAGTCCTTAAGAAAGTTTAAGAATCCACATTTGATTTACACCAATTCTGGTATATGTAGTGACACAGTACGTTTGGAGTTTAATATGTTTGTAAGGAGCAAAGACAGGGGCTTGGTAGAACATTTATTCGATCCAGCAATGTATATCTTTGTTTGTAAGGGTTGTTGTGGAGTTTGGGGATCCAGTATAGATACGTTAACTCATATTCATCCGCTTCATTGACTGGGATATTAAATGTATTTAAAACTGAAGCATGATTTTGAAGAATTTCATCTTTTGAAAGGGTAGTTGAAATATACGTGTCATTAATAAACGTGGAATTAATGCCCAGCTCGTTTAGAATGCAATTGTAATAATGAGCCTTACAAACAAATGCAATGTAGATACCAGCTGGAACCAAAACATATTCCTCATGTAGCCTATCTAACTCTTTTATCATTTCTGATTTACTAACAAAGAAGGATAGGTGGTACGCATTTTTATTTTGACATGTCTGATACGGGATTTTAATATTCTTCTTATATAAATGTTACCCATCGATAAAGCAAAGCATGATCGAGGGATGGGCATTATACATTCAGCAAACCACTGGAGTAATAGAGAAACTTGCAAAAGGTAATGAAAGCAACACATATTTTTATGTGGCAAATATTTTAAAATTTCATAGAGTTAATGGACCGCAAATTTGTATTTTCCAGATATGTGGAGAAGATCGTGCTGCCGTACATGTAGGACGTGAAGGAGGATCTGGATCTACCACTTAAACGGCAATCTTTGTATATTATGTATCATGGCAAACTCTCAGAGGATTTTATAACTTATATAAAACAAAAATATATTATACCTGTGATGGTGCCTACGAATTGCACATATAAGCTCCAACCTTTAAATTTATCAGTTCAAAAGCCTGCTAAAGATTTCATGAAATCTAGATTTCAAACATAGTACACGGAAAAATCATGGAATAGTGTAAGGAAATGTTGGCAAAATTGAACATGTTCTTCTTCACAGTAAAATCTATCCATTTAAAGTGGCTGGTACAATGCTGTGAATATCTTCTGCCCAACCTCTTGTCTCAAATGGCTTCAAAGAAGCTGGAATTACTGCTTTTCTGGGGTATGTTTATTTGATACTGGTACTGTGATACATTTATTACTAAATTTAAAATTCATTAATTGAAACAAAATAAAGAATTGAACTGTTTCTATTTGTTGCTGTTTATTATTTTTATACTAAATGATGCATGAGTAAAAAATGAACAAATAAATTTTAAAATATGGGGTTTTTTTACTTAAAATCTGTGTACAGCAATAAAAATAACCCGCTATATGGTATATTATCCTAATATTGTCTTATTTTAGTATGAATTTATATCGATTGTGAGGTTGTCAAATGAAAAAAACTTTGGTGGTTTGAATATATATGAACTTCAGTCTGAATCTATCTTAAATTGATATAAAGAGGTTGTTTCCTCTGCATCAAGATTAATTGCATTCATGTATTGATTGATATTATGTATGGCAAATAATTATGCAAATTTCAAACCAGCGTTAGCGTTCACTGTTTCTAATTAATTTTTTTAATTGAGCTGGGACAATACTACAGTAAAGCAAGCTTATAACAAACATTCTTATAACGAATTTACACTTATTACAAAGTGATATTTATTCCTTATATTCTTAAAGTTTTAAGAGTTTGATAACGACATTAGTGTAAAACATTATTGTTTGACTGAAGTCACGTAAGTAAAAGAAAAAAAATGGAGGGACTATTCAAAAAGGGATAATTTACTGTTAGACTCCGAAATAAGTACATCCACTGGGATATAACATAAAAATATTTTCAACGTGATGGAGCCTCAACTTTAGCTTTGTGAGTTTTACATTCAGTGAAATGAAAAGGTAGCGAAGAGTGATCAATCTCAAAACTCTTGTGCAAAGTTAACACTTGAGCAAACACAGACCCCTGAATATACCAGAGATGAGATCATGTGCCTAGGAGGAATAAGCACCTCCTGTCGACCGGTCACACTTTCCGTGTATCTTGATCAGGTAAACGGAGCAATCTGTAATAGGTATTAGTAAATAAAAAATGACCTAACAATTGTAAGAAACACGTCAGACAGCATTTGACTATATGAGAGGTTGTATTGGCAAACTAGATCGTTATAACGACCATAGATTTTGCGAAATGCTGACTTTAGAAGAGACTGTTAATACTCCTATAACATCAACTTGTTGGTCAGTCTCTATTTAAAAACTGATCATACGCAGAACAAGCTATCGAGTACCCAATCATTTGAGAGATATAAACACATGATAATGGAATATTGCTTCATAAATATGGGCCATTGTCGATGGAGATGCTGAAATCAGCCTGTTTGTCATAACGTTGAGATGCTAGTTTGCCGTTAACATCTATTTTCAACAAACTATATAAGTATAAAGCAGATGTGTAGGATTCTGTGGTATCTTTTAATTTGAGTTCACTGGGATACATCGAATCCACATACGAATGAAAACGATCATTGTTAATAAATACAGCGTTGTCGATATATCTAACTGTCGAGTCGAAGGCCAAAGCAAGAGATTCCTTCCTCTCATGTAGACCTTTTGATTGATTGATTGATTGATTTTTGTTTTCCGCCACACTCATCAATTTTTCAGTTATCTGGTGGCGTCCAGTTTTTATTGGTATATATTTCTTATTGGTATATATTATTTATTAGATATAATGTACCCAGGAAGAGACCATCGACCCTCCGAAAGTAAACTGTCAAACTTTCTCACATATATCGGCGCGAGCGAGATTCGAACCCGCGCCGACTAGAGGTGAGAGGCCTTGAGATTTTGAGCGCGATGCTCTAACCACTCGGCAACGAAGGCCCCTTGTAGACCTTTTGAATAAACTCTGCCTCATAAAAATGAAATGCAACAAAAACCTAATAAATACGTCTGAGTGACTGTTGAAATAATATAAATAATTCTCTCTCTCTATATATATATATATATCTATATCGTCTTTAGGAACGCTAGAATGCCCATCAACATAACTGCTTCGTGTACACATATACATAAGTCTAAATTCTTTGAATTCAATCAATTTTTTACACATCAATGCTAATCGTTTATTCCCATTATCAACCTACATTGCGTCCTCTTTCATGTTTAATAATTTTTTTTCCTTTGTAAATTTTTATCAATTTCCCTACGGGACAGAGTTTTAAGAGAACGTCGTTGTATTTTGCCAGTTCGTTTGACATTTGACCTTTGACATGGAAAGATGCCTGGTATTTGTGTTCGTTTATTCATCTATGCGTCCAATCTACATTTCTCAATATTTTCTTTCAAAACCTTAATTAATTTCCATGTAAAACTTAATAATTACAATAACACACATGGTGATCCTTTGTGCCACATATCTTAGTACCTACTGATTTTTATGTATACTGGACAAAAAAAGTTAAGGATCATGATTTCATTATTTTAGTCATAACAAAACCAAATAAATCATGTTAAATATATACTTAAAATGTTCAACGATAATCGAACAATACATTTTAAACCTGTTTTTACAAATTCATCAATACGTTAAGCAGCCTGAGCAACCATTGTCAGATAACCCAATGTTATCTGTTTCATGCAGTTTGAAAATCGGTATGAGCAACAATAACAAATTTCATTACAAATGATTGAATCTTTATAAAGGCAATATCAATAGGGTGTATGTCCACCCTGAGCCTGTATAACGGCACGACAACGTCTCTGCATACTTCTGATGAGCCTGCGGAATGCAATTTGTGGCAACCTTGCCCATTCCTGCTGTAAAGCTAACGTAAGCTCCTGGCGGTTTGTCGGAAGTACAGGGCGTCTGGAAACAGCTCGCTGCAACATGTCCCAGGCATGTTCTATAGGATTTAAATCCGGAGAACAACTCGGCCAATCCATACGTTCGATTGTCTCTGTAGCAAGGTAGTCTGTCACTATACGTGCTCTGTGGGGACGAGCATTATCATCCATTAACACAAAGTCGTTGCCTATAGCTCCCGCATAAGGTCTCACAATTGGATGCAGTATCTCGTCCCTGTAAATTGCACCGGTAAGATTGCCATTAATCACGTGCAAGTCAGTACATCCACCAATACTGATTCCGGCCCAAATCATCACAGAGCCACCTCCAAAACGATCATGCTCTGCTACACAGCAATCAGCGTACCGCTCTCCACGCATGCGCCATACACGCCTACGACCGTCATGAAAGTCCACGCAGAACCGTGACTCGTCTGTGAAAAGAACAGGCGTCTAATGACGCAGTTGCCAGTTTATGTGATTTTGAGCCCAATTGAGTCGTGCTACACGATGTCTTCTCCTCAAAATGGGACGAATAGCAGGTCGATGAGCCCGAAGGTTAGCAGCATGAAGTCTCTGTCTGAGAGTTTGTGGTGTTATGCGCACCTCACTTGCTGCATGAAAGTTAGTATTGAGTTGGACAGCACTCTGAAACCTGTGCCTACGAGCCATAAGTGACATATAGCGATCCTGGCGAGCGGTTGTGGACCTTGGACGACCTGATCGCGGTCTCTCAGAAACATTACCTGTCCGCCTAAAACGATTCCACAACCTTGAAATCACACTTTGGGACACATTAAAATGTCTAGAGACAGTTCTCTGGACTTGGCCAGCTTGAAGCATACCTACTGCCTGACCAGCTTCCAGAGCAGTTAAATGGCGCCTCATGGCTTTTAATGTCAATAATTGTTCACCTAAGAGTGGATTAGAGCAATAAATACCCACAATAAAATGAAAATCACAATTTTTCAATTTCAATATACACATTGGCACACTTTGATTTTGACCCCTTGTTTGTGTTTGGGCGAAAAAATCGTGCACTTATGACGTCAATATGAAACCAGGTAAATATATTGTGTTAAAGACACATTGGAGAAACTATACATGTTAAAATTTGTCAAAATAATTATTTGGTTAATAAAAATTTTTGAGGTCAAAATTATGATCCTTAACTTTTTTTGTCCAGTATATGGAATAGCAATGTCTGTATGTCCATCCGTTCAGCCATCCTTCCATTCTTTCGGGGTTTTCGGTTTCTATTTTCATTTCCCTGTTACATATCAGACTGAAATCTGCTGTGTTGCTTCTTTGTGGGTCTCTTTACATCATGATACAATTTTGTCATTATAGTGTTTAAAGTTATATAGAGACTACATGATTTGTCCAGTTTTCCAATTCTTATTTTACAGTGTTTGTATGGGTATTGAAGATGAAAAGGCTAAGAAAACTAACAGTATGAGAGATGGGCAAACGCGGTCCCCCTACAACACCGGAGGTGGGATCAGGTGCCCAGATGGCGAAAATATCCCCTGTCAACCGCTCACCCCGTCAGCCCTCCATCCCGATCAGATAATCGGAGCAATCCATAGTCAGAATCAGTGTGCTAAGAACGGCCTAACAATTGGTAATAAACCACGTTAGACAGCATTTGCCCTAATGAAAAGTTAAACTGGCAAACTAGATCGTTATAACGACCATACAATTTATGAAATGCTGACTTTAGACTAGACTGCATAAACCCCTGTAACATCAGCTTCATTGCCAGTAGCCCGCCTCAATTTACAAACTGATGACGACGGCACACTAACAACTCAATTATTCGTCAAACGGAATGAATTCAATTTCTCCATCGTCAACTTCACTTATTTATGTGGCAATATTCCACCATCACCTGCATATGGTGTTTATATCTCACAACTGATTCGATACGCAAGCACTTGTTCTGCATATGATCAGTTTTTGAATCGAGGCAGGTTACTGACAAAGAAGTTGATGATACAGGGGTTTGTATAATATCGTCTAAAGTCAGCATTTGCAAATTTTATGGTCGTTATAACGATCTAGTTTGCCAGTACAACTTATCATTAAGTCAAATGTTGTCTGATGTGTTTCATACCAATTGTTAGGCCGTTCTCGACACACTGATTCTGACTACGTATTACTCCGTTTACCTGATCGGAATATAGATATATTTAAATGTTGAAGTGAAAGCCACAACAAGAGATTTGCAAGATGTGCAAGAATTTGATTTTCTTCAATACCTGAGAAAGTAATGAGGTTTATCTAATATGGATAAACCAGGTTATTCATTCTTATTAGTCCCCTACCGGTGCTGAAGGGGACTATTAGTTTACCCTTGACTTGTCCTTCTGCCTGCCGTACTGTTCGTCCGTATGTCTGTCAATCCGAATCAGTTTTCCGAACTTTTTTCCGCATTGGATGAAGATATTCAACTGAAAGTTTATATATGGCTTTGTCTTTGATAGTTACAGATCTAGAATAAGTTTCGTTATGCTTGGCCTACTTTTGACTGAATTACGTCCTTTGATGAATGCATGATGTTTCCCAGACTTTTCTCCACATTGGATAAAGGTTTGCAACTGAAATTTTATATATGGCTTTGTCTTGGATAGTTATAGATGACGTTTGAGTTTTGTTATGCTTGAGCTATTTTTGATTGCATTATGCCCTTGATAAATTGCACGAATCATTTTTCCGGACTTTACTTCACATAGAATGAAGATATTGAATTGAAATTTGATATGTGGCTTTGTCCTGGATAGTTAAAGATTAATTTTTAAGTTTCATTACGCTTACCTACTTTTGACTGAATTATCCTACCAGTAGAGGACTTTGTATTGCCTGAAATACACTCAGAATGCTTCTTATGTTAGAAATACATCGGGTTCGTCGTACAAAATTCCTATTGTACATATAGAATATTCCTTTTTCATTTCATCATTCGAAAGGGCCCTTATGCCAAGAGAAGGATGACAAATTCTGTACCCAGACTGAAAAATCAGAGGGTAGTCGCAGTCACTCAACCTCGTGTTGAGCCTGAAATCGCCGTTTTGGAGCAATCAACACCTTTAGAACTTATGCATCGATTGTGACTCAGAAGCCGTGGGTATCTACAGCGGTACCTTTAATTCTGGAAAATTCAGCCCAAAACAATCTCGGTACAGTTCATGTTTACCCTCTGGACAATTTTCTTAATCCATTTATCAGTACAGTTTCACCGCAAGCATGCCTTAAATCATAAAAATACCAAAATTTGCAATAATCAGTTTTCCAGTTTCGGAACCCTGCTTTTCATGACCCAACTTTAACAAATGAAAATCAGGTTATATTTGAGGATAGAGAATTTCAGGTCAAACTTAAGCAGAAGGAGCAAAAAATTTCAAATTCCCCCAATAACTTAATGCGTTTGCAATTTTTGCATCAGTTTATTTGGTTAAGCATCTATCGCAAGCAATTTCGTTGTTTAGATATATAACATTGATAAAAAGGGGAGCTGAGAAAATCAAAAGCAGTTGGTTGTATTATGATATTCAATTTCGGCTCAACAAATCTTTCAACATTCTCTGAGTTGGTCTGTTGATGCAGAGTTGTGGGTGATTTACATGCAAGCATCCACTGCTTCTACTAATCTTGTATCACATCAGCAGTCATTGCACCCGCACAATATCTGAAACAAGCCTAATTGCAATCATTTGCATAGGTATCTTAAATGCAGTTCTCTCCATCCAGTAGTTAAATGTTACAAGGCGTGTTAGTATAGGTCCTCAGTACACTTTCCTAGTCGTAAGAGGCAACTATATGATGCGGTTCTTCAGATGATACCGCAAAACCGAGGCCCTGAATCAAAGTAGGTGCGGCACGATAAAGATCCCTCCCTGCTCAAAGACCATAAGTGCCAAGCAGAAGCCTAACATTTTCAGTCCTTCACTGGTAATGGTGACGTCTCCATGAGTGAAAAATGAGAAACAATATTCAACCAACCCAATACATCAACAATCGTATCATCTTCATTCCAGGAACCAGCATTCCCAGTATCCCAAGGCTCCGTTACACACCCTCCAATTCTACCACAGAATTTATGAGACACTTCTCAATTTACAGAGTTATATACATACTCAAATATGTAAGATAATAATTGTTTATCTCTGGGTTTCAAGTCGGGTTTTCCTTGACTTTTAAAGGTCCTAGGAGGAGAGTGGAGTTTAAGAACATGACATCAGCATTTCAATGTATTTTCAAGTACAACAAAATATTGATGAAGAAGTTAAGTTAGTGAGAATATTGGGTATATTTTCATATCTTCCCATGCCTAATTTGCGTTGCAACTCATTAGTAAAGTCCCAAAGAAGCAAGGCGGATGGAGAATGATCACTAATTTGTCATATCCTCTAGTCAACACTGTTAATAACTTTATAGAACGCAATGTATGTTCAGTAAATTATTCTACCTTTGATGATGCAATTTCTTTAATTGCAAGTAAGGGTGAAGGTGCTTTATTAGCAAAATGGACATTTCCAATGCATTTAGCCTTTTACCAGTTTGCCCACAGGGAGTTTGTTTATCAGGCTTGAATCACTACTGTTCATATATTACATTGACACATTGAGAAGTGTTCCCTCTGGGTTGTTCATTGTCATGCTCTTTATTTGCGTTTTTACATCCCTTCATTGGGAATTCTTTCGTAGATCCAAACTGGAAAGTATTTCTCACTATTTAGATGACTTCATATTCGTTGTATGTCCCAATTCATTTGAGTGCAAGAATTGAATGAGGTGATTTATGATATGTGAAGAAGTAGGCATTTCATTATCTTTAGAAAATCAGAAAGGCCTTCTACTCGCTTGAGTTTCTTAGGTTTGAGCATTGATACTATTTAAATGACCATTTTTGTTCCAAATGATAAAGTTTGGGAGCTAATTGCAAAAATACATGTAATATTTGAGTCAAAATGGTTATTTTGAAAGAAATGCAGTCATTAGCAGGATCATATGTATTTGTAGTTACAACACTGCCAGCAGGTAGGGCCTTTGTCCGAGGATTTATGGTTCATTTGTAGGAGTTAAAAATCATTTTGTAAGGATAAATTAGACCTGATCGTGTGAGTGCCATTCCTTAGCTAGTTTAATTTCAACCATGGCGGAAGAAACTTTCATGTTCACAATTTCACTGACTTAGCTAGAGTGTATATTGCTTTTATTGCGTATTCATTACACTATACTCAAAATGAGCAAACAATGCACTTAAAATTAGGGCCTATATAAAAGGTAGGTCCTTACTTGGCATTAGACCCGTAAATATTCATCGTGAGGTCTGTGGTATCTGTGGGAATGGTCAAATGTCTGATAGGTCTGCTTGTAGGTGGGTTTCTAAATTTAAAACAGGTTACGAACACCTCAAAGATGCTGCTTGCCAAGGTCGCCCTGCAACAGTTACAACCAATAATAACACCGTAGAAAACCATCAAATCGTACAGAAAGACTAAAGATATACCGTGAGGCAATTGTCGTGGATGACAAACTTGTCGTTAGCACGTGTTCATGGTATGCTTAGAAAAATAAACGCTAGGTAGATACCTCATTTGATTAGAGATGAACAAAACAGAGTCCGTGTTGAAAATGCAAAGAAATTATTAAAATGTTATCCAAAACATACCAGAAAGACTTTTTGTAATTTAGTTACTGGTGATGAGACCTGGGTATACTTTTTTGTAATTTAGTTACTGGTGATGAGACCTGGGTATACTTTTTGTAATTTAGTTACTGGTGATGAGACCTGGGTATACTTTTTTGTAATTTAGTTACTGGTGATGAGACCTGGGTATACTTTTTGTAATTTAGTTACTGGTGATGAGACCTGGGTATACTTTTTGTAATTTAGTTACTGGTGATGAGACCTGGGTATACTTTTTTGTAATTAGTTACTGGTGATGAGACCTGGGTATACTTTTTGTAATTTAGTTACTGGTGATGAGACCTGGGTATACTTTTTGTAATTAGTTACTGGTAATGAGACCTGGGTATACTTTTTTGAGCCAAACCGTTAAACTTCTAACAGAATCTGGGCATCAGAAAATGCAAAACGTCCTAGTATTGCTGAAAGATTACGAACCGTGAAGAAGGTTTTATGTTATTTTCTATGACAATAAAGGCCCTGTCATGCAAATTCCTGTGTCAAAGGGCAAAATAGTCACAGGTAACGTCTATAAAAATGTTGTTATAAAAAAAATGAAGAAATATTACGAAAGTCGTCGCCCCAAAACGGGTATGAAATATCTCCGACATTTGCACGACAATGCTCCTGCGCACAAGCAAACATTGTGACCGAGTATTTGGAGGTGTAAAAGGTTACTGTACTTCCACATCCCGCGTTTTCTCCAGATTAAGCCCTCTGCGACTTCTTTCTGTTCCCCAAACTTAAATTCGACCTATCTGGAAAAAGATACAAATCACAAAATCTTGTTGGGTCTGCAATTTATCAGTATATATCAGTCTATTGATGAGTATGAAAAATGTTTCCAGAAGTGGATTGATCGTCTAAAAAGTGTATCCAGGTCAACGGTGAGCAACTTTGAAGGGCAAGGACGAATAAAAGGATCAAAGATTAATAAATGTGGATGAAAACTGCCAACTGCCATTATTTTTGGAACATCCCTCGTATGTCGATTCGATATATTCCTGTGAACTTGAAATAAAATACACCAGTGTCTTCCACATCTTCTTCGTACTTGGATATTTTATTGAAAATAACAACTCAACTTTATGATGATTTCAATTTCTCCATCGTCAACTTCGCTCATCTATGTAGCAATATTCCATTATCACCTGCACGTGATGTTTTTATTTCTCAACTGATTCGATACGCAAGAGCTTGTTCTGCATGTGGTCAGTTTTAAATCGATGCAGTCTACTGACAAACACGTTGATGTTACAGGAGTTTGTACAATATCGCCTAAAATTAGCATTTCGCAAATTCCGTGATACTTATAACGGTCTAGTTTGCAATTATAAAATTAGCATTTCGCAAATTCCGTGATCGTTATAACGGTCTAGTTTGCAATTATAACATTCCATTAGATCAAATGCTGTATGATGTGATTCATATCAACTGTTAGGCCGTTCTTAGCACACTGATTCTAACTGCGGATTACTCCGTTTACCTGATGGAAATATAGGGTTCACGTTAAAGATCCCTCCCTGCGCCGAGCATAGGCTTAAATTTTGCAGCCCTTTACCGGCAATGGTGATGTCTTCATGTGAGTGAAAAATTCTCGAGCGGGACGTTAAACCTTATATAATCAATCAATCAATATAGGGTTCACGGTGGATGTGACCGGTCGACAGGGGATGCTTACTCCTCCTAGGCACCCGATCCCACCTTTGGTATGTCCAGGGATCCGTGCTTGTTTATTTCGCCGATTTGTATTTCCGATTCCATATGAATTACGAGATTAAATACTGTTCGTTATCTTAACCTTTTCATTATACCCCGGTGGGGAATTCAGAAATTCCACTTTGCAAGGCCATGTCCTTGGTTATCCCAGGTCACTAGTTTTATCTTTTAATGACCAATTTGATTAAAACGCTTTCTTAGTTTTTTGTGCTTTTGTATAAGAATTCTAAGTTAAAGTTAATGAATAATTGTCTTCCAAAACAAAACATTCGTTAAGGACACAATTAGTAATTAGTCCTTTTAGAACAGCTTACTTACCAACCGCAACTGAACCGTGACATTAGTGAACTGATATAACATGGCCTTTTTGTCCTGACTACAGAAAGTAGGCGGTAATTTTACTCAAAGTAGTGGCGAGAAATCTCTGGGTGTCAGCTCTTAATGTAAGTATCCATCCTTTATGTGTTGCATAGATAATGAGGTGAAAGTCAGCAACAGAATGCTAGTTTTGATATTCAAAATACCCGCAATGGCGAGCGAATTATTTATTAGAACAGTCAACTTAGTCAAAGTTTGAGTATTTTATCATAAAATTTTGAACAGTCGAAAGAAACAAAATCTGAAAAATGAATATAGACCGTTTTATATTTTGAGTTCTATTATTAATTTTAAAATACGTCAATAATGGTTAGTTGTATATTGTTTAACTTCAAAGAAAAAATAAATTCACTCCCTCCTTCCTGGGTCTGAAACCCCTCGGGCGCTATTCCAAACAAACATTTTTTTAAGAAAGGCCCTACGGTAATGGGCATTGATACAGTAGAGCTGAATTTCCTTATTTACTTGCAACAACCAGGAACTACTAAAACATGCAAACTCTAAAACAGACATGGTAACATACCCCTTTTTTCTGTAGAAAGGAGATAGAATGCAAGTGAATTGTACGTGAAATTTTAAGAAAAATTATATATTATTGAGCAACGTCGCATATGTACGGAAGCCCATATAGGACCTATCAAAAAATATTTTTGAATTTGTTATAACGAATTCTTGAATTTGTTAAAACGAATTTAAATCGTTATAACGAATTGTTGAATCCGTTATAACGAATTTAATTTGTTATAACAAATTTTAGAAATTCGTTATAACGAATTTAATCTGTTATAACAAATTCGCTGAATTCGTTATTTCAAATTTTGAAATCTGTTTTAACAAATTAAATTTGAAATAACGAATTCTTGAATTCGTTATTTCAAAGATTGAATTCGTATTTTCGGTTTTTTAAAATCTGTTATAACGTATTTTCATCCAATTCGTGATAACAAATTAAAGAGTGTCAAAATTTCAATGTTATAAATCCGTTATCACGGACTGTGATCTGTGATAACAAATAAATAAATTTGTTATAACAAATTATAAAATTGTATAAATAAATAAATTCGTTATATCGGTTTGCAAATTGAAATAACAATTTTATAATTCGTTATATCAAATTTATTTATTTGTTATCACAGATTACACTTCGTGATAACGGATTAATAACATTGACATTTTGACACTGTTTAATTTGTTCCCACAATTTATGGAATTTGTTATCACGAATTGGATGAAAATACGTTATAACAGATTTTAAAAAACCGAAAATACGAATTCAATCTTTGAAATAACGAATTCAAGAATTCGTTATTTCAAATTTAATTTGTTAAAACAGATTTCAAAATTTGAAATAACGAATTCAGCGAATTTGTTATAACAGATTAAATTCGTTATAACGAATTCCTAAAATTTGTTATAACAAATTAAATTCGTTATAACGGATTCAACAATTCGTTATAACGATTTAAATTCGTTTTAACAAATTCAAGAATTCGTTATAACAAATTCAAAAATATTTTTTGATAGGTCCTATATGGGCTTCCGTACATATGTCCTTAGAGCGTGTTTTAAAACGCACGCAAACAACGGCAGCTGTTTGCCTTGATTCAACAATTACATTCGCTCACATGTTTGTATTTATAATAATCCAAAATTAATCGAAATCATCTATTTGATTTTTTCCCCTTTATTTTGTGTACATTATATGTAATATTAATTAGACTTAATCCACTTTTATCTAATTATTTAAAAATGTCCAAAACTTGCAGTTAAAAAAGAGATGAATTTTCGAAAATAAACAAGACTTGTAAAGGAAATTTTATAACGTTTAAGATATTGATAGATGTTAGATATGATGTAGGTCCTTTTCTGTCTACAAATGGTTTTTGTTCATTTTTACCACATAAACAATTGTTACATATCTCTTGTCTTTAAAACTGAATTTTTCTTACCTGAGCAAATTGTACTGTTTGAATGTCAATTAATCCCTCTTTTTCCTTTTCTTTCTTGCAAATTCTTCACTTCCAAACAAATTGATCATTGTATATCAATGGCATATTTGATAACATATTTTCCTTGGTAAGTACATTTTCTTTTTACATTCAGCAGTTGAATATACTTTATAAGAACGTGTCTTCCTTATCACTGTTACCATACAAATAAGTAATAAGCCAGGTCAGCGTATTTAATGAAAATAGACGAAACAGTAAAATGATTATATAGCAAATTGGATATTGCGTTGAACATAACCAACTTTACCTTGCCTAAAATTAAAAATTGTCTCACTGGTCACCCTATGATCACGCTGTGTATCGCTATGTTCCTATTATACAAGGGTTTCCCACTGAGATGAAAAACTACTGTACCCATAACTTTATAAAAATGTGACCGCCTCGTCACCGTTACCATAAACCCAACTACACACAGATAAACAGAACTCCAGTCTAGCTTAGAATGTCTGTTCAAAAGAAGGTGTAAGAAGAAGGTTGATAACACAAGGTTGAAATGTATTTTTCGAAGTTTTGTCAATGATTGTATATTTTACAGCGAATGAAGATTTCCGATGACTGATATCAACTTTGGTACCTTGAACTTCCTTGCGTTTGTATATATATATTTTTTATTCTTGTGCATATGTTTAGTATCATACACGTATTTGGAGTTAAACACCGCCTTAAAAAGAAAATGATCAGATGAAATGTCTACATGGAACCTTCCACAATAAAATCTTGATTCTCATGTTTGTATTGATCAGTCTTGTAGCCATCTCGCTATTCAATATCTTAACATGCTAAGGAATTGAACTCGCGAAAGTGAAGGAAACCTGCAAATAACAGAAGAATCAAACAGACATCGCGCACATCATATTAGTTTGTACTATCTTTATACATGTCGCACAGTTGAATTAGATCACAAAATGAAACCATTTTTAATTGTTTTTTACCGTTCTAGATTTGCTGTTAAGATAATAGTTTTTAAATCGAGGCGGGCTACTGGCAAAGAAGTTGATTTCACAGGGGTTTGTACAGTTTCGTCCAAAGTCAGCATTTGACAAATTTTATGGTCGTTATAACGATCTAGTTTGACAGTACAACTTACCATTAAGTCAAAGGCCATTCTTGACACACTGATTCTGACTACGTATTACTCCGTTTACCTGATCGGAATATAGGGCTCACGGCGGATGTGATCGGTCGACAGGGAATGCTTACTCCTCCTAGGCACCTGATCCTACCTCTGGTATGACCAGGGGTCCATGTTCGCCCATCTCTCTAATTTGTATTTTCTATAGGAATTACAAGATTGAATACTGTTAGTTATCGTGACCTTTTCCAACAGGTTTTTGATAAAAGTATCTTCCGTGTTATCTGGACATCCTAAAATAGAATGCGCCCATTTTATTGAGTAAATAACACATAGAACGACATGATAAGAACATCCTTAAGTGAAGTAAGAAAATGTGCAATACATTTTGACATAGTGATATATAAGGAGATCACTGAAATATGCTGTTTTGCTCTAAACCTTGAATCGATGAAATTGCACCATCATTTGAAAGACTAAAAATACTTGATATAAAACATAAACGGTACCCATTTTGATGCACCAGCTGCGCATTTCGACAAATAATGTCTCTTCAGTGATGCTCAAGTAAAAAATGTTAGAAATCCGAAATAAGAACAGACTTGGAAGAGCTGAAAGAACCAAAAATATCAAATAGTGGAGCCAAATCCGGCAAAGGATCAGAGCTATGTATCAGGGAGATAATCCTTGATTTTGAAATAAATTTCTTAATTTTATCACAGCAAATTTTATCCGTAATTCATACTAGTACGGAAGTACTTTGTTGGTATTGTAATGCTTCTCGACTTTAGTAGATAACTAATTACGTTGGATGCTAATTTTGCATTTCAGCTCTATCAAGATTTAGTCTGGCTGATGTAAGCTTCTCCTCTCTAACTCTAGAAAGAAATATTTCGAATAACTACTATAATGCACCTGGTCCCACTTTTAGTATGTCCAGTGGTCTATGTTTTTCATTCTCTTAAGTTTGTATTCTTTATAGGATTCATGAGATTGATCACTATTCGTTATTTTTAGTTCACATTGATCTCTGAAATTAAATACGAATTATAACCATGTTAAATATATTCTGTTCTGTCCAACCCCATTTTGCGATCAAAGACTTGATATATTTCACCCATTCGTTTTCATCATTGGCTTTCATCCAAATCAGTCAGAATGGTGCCAATTTCTATTTAAGGATAACTAATGTACCCCCTAGCTTTATCAATCTGTAGTTTATCAATTATTTTGCAAATCAATCTCGAGGGCGGAACCACCGAATTATTTTCATTGCCCTAAAAAATTGTTTGAAAGTATCTATGCATGCTGCAGTTGAACACCAACACTATAAACGCAATTGTGAACATTTGTGACAAATATATCATTGTGTTAATATTCCACAAATTTTGTCTATTTCATATATATAAAAAGTCATTCTTGTTGTTTGTCGGTCCTTTCACCTGTTGAATTTGATTATCCACACACCTATTGACTGCCTCGTATCCTCTCAAACTTGAGCTTTGCTAGATTTCTCGCTAGTCTATTAACCTAAAACGTTTGGTATTCCCAAATTATTTACAAATGTACTAAAACTAACATCAGAGGCATCGCTAAACAACTTTACATCCGGCAATTGTTGACAGTGTCTAATCTCTTTATATTTAAACTTTTTATAATTTTGAATCCAATGTAGGGTATCATCATGTAAAAATAGTATTAATAGAATTTCAGCTAATTGTAGCCAAAACGTCTTGGTATAAAAGCGAGGGGAACATCCGATGCATGTTTTATAGCGGCTACCAGTTAAATGATTCGACCTACTGAAATTGCTATGCGTTTGATATGAAAACATGTACACCCCTGTTAAACTTGGAACTAAACTTTGAAACGTTTCTCAAACTTCTGGATACATTGTTCAATACTCCAAACATATCCTATCGTATGATATTCCTTGAGGAAACCAAACACATTTGACTCTGTAATGATAAACCTGATTCTAAATGATCTTTTTTCACTAGCTGAAAGAAACAAGATTGACGTATCTCTTATGTCTCTGCTAGACCGTCGTCGAAATATACAAGGATATCGAATACCGGAGAGCCTAAGTATTGAACAAAATATAAATGATGCTGACGAAATACAACAACACAGAACATTAAAAATGTTTGCTATTCATTTTCCATTAAAAAAAATAAACTATTTGTGATGATCTTATACTTCAATGTGATGACATATAGTATTAATTCAAAACTAAAGAGGAAACCTCTCTAGCCTCTTCCATTCTGAATGGGGGCTTCCGTGGCCGAGTGGTTAGAGCATCGCGCTCAAAATCACAAGGCCTCTCACCTCTAGTCGACGCGGGTTCGATTCTCGCTGGCGCCGATATATGTGAGAAAGTTTGCCAGTTTACTTTCGGAAGGTCGGTGATCTCTTCCCTGGTACATTGTATCTGGGTTCTCTCCTTCACCAATAAAACCTGGACGCCACCAGATAACTGAAAAATGTTTGAGTGTGGCGTAAAACAATAAACACTCAATCAAACCCATTCTGAATGCGAATTTACGCATACGCCTGCTGATATGTTTATAATCCAAGATGAGCCTAGTTTTGTCGAAGTATTTAATGAACTATATTGCGAAGGAGAAACTTCACACGTATTGTGCCACAGCATATGTGAAAATAGTGTAAATCAAATGTGGATTTTTTCAAAAGTTTCAAAGATTTCTTTTCCTAAATTTGAAATCACAAACCTTTTCCAAAATCAACCGCATTAAGACATGCTATTTTTCAATCTTTATACCACCATTCCTCACGATAGATTTAAGACTTGGCTTTTTAACATCATACACAGAGTTTTGCTTCTTCAATAAAAATGGACAACGAACAGTAACCAAACTTATAACTCCTATAAGGAGTACAAAAGTAAGAGTAAAGTAAACACGGACCACTGGATATATCAAAGGTGAGGTCGGGTGCCTTAGGAGTAAGCATTCCTTGCCGACTGGTCTCGCTCGCCATGAGCCCTATATCTTGATCAGGTAAACGGAGTAATCCTTAGGCAAACTCAGTGTGCAAAAAACGGCCTCAATTTGTATGCAACATGTTAGACAGCATTTTACGTATGACAGAGTGTATTGTTAAATTATGTCGCTATAACGACCACAACAATTTGCGAAATGTTGACTTCAAATGAAATTGTTGAAACCCCTGTAACATCAACTTAATTGTCATTAGCCTACCTCAATTTAAAAACAAAATAAGTTCTTTGAATCAGTTGAGATACATAAACACTATATGCAGGTGATTATTTCTTATTGATTCTTATTTATTTCTTAGATATTTAATCCCGTGGGGATCCGAGTTGTTAGAATAGATCCTCAGTACCCCTTGCATGTCGTAAGAGGCGACTAAATGGGGCGGTCCTTCGGATGAGACCGCAAAAACCGAGGTCCCGTGTCACAGCAGGTGTGGCACGTAAAAGATCCCTCCCTGCTCAAAGGCCATAAGCGCCGAGCATAGGCCTAAATTCGCAACAGTTTATAAACTATGCTTTTTGTCTAATTAATTTGTTACTTGTTTTGTTTATAGGTCAATGCCCTATCAATTTCCATCAAAATTAAACAATATAAAGCCGAATTCCGTCTTCTTCCTTGCTGCTTGGTTACATATATCTTGTGATCAGTCATCCAAAAAAAAAAACAATTTGTTAAACATAATTCTGCTTCTACACACAAGCTTAAGTACTCTGATGTTGATATTAAAAAGATCCTAGAGTTTCACACTGATAATATCCATGGTGATCAGATCTTCCAACAGTGTGTTGAAATTTCCAAGGGAACGCATTGTACTCTTTTATTAGCTGATTCACTGACTAGTTTTGATATTCCTATGAGGCAAAATTTATTCGAAAGCTTTACATAAAAGAAAAAAATAGCATGCTGTGGCTTTCAACTCGACATTTAGATACATCGACGACGTTTTACCTATCAACAATAATCACTTCCATTCATATGTCAATTTAGGGGCATCCGTGGCCGAGTGGTTAGAGCATCGCGCTCAAAATCACAAGGCCTCTCACTTCTAGTCGGCGCTGGGTCGACTCTCGCTGGCGCCGATATATGTGAGAAAGTTTGTTTGCCAGTTTATTTTCGGAAGGTCGGTGGTCTCTTCCCGGGTATATCATATCTTGGTTCTTTCTTCCACCAATTAAGTTTGGACGCCATCAGATAACTGAAAAAATTGTTGAGTGTGGTGGACAATTAATCATATGTCGATTCAATATATCCCATTCAATTCGATATATGAAGACGAAACAGGGTCTTTAATATCTGCTTCATAACTGAATACTTAATTATACATAGATGTCAAAAGCAAACTGTCACTTCAACTTATGACAAACAGAATGGATTCATATTTATGTAGCAAATGGTGATGATTATGTGTATGGTTCGATACACGAGAGCCTGTTCTGTGTACAATCAATTTTTGAATTAATACAGGCTACTGACAAATAAGTTGATGATGCAGGGGTTTCAACAGTCTCGTTTAAAGTCAGCATATCGCATATTCTAAGCTTATAATCATCTAATTTGCAAATACAAGCTATCACTGGGTCGGATGATCTCTCACGTGTTTCATTCAAATTGCTATATTCTGATTTTAACCACGTACTACTTCAATAACTTGATCAAAATATAGGACTCACGACGGGAGTAACCGGTCAACAGAGAGTGCTTACTCCTCCTAGGCACCAAATCCCACTTCTGGTGTGTCCAGGGATCCGTGTTTGCCCTTCTTTTATTTTTGTAATCATTGTGGAATTTATGAGATTGGTCGTTGTTCGTTATCTTCACCTTTTCATGAAGTTCTGTCACTAATTGAAAGATCGGCATGTCATTAATATATCGTAATAATCATAATCACTTCTGAAGATAAGTCACTCATTATAAGTCCCCCCATTGTATGATAAGTATTACCCCACACCAATAGTCAAATGAATTTATTTTCATTAATCATTATCATTTACGTACATGTCATCGTTTCATACATGTACGTGTATGGTATCGTTACTTGTAGGTATTAAAGATACATTGGACGCGAAACGTACCTTTATTTGCTGACTTCGTTTAGTATTATTTCATTCAAATGCTTGTACCTAGAAGCATCTTGTTGTGGCTTTCAACGTAACATTTAGATACATCGACGTTTTACCTATTATAAATATTACTCCTGTATTCTCGCAAGAAAAGGTACCACAGTCTTCGACATCTGTTTCTTTTTTGGATATTTAACTGTTCATAAACGTAAACGGCAAAACAGAAAGTCATCTCTATCAGAAACGAAATGACTTCAGCTTCTCCATTGTCAACTCCCCATATTAAGTATCAATATTCCATTATTACCAGCAGATGATGTTTTAGACGTCCCGGTATAAGTGAAAATTTCACGACGAGACGTAAAACATTCAAGCAAGCAAGCATATAATGTGTATGTTTCTCAACTAATTTTACATGTTCTGCGTATGACCAATTTTCAAATCGACGCAGGCTACTGACAAATACGTCGATGTTACAGAGGTTTCAGCGGTCTCGTTTAAAATAATCATTTCACAAATATTTGTGAATACAATCTGTCCATAGGTCGAATGATGTCTGGTGCATTTCATACCTTGTTAAGCCGTTCTTTAAATACGTATTTCGACAACAGATTGCTCTATTTGCGAGCTCAAGATATAGGGCTAATGGCGGGTGTAATCGGTCAACAGGAGATGCTTACTCCTCCTTGTCACCTGATACCACCTCTGGTATGTCCTCGGTTCCGTGTTTGCCCTACTCTTAATTTTATATTCTTTACATTTGTTTGTTTCTTTTACCTCCCTTCCAGAATTTTTCACACATATTGAAAATCCACTAGTTGTGAGTGAGGTGTCGCAAATGTAGACCTATGCCTAGAGCAGCAGTGAGACTTCTTGAACGTGCCACCGCATGCCGCGAGACGGCAATTCACTTTTAAAGGTAATATTCAAAAGACCCGTGATTCTCAATCCTAAATGCCAAGTGTTTGCGAAAGAATCAACCATTGCCTATGTTGACGCGGCCATGGCGCAAGCGGGACTAGAACTCACAACTTCCCGGTTAAATAAAAAATCTAAAACCAGTTTCTGAATTATAATACCGTCTATTGCTTCACACTCAATAAACCAGTACGTCTCTGTAGGGGACATAAAAAACATATCGAGGGAGAACATGGCATTGCAATAAAACGCTAAGTTATATTCAAACGAAAGCATCTTTCACTTCAAAAGATTTTTAATTAATGCTTTCATTTACTTAATTGATTTTAAAATATCTATAATATATAAATCATATATCTTATACCTGTAGTTTCAAAGATTTGACGTTCCAGGTTGTTAGAATAAATCAGTATCCCTTGCTTGTCGTAAGAGGCGACTAAATGGGACGGTCCTTCGGATGAGACCGCATAAACCGAGACCTCGTGTCACAGCAGGTGTGGCACAATAAAGATCCCTCCCTGCTCAAAGGTCGTACGCGCCGAGCATAGGCCTAAATTTTGCTGCCCTTCACCGGCAAAAGGTGACATCTCCATATGAGTGAAAAATTCTCGAGAGGGACGTTAAACAATATATAATCAATCAATCCCTTTTGCAGTCCTGATTTAGGCGCTATCGGTCATATTGACCGATACGGTAGAGAGCAGGTTGAAGTAATACAACCAATTACAAGTATCCTCACTTTTTTAACAAAATGTATATATCAAGAAGACGGTATTGTGATATTACTGTATACTGCATAAGGCAGTTAAAGTAAGTGGCATGACGAGTGCTGAACACGCTAAGCACTTTCTAATCTGCTATAAAAATCAAAAGAATGAAGTGAACTATATGCCCTCAATATAATTATATGTGTGTGTGTGTGTGTGTGTGTGTGTGTGTGTGTGTGTGTGTGTGTGTGTCGTATATTTGCAATTTAATTAATATTAGATCCTTTGATACGCTCACCTACGATCGCGTAGCGGATCAAAGGATCTGATTTTAATTAGATTTATATATTTGTAATTTATTTACTAAATTTATTAATGCACTAAATTCACTCTGATAAATTGTATCTAGTTATGTACGTGTAGTTATCATTATCAGAAATAAGTTGACGTTTCTGAATCTAATTTTCTAATCAAATAATTAAATATTTCCGCTGTTTCACATTATATGCAAAGTAGAATGTTCTTGTATCGTTTTACTTTATTAAAGTTTACATATACATCTTTTGGTTCGTTATTCTACAGGACCTAAACCGATGACATACGCGTATACCGTTCAGCATCATACGTGCTTATCAAATATAAAAACAAATAATCAATGTTTTTTATAAATATTTTCCGATATATACGAGTGTAGATATTTATAATATTTTTCTGTAACGCAAATTTGATCAAGACAAAGAACCCGAGCCTGCTCGAAATATTGGCCCCAAACCTGTGTGTCTACCATCTGTCTATCTATAAATTCTCACTTTTTTTTTTTCTTTTTTTTTTTTACTTTTTTCACTATTCGTATTCATATTCCTAAATTGAATGCTGTTCATTGTGTTTAGACCGCCCACTTTGTTTATCATTATTCATGAAGGAGTGAAAGGTTACAAACCATGACGAAAACTTTTTGTTATGATGTTAAAAAAACAAAAACAAAAAATAAAACAAAAGCAAACAAACAAACAACAAAAAAAACACCAATCAGTCGACTTTTTTTATTCCTCATGACAAAAAACGAAGGTAACAATTAAATCTATTCAATAAACATCGTTTATGGCGTCCATGTATAAATTTGAACTTTTGTACAGTAGAGTTGTTTTTGCCCATCACGAAAAAAGGGGGCCGAAACCAAACTGCTATTTCACCTCATCCTTTATAGGTATACTCATTCCACTTATATACTTGTCTGCCTGCAACAAAGCAGCCAGCGGGGCTTTTGGTCCCTTCTGGAAGAAGAGACAAATAAATAGGTGTATCAGCGCCTTCGTCGATGGTTTTTGTACCTTTGTGTGAGGACATGTCGGTGTTCACATATCCTGGACAGCAAGCATTGACGATGATATCTTCTCTAGGGTCAGTGGAAAGCTGACGATTTTGGATTTGAGAGAGTACCGAAACCCCGACTTTTGACATTCCATAAGCGCTATCCGAATAACCGTCCTTTGCATGATTTCCCGTCTTTGCCGCCTGTACGAAAGCATTTAGTAATTTCGTTAGCTCATCTCTTGTTATGTTAGGATTCAGAAATTTAGCTTGAACTTCGGGACTACATTTCCTGATAGAAAAGCTGCTCGCCATACTAGATACATTGACTATTCTGGCATGCGCTCTTAGAAGCGGGAAAAATGCATCTGATAAAGCGACAGTTCCAAAGTAGTTTGTTTTCATCGTAACTTCAGCCTGCTCACCAAAAGGGGCGGTTGATGCTTGTTTATATGCCATTCCAGCATTATTTACTAAAACATCCAAGCCTCCATACGTTTTCTTGATGAAGTCTCTAAACGCTTCGATGCTGGTTTGATCATTGATATCAAGCTGATGGAATTTAGGGTAAAGGCCTTCGTCATTTAAGCTCTGGACCGCCTTTTTACCAAGTTCTTCATTCCTTGCTGTCAAAAAAACATCGCCTTGGAATTGCTTACACAGGCCTCTTACAACAGCATACCCTATTCCTTTGTTGGAACCAGTCACCTAGAGCATTATAAAAATACATTATTAATAAGAATAATATAGAGTTCAAATTTTGTTAATCTCTAAATAATTGTATTACGTTATTTCATACACTCTGACTTTCTTTGATTAGCATCAAAATTGTTTTATAGCTCCGACTATTAATATTCTGTTATACGTCAGTCGTCTTCCGTTTGATTATTTATTATATTGAAGGACAGTGTACAGAAAGACAATTATTATGATTACCATAATGGATATTGTATTAAAAGACACAGGTGGTAAATGTCCGCATGTAACACTACACTCAATATAAACATTTCTTTTAGAATATACAAAAAAAATTTAGATGTAAACAGGAATTTCGATAATTTCATTTCTGCCAGTAATGAGCTTTAGGATAAAGATTAGACTTCTCATTGTAAGGGGAGGTCATATCAGCCTGACACATTGGTTTGTCGGGATTACATGTGTACGTCGTGTCAGAATACGTGGCAGAAAGAAACATTACACCAAAGCAGGCTTACCTATATGGTACTCTTAGCTGCTTAACAAGATCACATGTTATACCAGTGTGTGGCGGTTCTGCTTTGCTTTGTTTGTTTGTTCTTGTTATGTTTTTTTTGTTTTTGGTTGTTGTTGTGGGGTTTTTTTGTTTTTGTTTTTTGTGGGTTTTTTTTTGGGGGGGGGGGGGGGTATGACTTGTTCTTTGCCTGTTTGTTTGTTTGTTTATTTGGTGGGGGGTCTTTGGGGGGGGGGGGGGTAATTGTTTGTTGTGTATGCACTTAAAAAAGTCGTACATAAATGACGGGTTTACTACGTCACAGATGTCGTGTGTGTGTGTCGTAAAAACAAAAACTGCTCAGTAGTGACGCACCAAGAAAGTCACTTAACATTCAACACTTCTTTGATAACTTGCGACGTAACTATGACGTATTATTCACTTATTCGATTTTAATACCCATATTTAACGGCTAAAAATTTCGATAGAAATAAAGTAGAAATTTCAATAAACATAAACAATTGATTCTATTGTTGAAAATACTTATTACTAGAGGGTATGAACTGCGACGCTTCGCGCCGGTATACTGTGTGATGCATGCCATCGTAAAGCGTAGCAGTTTATAGTTTAGTTTTATGTATTTTCAAAACTAAACTTATTTCTCATATGATATTTAAGTATTTAATTGATAGGCAACGAATAAGATATCCTTTTCAACCCCTTCCTAGCTTCTCAGCTACCTATATACAGATGTGCACATATGGGGCCGCGATAGAACTATTCAAAATAAGGAAATCATAATGAAAAGACAATATAACTACTGGAAAATATGTTGAGATGTAAGTTTTGTCACACATCTGTTAAATTCAAACCATATAAATCATAAATATAATATATAAGCAAAACTGGATCCGTAAAATGTTTTTGCCTTTGATATAAACAGCAATTATAGTCATTTCCTTATGAATGCGCTACAGTTGTGAACAAGGCGCGTATGAATCTTTTTAAATATAGTACGTCTACTTTTTCGGCTGGGTATTCGGGCAGAAAGGAAAGGTGAATGTAAATATGAGAAATAAACTTCATTTTTTTAATACATGAAGATATGAACTGCCAATATCTTTACACTGTCATATTCATGAAGTATGCCGGCGTAAAGCGTGGCAGTTCATAATCTCATGCATTAATAAAAATCAAATTTATTTCTTAAAAGTAGTAAGAAATGCAAACAGGCAATGTTACCCATTTACATAAATAAATGATTCAATTATCTAACCTACTGTAATAAATCATATCTACTATTTCAATAGGTTACATCACCTATTAGACTAAGTGATCTGATGTCACCTAATATTCATTTCAAATGGATATCACCCATTTGAATATGTGACATTATTCATTCCAATGTTTAATATCACTTATTCGAATAGGTGATAACAATTATTAATTTGAATGATATCACTCATTTCGAAAAAATGATATCAACTATTCGAATAGCTGATATCACAAAATGGCTTTTTTTTCTCACAAAACTAAGCCAATTCTTAACTTCATGAAAATTTCAAAGATTGCAACTGATAATATGAGACCCATGGGCCACATCGTTCACCTGGGCTCTGCCATTGCCCAGCTGTTGTGATTTTTAAATTGATTTTTTGATGAATCTTTATTCCCTTGAAAAGTTTTGACCCCATACTGTGGCCCCAACTTAGCCCCAAAGGATCACAACATAATTGAAAATGAATTCACATAACACAAAGCTGCATCAACACCAATATTACTAACATGATTTTGCTGTTCTGTTAAGTCTCGCTCGAGAATTTTTCACTCATACGGAGACGTCACCTTTGTCGATGAAGGGCTGCAAAATTTAGGTCTGTGCTCGGCGCTTATGACCTTTAAGTAGGGAGGGATCTTTAACGTTCCACACCTGCTATGACACGCACGGTGCCTCGGTTTTTGCGGTCTTATCCGAAGGACCGCCCCATTTAGTCGCCTCTTACCACAAGCAAGGGGTATTGAAGACCTATTTTAACCCGGATCTCCACGAAATTGATATGGAAGACCTTGCCATAAGAAATCTATATACAAAACTGTCTTTCAATTCAGGAGATATTGAATAGTTAGACTTTTATTAAATGTAAGTCAAACTTCCAGGTCAAGGTCACAAGATTATATGCTGAAGTATACCAAGGTATTCCCATAACGAATCTATATACAAAATCTAAAAGCATTCCTTTACATAGTTCAAGAGATATTGATTTGGTCAAGTTTTCAAAGAAAATATGTCAAGGTCACAAGATCAAATAAGATTGTATCACTAGGTCTTGTTATAAAGAATCTATGCAAAAATATGAAAGACTTGCTTTAAACAGTTCTTAAGACATTTAACAGGTTTTGTTTTCTTAAAAGTATGTCAAATTTCAAGGTCAAAGGTCATAGTATGAAATTAAAGGTCTTGCCATAAAAATCAATATACAAAATATTAAAAATCTACCTTAAAAAGTAGGTCCAATTCCAAGGTAAAAGTCAAAAGGTCAAACTTCACAACTATTAATGCCTTGCCATAAAGAACCTATATACAAAATATGACAGACCTACCTTAAATAGTTCAGGAGATATTGAATAGGTTTGCGATTTTTCAAAGTAGGTCAAACTCCAACGTCAAGAGATCAAACACCATTGTACAAGGTCTTGTCATAAACAATCTAGATACAAAATATGAAAGCCCCACCTAAAATAGTTCTGGATATATGCAATAGGTTATGTTTTCTTAAAAGTAGGTCAAACTCCAAGAACAAAGTCAAAGATCGTGATATGAAATGAAAGGTCACGCCATAAGAATATATATATATATATATATATATATATATATATATATATATATATATATATATATATACAAGATATGAAAGATTTAGTTGAGGAAACATAGCATAGGTCAGATTTTTATTAAAAGTAGGTCAAACTTCCAGGTTAAGGTCACAAGATCACACACCATTGCATCACATGAAAGGTCTTTTCGTAAAGAATGTATATATACAAAATATGACAGCCCTATGTAGAATAGTTCAAGAGATATTTTTAAAGATATTTATATATCAGTATGTAAACTTAAATCTTTTATTGCCACATCCTATTTTTTAAAAAATGATAAGTTTTTTTTTCTTCAATATAAACCAGATTTAAGTACTAAAATTTCATATCGTCGATCCTTTCGTTACTTTAAACGGAACATTCAATATCCCTTTTAACATTGACGATGCTCCATATTTGGAAAGGTGGTAATAAAACCCTGATTGAACTAATTAGCAACAAATATGTATTCATTGTCTAGGATGAAGGCGATGTCAATTTCAAAACAACTCTAAGAGAAAAGATTCAGTCTACTTTATCGGGTATGTGAGGTGATTAACAACAATGGAAATTGATCATTTGCATTAAGACGAAGTCGCCATGCATAAATCATCACGTTTTTACATTGTACTTAATCACCTCACATACCCAACAAACTAGACAACGATTCCTTATACTCATATTTGAAATAAATACGACAGTATAAAATTGGCATAACCAAAATACTGCCTAACAGAAATTGAAATACACATAACATTCCATAGTCCCCGCCAATATTGACCTTTCATTTGGCATGAACTGAGAAATTAATATTCAAGTTGTGGGAAATTTATTGGAGCTTCAAACGGTTATCACTGAGAAAAAGGTTGAAAATGTAAAGCCTCAGTATTTGTGAATGCTGTTCGCTAATGTTAGGAAAATTTGGAAGTTGCGAAATTTCCTTATTGTAATTATGGGTCACCATAAAATGTAGAGCGTCAATTGTATTTTCTAAATCCATCGCTCTCACGTGCATCTTCGCTTATTTTATTCTTAAGAAAACATAAACCCTAAATGTACGCATTAAAGAGATGAAAACTGAAAGTACTTAGCTTACGTGAAGGCAAGAGGTCTACAGAAACTAAAATATATATGAATTTATCTGTGATAGATATCGACTTACCACTGCAACCTTTGTTGTCATGCTGAATATTTTATGTATGTCAATGCAGCTGAAGAACTCTAATGCGACCGAAGCCCTGAATCTGTAGTAAAGCTAATTGACAATCACAATGGTTGGCCGATGTCCTAGATATTACTATCTACGGAACTCGGTTTGGACCTGTATTTCCTTCACACCTCACTCTCTCTCTCTCTCTCTCTCTCGTCGCGTGCAGATTGCGTTTTAACTCATCTGTGTTTCATTTAGAATTATGACAATTAGAACGTTTAAATAGATATATTAGATATATTCAAGTAATGAAGATTGTGAAATTAAACGGCGAAATCATAAAATAACGTAAGAAGTAGACTTTCTACAGAGGTGGGAAAATCGTGAGTCGTTTCGATTGACTGAATAACTGTACATATTAATAGGAAGAAAAAGTGAGTTCAGAATCACCACTTTACAAACCGAATTTTCAGAAGCCCTTTTTTCCGAAGAGGACGGAGCAGGTGTGTAGAGACGTGTGAAGTATTCACGACGGTTCCTAACATTTTTTACGTTCACAATATTCCACTAGTCATCAACAACACATGCTACATAACCATTATATCATTTACAGTATGAAAATGATTCCGTTCTCTCTCTCTCTCTCTCTCTCTCTCTCTCTCTCTCTCTCTCTCTCTCTCTCTCAATAAATATGAACTTCTGAAACATTCACTGATATTAGGAATATGTTCTTCCTTGTGTAATATTTATTTTTATTATTTTATTACAAGTAATGAAACCAATATTCCAACCGTTCACGGCAGTTATAATTGTTCCCGCACGATCATAGTCTTAAACTACAGGTGTGGCACAATAAAGATCCCTCCCTGCTCAAAGGCCGTAAGCGCCGAGGGTAGACCTAAATTTTGCAGCCCTTCACCGGCAGTGGTGACGTCTCCAAGTGAGTGAATCTCAAGCGGAACGTAAAGCAATATATAGTAAATCAACATAGGAAGCACTTTTGTATAATATTGTATTTTTAGATAAACATGTGCATGTACCATCGTTGCCAAACGCATCAATGATCCTTTTTAAAGATAAAGGTAATATATGAAATCGTATTACCCTCTGCTTTGTAGAATATACGTGGGATATGTTCACGGGTAAGCCGTTACCTTTTCATATAAATTCGATTATTTCTAGTTAATAGTTATTGCAATATAAGCCCGTTGTTCTTATGCGGTTTTCTTTCAGATCATAGTGGATTTCCAGATGATTGATGTGGTTTCAAACAATAAAAAAGCTAGCATCAATATTAATAAACAATGACCTCTCTAATTGTGTTTCGAATTAAACAAGATCACTTGCGTTTCCGAATCCTATTGCATTGCTTGTTTGGCTATCACTGTCGAAACTCGATCCTTGTATCCAGATATTGTTTCACAAAGTCAGGTAAAATTGTCCTACAATTGTTATTTTAAAATTATCCCACTGAAGCAGGTCCAAGACAGTGCCTCTAATACCTGTATGACCCGTGAAAATTTGAGTACCAAACAAATTCTGTACGGTAAAATCTTCACCTGTCTCGTAGAAATCGGTTAACATGACTTCTTAATCCATTAAAATCTGTTAAATTTAACACTAATAGATTTCCTGGTTAATTTAGCTTGGAATAAAGGAGAAACGGGGATCAATCAAAAGTATTCGAACTAGTTAGAATGACTATTATTATTATTATTATTATTATTAACGTATAATTATATCTTGATTTCTACCTCTCTTTTGAGATACGACACAGATGCCTACGTAACACACTGATGCATTGATTTTTATCTTCAAATGAATATAAATATCCAAATGATTGTTTAAAACGAGGAGTAATGATCGGCACGTTCTACTGCTTAGTATACTGTCGACGCTCTTTGCACAATGGCAGATACTATCATAATCAATGTTAGTGGAACAAAATATGAGGTTTCGCATAGAACATTTATGCTTATGGTTTCAAAAGAGGGTGATGCAAAATTTAAACTTGAAAATTTCACGGAAGAGGCAATAGAAAAGAGGGAGTACTTCATAGAAAGGAATCCTACATTATTTCCAGCAATTCTAAGTTATTTACAAGGTCACGGCCTACATTTACCACCTTC